>VXAD01008920.1:0-48442 GCA_013399195.1 Dicrurus megarhynchus | reverse complement strand
GGCCAGAGTTGTCCCCGGATGGAGAGACAGAGGCGGGCACCACTGAGTGGGGAGGGGGGCGGTCCCGGGGCAGTCCCGGGCTGGGAACTCCCTTTCTGATTGGTTGTTGGCTGCCATGGCTCCGCCCCACCCCCACAGGTGGGGAAAACCGGGCTGCATGGCCAGCACCATGGAGAGCACACATGGGACAGAGACAATAAACAACCAGCAGACGCCACATGCTTGGCTCTCCCGTCTCGCCTTTTTTCTCCGCTCCGAGAGGTCGAGGGGGTGCCCCGAGGGACCCCCTGGGACCGTGGCTGCATTCGCCAAAGAGCTGCCAGCAAGGGCAGCCCGGGAATGAGCACAGCAGGCTAGAAATGTATTCTCAAACTCGTAGGGAACTGCGCGGCCACGGGGGAAGCTCTGAGCTCGCCAGCACCCCAAAACGAGAATATAAAAAATAATATCAACCAACCAAAAAAAAAACCATACAAAAACCCCCCCGAAACATATATCTTTAGAAATAAATAAATAAATAAATAAATAAATAAATAAAATTTTAGGAGAGGTAAAGGATGTCTCAAGCATTTGCACAGGGCAGACGGAGAAAATACCAGTCGAAGAAAACTGAGTCAGGATACTCTTGAGAACACTCAAGTTGGTATGATCAGATGATAAAAATTTGGAGGAGTGGGGTGCTGAGTGTGCTGACTGAAGAAATAATTCTGAAAGTGGATAACATACCAACTACATATACCCTTCTCCCTTTCATCATGGAAGGAGTCACAGCCTCCTCCTCTGAGGACCTGTACTATGCCAAGTATACCAGTGACCCTGAGGGAGCCGTCTGGGACCCAGCCGTCTGGACTGACAGCTGACCAGAACCATGACAGCAGTTGGACTTGGATTTGCAACTGGTGCATTTGCAGGTCACTATGCTTTCCACCTTTGGAAAACATCAGAGTGTCGCTGTTGGGGCAGTCACAACACACACAGACAGTGCTTCTTTCAAGGGCCAAAAAACCATTTATTAAACAAATCAGCCTCTTTTATACACCCTCTGCATGTTGTCATTTGTGTTACGTATTCACTGGCTGCTAAACTACCCCAATAGACTAATTGGCTATTATTAACTTCAATATACTACCATTGGCTGCCTATAGCATAAGCATTCAAGCATTCAGAAAAACAACAAGTGTGGGTATGTTGCTGTTTTTCTCCTTCTACCATTCAACCCGCATGCCTCTGTTGATACTACACTCTCATGGGTAAAAACTAATTGATTTTCTTGTCACGGACTTTTCTCACAGTTCTTCTCTAGCCAAAGTAACAGGCCTGAGCCATAATTTTACAAAGGCAGCAAGGCCTTCATTTTATAAGGTTTTACTTAAATGCCACATTGGAGAAGATGATTACAGAGACAGTAAAGAGGATTTTGACCTCTAGTCTTTCACTGTACTATAAAGGAGGATTTGAACAGAAAATGACTGAGTGAGAAGCTAGTGTTAGTTTAAGTATTAGTCCATGTACTGGGAAGGCCAAAATCAGAAAAGGCCACAGAAAAATGATTTTGAATCATCCTTATAAAGGAAGATCACATTACTTAGCAACAAAAGTAAATGAAGCAAAAGACTGTTGGAATCCAGAGACAAAAACTGAAATCTGAAGCTTTGGCTCATAGAAGATTCAGCAGATACATTATGCAGCATCTTTTGCACTTTCTTCTGTACAGTTCTTAAGACAATACTATTATTCTTATGTATTATAGCAATTAAAAATTTGAGAGTATTTAAAATCAGAGTGAGTATAAACGTATATTACAGTATAAAAGTTTGTGTAGTCATCCTTCTGCAAGGAGGAGTTGAAGTTGATGATCCTTATGGGTGCCTTCCAACTCGAGAAATTCTGTGATTCTATGATATATGCAATAGTTAACATATATGTACCAAGTGTAGAACATGTTTGTACAACCTGATTGACTTCTGCAGATATTTGGATGCAATTTATTTTGGTTTTAGCACACCATCTCTCACAGCATCTTATTATTCAAGAACAGACATCATCCTCAGTGGAATGGTCTGCTAGATTAGTGAAAAACTTGGTGAGTTATAAGTCTCAAGGGCTAGACTTTAAGTGACTGTTCTAAGTGACTGTAGCTGAAGGCTAGTTACAATTGTAAAACTGATGGCAATTGAACACACACGGACCAAGCATCGATGATGCAAGGAGGTTTATTGAAAAGAGGCACAGATATTTTTACTGTTTAAGCTTCTGCATGACAATTTCCATTTGTTCTATGTGCTAGCTAATGCGTAGCAAGCTATAATGTTACTTTTTCTTTTGTGCACTCGCCTGTCTTGCTGCGAGATGTTCTGCAATCTTCAACAGTGTGTTCTGTTCTGTGCAAAGGGATGTGATTTCTGCAATTCCTTCTTTCTGCATCTTTCTCATAGCTCCTGCTGTACCATTTTTAACAAGTCAGCCGAGGTGTTTATGTTTAACCCATTCTGTTCTGCAGCATAAAACCTTAGGGTTCTGTCTGATATATTTATGACTGACTCACAGGAGCAGTTGCAACAAACCCTTTTCAAGCATGCAAATGACACCAAACTGAGATTCAACAGATCTAAAAGGAGGAGCTACTGCCAAGGGACGAGGACAAGTCACCAAGAAACTCATTGAATTCAACGAAGACAAATGCAAATTCTTGTGTGTGGGACAGAGTAATCCCATGCAATGGCACAGACTGAGAACTGGCTAGCTAGGGAGCAGCTCTGCTTGACACAACCTGGTGAACCTGGTGGACTTTTCTTTATTCAACCCTCAGTAGTCTTATGTGGAATACAATGGGACATCTTCCCCCATCCCACATATAAGAAAGATACTGACAAGCAGGGTTCAGTTGAGTGAAGGGCAACAAGCATTGTCTAAGTTTGTAGTATGTGCCCTCCGGACACGTTCCTGAGGGGAATGGACTTGTGAATGTCCCACAGAAGGAAATGCTTATAGGCACCTAAAAGCTGTCTTCCTGTGCTTATGATGACATTACTAAAAAGCTGGAGATCATTTTTACTGAGATACGAAATGGGAGGATGAATGCCTATGGTCATAAATTGAAACAAAGGAGTTTCCAACTAGGTGTAACAAGAAAAAAATCACCGTAAGGATAATCAAGCTCTGGAAGATATTGCCTGGATACCAGCCCTGTTCACATACTTATTTCATGCAAACAAATGCTGTTTAAAAGAATTTTGGTGTCCACTTAGAATATAATTCAGACTAATTACTGAAGCAGAAGATTTTTTAATGGCCCAAATAAGAAACTCGTTTCAGAATTGCACCTTTCCCCAAATGAATTGGTATGTATTCCGGAAGTATAGATGCGTTCCTGGTTTGACTGGGGAAGAAGCTAACTCATACTGATGTGAATATGTCATCTTAAATGCAAGTACCTATTAAGTAGGGAGTAATGAGCACCAATGCCATAAATTCGTGGTTTGGAATTGTTGGAACATGGATAAATTATTCTTGTGAATCTGCCTTGCTCTGGCGGTGCTTGGCTTTTGCACTCTTCTTTATCAGCCTCAGGTAACAGCTGCACTCAGGAGACCTAGTTTTCAGTAAAAGAGGTGTAAAAGACTGGTTTGGAAAGGCAGCAGAATTTTTGGCCTGAAAGGATTGTAATTGAAACTGCCTCACTCCAAGTTATGCTGATGGTTTGAAGCTCTTAATATCTCATTAATGGCAGAAGTGAAATAATGTAGCTACTCACTTGACTTTTGCTTTGGAAAATGTAGCAGTTCTCCCTCTTCCATCCTTTATCCGCTTGCTTTCTAAAGAAGCTGCATGGCTTACTTGATTTCTTCACTCTGAATGCGGTTTCGTTTCAGGTGCACAGCATGTGATTGCAGTCTTATTTCATGAAGGAATGTAAAATCAAATTTTAAATTATAAGCACAGAGGGAAACAGTAAATAAGTCTGTTTGATGCACTTTTTAAGATAGCAGTTGGTTTATATCAGCCTTTGAGATTGGTTTCAGAGATAAAGACAGAATGATGTCTTTCTGTGGAAAAGGTTTTTCAAGTTATGGTTTGTAGCAGTTAAAAATTGTCTGAGATACTTCAAAGGGATTAAAGAAAACTGAGAAAGAATGGATTTTACTCTTATTAATTTATTACTATATTATTTACATCAGAAATAACACTTGCTTTAGATATGTTCTAATATGTGTAGGAAAATCCTTGATATTAAAAAGTAAATTTGCCATTTAATGATTGACCTAGCCAAATCCCAAATCATAGGGAGTTTCTCTGAGAAAGCACAACATGCTCTTTTATTGTCCTCTCACTCTGTTTTGTAGAACTGTGCTTCTACCCAGGGTCCTGTTTGTCATCCTTGCATTTGGTTTACATGGCAAAGCTTTGGCAGCAGGGAGACTACGGGGGTGGATTCTTGAGAAGATACCAGAAGCTGCACCCGTGTCTTACGGAGCCAGTATCAGCCAACTTCAAGACAGACCCACTGCTGGCCAAAACTGAGCCATCAGTGGCAGTGGTAGCACCTCTGTGACAATATTTTTAAGAAGTGGGGGGGAAGAGGAGGAGTAGAGAAAGGGGAGGAGGGGGAAGGGGAGGGGGACCTTTCAACCTTTCGAAAAATTCTGGAATTAAATCAAAGTCGTGTATATTTTGAAACGAGATCAGAAACTAACCAGTTTGTTGTGCAAGTTACCTTCAACTAAGGTAAGTTCAATTCAATTTCCCTTTTATAATAATAGAAACATCATATTACAAAAGGATTAAAAAATACTAATTTAGTCACCCTGAAATTATTTTCTGACAAACTTCAAAATTTCAAACTACAGAAGAAGTTAGACTTGAAGGTTTTTTCAAATGTGCTCATAGCATGTTTATTATTTATCTATTTCCTCTTAATTGAAGAAGTTACTGCCAAATTCACTAATTAACTTATAATTTTGGTAGAGGACACAGGTGATCAGTACATATCTATTTAGCTCATTCCAAAAAACATTATTTCCAGCAAAGATCTGTAAGGAATCATACTAGTGATACAATGGAATAGTATGCAAGCTAACTCCAAATCCACTTTTTTACTCAGAACGGAAAATATGAATAAAAAGCCTCCCCTGCCTACAATGATCAGGTAACTCATTACTACTTGGTATACTGGATTTTTAAAAATATTATGTCCATTTGTAACATAGTCAAATCCAGACAGTTTTCATTTTTAAAAAAATCTATTCAAATACTGTGGAAAAGAGAAACTTTTATCCAGGTTACAAGAAATCTCTGAGCAAAGCTGGTTCACTTGCAAGCAGTTTCAGATGGAGTGTGCAGAGTTCAGTATGCAGGCTACACATTTAATCCCAGAGAATGAATATAATTCTCAGAAAGGTGACTGATAAGTGATGTATGTCATCCAGAAATAAATTTCTATTGTTCTTCAACAGTGCATCTGACCAGATTCCTGGCTTCCATACAATTTTAATACTGTTTCTACTGTGGTTCTGTAAGAGCTCCTCACTCAAAAACTACTTCTGTCACACAGAAACATCTGCAAGAAAGAAAACCGTTTCATACTACTGCTCTTCGTATTAAAATATCTAGGAGACAGCAAGTACCCCTTCACCACCACTCAAAATGAAAGTAATAACTTGTCCATTTCATCTTACCCAGGTTCTGCTTCAAAGAAATTGACAGGAATTTTGCAGTCTAATTATCTTATTTTCTCTCTTCTCTCCATGTTCTTCAAGGCAGTTTTAAATATAAATACGTATGTGACCCTGAAAGCCAGGTACAATTCCTATAGAAATTTTGACACAAATCTAACCTTCGGTATGCAATTAACTCAGAAAACCCTTAATATTTCCACTTTAGGAGGCTGTTGGTCTCCATTCTGTTTAGAGCGGAAAATATTGTGGTGAATTCAAATGTATTTTCTTCCATTTTAGAACACATGCCAATAGGTCTTAAATTTCTTAGCCATTTTAGAATGTCTCTTCAACTTAAGAATTTAAAAGAGAGCGGGATGCAAATTTGGTGCTGCGATTTCTTTCGTATTTCTGTCCTAAAACATGATTAAAAGAACATATCTAAGAATCTTCCTGTACTCACCTAGCAAATACAGTTAACAAATCTTGTGTGGACAAAAAAAAAAGACGGACTTCTCAGAACTAAGTGCATAGGTCGAACAATGCATGTGATGCATTCAAAATAAAGAAAAGCTATGAAAGACTATATGCAGGTATTTTAGGAAAAGACCTATCTAGATTATTTTCAATGAGCTCTTGGCACACTCTGATAATATTGTATAGCATTTATATGGGGTTTTTTTACATCTTCTAAGAATTATTTTAAGCATTACATTGTTCTTAAACTATTATATAGACTAAAATGTTCCTACAACTTACTGTCTTACAGTTACTTCTTAAATTTACAGACAAACTCTGCAGCACAACTGCCTTGACTCCATACTGGACATATTCACCTACAGCAGAGTGGATCCCAACTGTCCAATATTTTCATATAAACATAATGAAGCATAGTGTACACCATCTTTGGCCAAGTATTCTGTGTATCCAGCAGTGCTTTTGAACTCCAGGCACAGGATCAGCTAAAAACCCCACCGTGGCTATAAGCATATTTCTACTGATTCTATTTTCAACTAACTCTCATTTGAACAGACCTGATTTTAAGAACTTAGAATGCAGAAAATAGGGGTACTCCATGTCCTTGACCTAATGCACTTATCAAACATTACATATGAAATCAATACCAGGAACAGGCATACCTGGGATTCACATCACTGGGCCAATTCTCTTTCTGCAACCAGTTTCAGCACATAGAGCTAGCAATAGAATGTATTTTCTCTCAGTAGATACCTTCTTAAAAATTCTTTCCACACCTTTATGTTTATTATGCATCTGTTAGAACACTAACCTTGCATTTCCTCCTTTTTTTTCTTTTTTTCACGAAACAGAGATTGCACTGTCTTGTCCCTGAAGAAATGGGTGATAAGATTTTTGTTTTATTGTAAAGAGGCGAAAAGTAAAATGACTCTTTCATTCCTGATTTCCAGAGTACTGTGATGGGATAGGAGAACAAAAATAACTCAAAGTAGCTCACTAGGCTTTTATCAGAAGAAAAAGACAGTAGGTTTGAAGGCTGTGATATTGACACATCAGTTTAACAAGTCAACAGTAGCTTATTTCTCTAATCAAGGCACATCAGGTCAGAGAAGACAAGAAGTCTTAGGAAGAAATAGAAGTTAACGTATGAACACATTCATTTTCCTTGTCTTTTATTGCATAATACCAGCCATACTTATAAATATATACAGAAACATATTTCCAATGTGGTCATGCATCTCCTCCCAGACACGAATATGTTATTCAGTAGAGAATCTGACAGAGAAAGTGCAAGAGCACTGAAATTAGCTGTATGTTCTAAATGGCAAAATGTATACACATGTATGAAACATATGCTTCCTCTAGGCTGGAGTATACAGTTTTGAAGATAAATGTACAATTTTCTGCTTGGAGTTCAAAGTGTGTATGCAACCTGCAGTACAAAATTATGCTGTATAGTCATTAATACCCAGGCAATCACTATTAGTTTTACACATAGACACCTCTGTTCTTTCTCCAGTTTTCAACTATCACACTTCTAGTAGCACATATTAAGTCAAAAAATCGTAGAACTGTTTGGGTTGGAAGGGACCCTAAAGATCATCTCATATCAACACTCTTGCCATGGGCAGGAACACCTTCCACTAGATCTGGTTGCTAGAGCTTCATCCAACCTGGCCTTGAACATTTCCAGGAATGGGACATCCACAACTTCCCTGGACAACCTGTTTCATTCCCTCACCACTCTCACAGTAAAGAATTTCTTACCAACACCTATTCTAAACCCACCCTTTTTCAGTTTAAGACTGTCGCTGTTTTCTTGTCACTCTCTCCCAGTATAAAATGTCTCTTCCCTTCCTTTTTATAAGCCCTGTTACTAGAAGGATGCAATGAATTCTTCCCGACGCCTTGTCTTCTCCATTCTGAACAAAACAGCGCTAAAAAATCCCTGATTTCACACAACTGCCTCAAGGTATTTTCTTTCTTATCTATTAGGAGCATCATAAAGGGAATTTAAACCTATGGATAATGACTCATACTTCTTTTAGATAGCGTATAGGTTAACATTGCTGTTCATACTCATGCCAAGACTGTGCTAATTTCAAATATTTCTTGCCAAGTAAAATATCTATGATTAGAACATGAAGGTCTCCAAATTTCTCAAATGCTATGTGCCATAAAATAAATCTTTTTTACTCTTCTGTCATGTTTTCTGGCTTTCAAATGCAGGTTAAAGGGAAGATGTAGCTGTCATCTGAAGAAAATCTAGCAAATTGAAGAAATCTTACGGTATACCAGTAACATTGTAACAATTAGACTTATATTAACAACACATAGATGTGAAAGCATTACATGCACATATATTCTCTTAAAGAGCTGCTGCTGTGTAGAGATGCATTTTCATCAGGCAAC
Organism: Dicrurus megarhynchus; assembly: GCA_013399195.1. Taxonomy (NCBI): domain Eukaryota; kingdom Metazoa; phylum Chordata; class Aves; order Passeriformes; family Dicruridae; genus Dicrurus; species Dicrurus megarhynchus. Next base: position 39,899 of record VXAD01008920.1, on the reverse strand, counting down.
ATGTTCAATGATCATTATTCAGTGGTCCTAGATCAAGAATAAAGTAGAATATGCTGACACTCTCACTAAGGAACATCTAGAAATATAATCTATCAGAAATGCATGGTCTCAAAGGCAGTTAAAGGTAAACAGGAATGTTGTCTTGGAAAAGCAGCCCAGTGTACTGCAGTCATGTAATTTGCATCCTGCCATGACTGGCAATGTGGAGCTGACTACAGACTGTGTAGGAAAGCTGACCGTGAAAATCACAGTCCTCCTTACTTTAGAATCTGGGATGTACGATTCAGTTCAGAATTCTGTGTGGCTACTGTTGTGTTAAGAGTACCACAGTTTGGCAGAGTAAACCCCCCAAAACCTTGCTTTCCAGCTGGCCCTCAGAAATCAAAAGGGCTGGATGTGACTAGGCTTAATTCCTGATTATAACCAATTCAGCACTGTAATTCTGGTTGTGTTCCCAGGTGCAACAATAGTGTGGGTTACATCATTAGATTGGTCACATTCACAATCACAAATTCACCAATACTGCAGTTAACCATTTCAACACTATGTCTGGTTGAGTTCAGCAAGAACTTTCACAAACACAGATTTACCAGCAGTGTAGTTTATTGGAGCAACAGATTATAAATTCTTTTATATTTATATATTTTATATAAATTCACTAGAGCTGCAAAATATAAATGTATAGTGCTATGTACAGGTGTTCCCAGGTACACTTCAGCATGGTCGGAGGTACAAATCTTACCAAAGACTCACCCCTGCTTTGCAGAGGAGAGAGAAGTAAATCCATCAATTTGTCTCTAAGGTAACTGTATTCTCATTCTCTACCACTGAGAATTTTAGATGCCAATTTATACTTTTGGGAGAAGTGGAGATGTGACTCTAGTCCAGTATTCTGTCACTGCTATCATAAAGGGGGTGGGGAAAGCAAATTTGCGTGTAAAAGAGGTGTATAAAGAGTAACACATTTACAGACTGTGAGTCTTCCCTAAGGACTGAACAGGCCCGTTACACCTAAGCATCACTCCCTCTTGTCCCTGGTTGATTGCAGTGATAAAGGTGATCCACCTGATAGCCTGTCACCTCCTCAGCATGACATCATGCCAACGGTGATCTCTCAGCCACACACCTCATGGCCTATCTCGTGGCTGTAGGACTGATTTCCTACAGCTATCTATCAAAGTATCATTTTATTATCACATCAGGGACTACCACTGCCATCCAATCTAATGCCCTCCCTTTGAGGTTTTGGGTGCAAAGGCTTTAGAACCACAGCTATAAAGGAATTTGAAGTTCACCCAAGCGTGCTGCAACAGTCCATTTAATTTTACCCAGTTTAATTGTTCATTTCTGATGCTGAGCATGAAAGTTCACATAATATTAATTGAAATAGCAAAAGAATGTAAAAAATTATCAAAACAAGGCAACCTGCTGTGTGTATCTTATGCTTGAATACCAAATAATTGTATGTTTTGTCTTCTGTTTCAGTAGGAAAATGCATGTAGTCTATGTTGCTTTCTAAAAATTGTATTAGTTTTCCACTACATTTTATCTTCAATAATTTTTAAAGATGCATTAATGATATATAAAATCAATATTCCAGACGTTCATTAACATCCACTCAAATTAAAAATTGAATTTGAATTTCAAATGTCCATCCTATCATTCAGGTACGGTGGGTGTCAGGTAGCACATAGCTGCCAAATTACCAGCACTACCCAACTTACTTGGCATATTTTTGCATAAGATATAAAGTAATGAAAAGCCTCCCTCACTTTTTTTCAACAGACCCTGAAGACAGAAATCCTGTTTTAATTTCAGCAAGTGTTTTCTTTTTTGTCAAGCATCTTTCCCGAAGAAATAGACAACATAGGCACAGTTTTCTCAAAGATCACTTTCACAGTTGAAGAAGTTTTAAGAAGACTGCATATATTTCACAATACAGTCATTGCTATTTTTATCAGTATGATTCTATCCATTTCAATTATATCAGTTTAGAACTTAAGTGGCAAATTGCACCTGCTGGAAACTACAGAACAAACTAAAAAATGTTTCAGTGCCATGGTTATATGAAACTGTTTTCTGATTTCTGCTTCACCTACACTTAAATTTGACTCATATTTTTGAGTAACCTCAGCTTACTCATCTGACAGTAAGAGGTTCAGGACCCAAGGCAAGAGAACTCAACTATTTTTTATTTTCTTTTCTTAAAGGGACAAACAGTCACAACAGTGAAATCTGTAACTTCATTATTGTCTCTGTTTCCCTCAAGCACCACTCAAAACCTGTATGTTGCTAAGAGAGAATAATTTGAAAGATTTGGTGTTAGTTTGCTTTTTTTTCCCTTAAGGACAGTTCCTGCCAAGAATTTCTAGTTAAATATTGTTGAAAATATCTAGCCTTATGGATATTTGTACTGCATGAATGATTGTTGTCAGGCTATTTTATCGTTAGTTACAAATATCAGTATACAGACATATCTAATTCTCTTATTCACAGCATGAGCCTCCATAACTTACTTATCAATGATAAATGTGAGCATGAAAAGCTTGTATTCATCTTGAAAATGTCCTAAGGCACTCCTGGTTAAAGATACACATTTTGCATAAAAGGAATCTGAACTATGTGTGACAGTTAATTATCTGGAAACAAGAGCCATGAATAGTTCAGAAAACCTAATAATTGCTTATTTAAATTAAGTTAGAAAAACATAATGATCTAAGTTACACATGCCCATCTTGAATTACTTGAGAAATGAAATATTGAAAAAGTAACTCATATGCATCATGACAGTAGAGCTACATTTTCTTTCATGCAGACTTTCTTTTCTTTTTTTGTGTTAGTCATCCAAATGGAAGATAAATATGTTTTCAGTGTAATTGGAAAATAAATCCCAACTAACATACCAAATATAAAAGTTGGCAAACTGCAGTAAATTTTCTCACTTACACCTTTATTTTGCATCCTTCAGAAAATTGCAGAAAAGTTAATAATGGAAATTACGAGGTGTGGTGGAGAAAATAATTTACTGAGTTCCGTGACATCTGCAGAAATGACTTCATTTGCTCACATGCTATTTTGGTTTTTTGGAGAGTATTATGGGTAGTATCTAAATAGGTTGCACTAGGAGTAACAACCTTCAGACATAAGAAAAATATAATGGAGTCTTTTTTAATATTCTGGTCCACATTTTGTTTCTATGAAATAATCACACTTATAAACAAGAACACATACTTCACAGACAATTACCAGCTGTGTTAGCTATGCCATTTTCACTCCTTAAGAAGATTAATCTATGCTTTAACAAAATGTTGGTTTTTACCTGGTCTCCCACCAGGGGAGAAGACAGCTCAGGGTTTTATATCAGGGGATGCACACAACATACACTGGTTATGTTTCTGTTTCAAAGATCCTATTGCTGTCTGCTTCAATTTACAAAAATACACCTTGTATCAATGTAAAATGAAAAATCCTCCAGTTTGCAAGACTTGTCATTGAGGAGTTCCACCAGTAATGAACTAAAAAGGTTTAATGAAGCTTCGGCCTTCAGAGAAGAAGGCTACAAAATAATATCAAGATGCCTGCACAGATGAACTTCCCAAATTCAAAGGGGTGCTGTCCCACTGCAGTGACACAATTTCTCCAGCTGAGGCTTAGAACAAACCCTGCTCTGTTCCATTGAATGGGCTTTTGAGTGGCATGCAGCTGTGACACAAACATTGTGGTATTCTGCCTGCTGTTTATGGACAAGTCAGTGAATTTCTGATAACTGATGATTTGATTTTGCCACTGACAGGGAGGCGCAGCAGTGACCTTTTATCCAATGAACTCCAGAGAAGGAAAAAGGGAGAAATCACACCTTACTTTCTTTTTTTTTTCCCCCAACTATATCTCAATGGCTTCTAATATTACAAAGGAAGTTGCTAGATCTATTGTGTTAACTTCAACTGGCACAATATGCTAGGTAACATGTGTTAATGTACCCTAGGGAAAACAGAATCTATCACAAGATATCGTAGAATCATTGAATGGCCTGGGTTGGAAGGCACCTTTAAGATCATCTAGTTCCAAACCCACTGCCATGGATGGGGACACCTTCCACTAGACCAGATTGCTCAAAGCTCCGTTCAACCTGGCCTTGAACACTTCAAGTGATGTGGCATTCCCAGATTCTTCAGCCAACCTGTTCCAGTGCCTCACCACACTCACAGTAAAGAGTTTTTTACTAATATCTCATCTAAATCTACTGTCTTTCAATTTATATCCATTACGCCTTGTCCTGACCATTCCCCTGTCAATAGTCTCTCTCCATCTTTCCTGTAGGCTCCCTTCAGTTACTGGAAAGCTGCAGTTAGGCCACCATAAAGCCTTTTCCATTCCAGTCTGAACAATACCAATTCTCTTAGCCTTTTCTCTTAGGAAAGCTGCTCCATCCCGCTAATCAACTTGGTGGCCTTCTCTGGCTCTTTCATAAAGTTTCATTCTCCACAAAGTCCAGATTATTTTGATTTCCTCATAGTTCTCTTTGACTCTTCTTCATGAAAGAGTAAATTTCATCTATGTAAACAGCTGAGGCAAGACCCAGGGGTTTGCAACTTGCTAGTCTTACCTTATGCCAGACTTCGTTTTCATTCTGCCTGCCCAATCTTGACTACTTTGACATGTGGGCAGTTTTTAGATGCTCTGTACAAAGGCTCAGGACTGATGATTCGATACCCATAGTTGCAGTAGGTTTCACAATGTGTTGACAAACAGTATAAACTTTGCATCCAACATTTGTGGTTAAGTGCCAGATCTAGTTTTAGTTGTTACACATTTGCACATAACTGTGCAATACATCTGATCCATCCAGAAAAAAACCAAAATTTACTACTTAAATGCAAAACATGCACACAAGGAAAACAATAAAATTTGATGCTTTTCAAACTTTTTAGGGCCTCTGTATGTGTTAAAGGATGGCTGTGCATGAAGAGTGAAGAGGCAAAAAGATTTTTAGATTGCTCAGAGCCCCTCCTATGGCTTGGCCCTGAGAATCTGAAATCTTGGGCAAAATTCATTGCTTTAGAATAAATTAGGTCAGAAGGAAAAAGAGGTGTGGTAAGGTAACCCATCAAATGATGAAGAGAATGGAAAATAAATCCTGAAAGAAAAACAAACCTTGGCTAGTAGTGTTTTCAGAATTCAAACCACTACATTTTGGTTAAATATGATCTTCAATCAAAAAGAATAAATAGAGGATTTGCATTGCTGTGATATCCATAAACTTCTTTTAACATAGGATTATTTTAAACAGGAAAATAACAGGCAAAGGCCAGTATTTTAGATGAATCTTAGTTTTGAGTGTCTCCGATGTTGAGTATTCATATGCAATAAACTCCACTGATAAAAAGCTGTCCCCCACAGGATATTTCAGATTACATAACAAGTTTAAGGCAAAGCTGGGAATAAATCTCTGTATGCCAAGCCAATCCTGAACTACAGGCTGATCCTCCTTCTGGGAAGCTTAAAACTATATCATAATGACACTATTTTTTTCCTGCTCACACTCCTGTAGCTGTTCCTGGAGACTCCAATCTGAAATCCAGGCTAAACTGATGTATGTTAAGTACTAACTATTTACAAGTCTTTTGAGAAATCATTGTGCAGGTCTCCTTTACTTTTGATTCAGTCTTCTTAAAGAGTTTATTTAGACCTGCTTTTAATCTGTAAGCAATACGAAAATAAGTCAAAAGATATCTTCAACACCTTTCTTCCCATAATAAGGTACAGAATAAAATCTTTACACACAACTACTTGCAGATAGCTTCTGCTACCCTCAATATTAGCAGCTCTTACTAATGCTCTTGTTATTGTTATAATACTTACAATTAATATACATGAAAAAAATTCAAATTTGTATTAAATAATACGTACTACAAATAAGTTAAATCAACCATAAGAGCACTGCATTTCATATGACAAATTTCTTTACAGATAATTTAGTATTCCACTTTTTGAAATTTGTGTAGGATTCATGCAAAAAGTAAGAATTGCTTCCTGGTGTTTATAATTTTAGAAACTTAAAAAAATATATTAATGTATCATAGAAAAATATAAAAATTACTCAAGTACATAAAATGCTTTTATATTTTACTATACACAAAATATATGTTATTTACTTTAGTATATATAAAACATTATGTATTATATACAGTATGTCAAAATGGAGCATATAGCAAAATGTTAAAGAATTTTAAAAAATATTTCAGTATATAATTCTCCTATACAATTTTTCTCACATAGAAGTGTTTATTATCAGAGTCCATCTTCTGTCTTTCATCTCTCTAAAATTCAAACTTTAAAATTTTCAATTATTTTATTTTGCAGTGCTATCTGCAAAACAACAGTAAAATCCAGTTTTACCTGAATCTTCTGTCTTTTGATTTTACTTTAAAACACACTAACTGGCAACAGATGGGGGCACATGATCATTACAATTGGTGTAACAATACTAACGCATTCAAATTCTTACATTTAAAATTTAAACAACTTGAAATAATCTGAGGAATCCATAACTGTCAAAGAAATGTTGTCAAAAATCTGACAGCACCAACAACTCTGTACATCCAGTGCTTAGGCCCAAATTTCAGTGCAACAAGAAAAGAGTATAATAAAAAAGAAATATTTGCAGCTGAGTGTGGCAGGTGTAGACAAGACAGGTTTTGTAGATTTTTGGCTAAGGGTAAATTATGCTGAGTAATTTCCCCAAACTCATCTTCTGACCAAAATCTGTGAGGCAGAGCTGAGGGCAGAGATTGCTCAAACACACTAAACTGAAAGGACCTTTCAAAATAACAGAGGTACAACTTGAATGTTAGCAAGAACATACACATGAATTGTTTTAACCACAGTGGCAAGGTCTGACTCAGGTAATACAGGATTACAGGTTATAAATATTTGCAAAGACTCTTAACAATAGGAACATTCTGCTCCTATTGTTGAAGGAGATATAGTCACCTGCAGTGACACTTTAATTTTGTTCTTACTGGGCTGATGAGGTCACCTAATTGAGCAGTTCAATATATTGATCTGACAGCCACTTAAAATATCCATTTGGCTACAGGCAGTATTAACACTTCTGTAGGTATGCAGCATCTCTGTAGCAGACACTCTAATATCAGAATTAATTGTGTGATAACACTTCCTCTACACAGCATTAATGTTATTCCAACATTATTTTAGTGTGCTGTTACCTGCACAGTGTGTTTTAATCAGTGTGTTTGTTTCATTTCTTCAAGCTGGTAAGGAAATTCCACTCACACAGAGGTGATATAGGAGATAAAGTAAGCTACGAAACAGTTCTCTTGTCAGAAGAAACACACTTGTCAGTGAAAACCTCACACTGGTTTTAACACCTTATTTAATGATATAAATGAAAAACCAATCCACCACCAACAAAGTGTGACTATTTCTCGAGAGTTCCATTGCTTCTAGAAAATGTTCTCCACCAAAGATGTAGATAGATGTCAGCTGCTAGACTTCCTCCTGAAAATCAGTGCAAGGAATGTGCCAAGTGAACTGCAGCACAATGTCATGTCAGGAGCCAAGGCGGCTCTCAAGTTCATTCAGGGGTCCTATCAGGTTGTAATTTGGCCAGAATTCCAAGCAAAACTATTCTTAGGGTTGTTCTGACAATAAGTCAGTCAAACCAGGAGAGCTGGAGGGATGGTATTAAGGAAACAGCTCAGGGAAATAATGTTATCTGAATACTTTTGTTCATTTAAGTATATATGTGTGTTCATTAATTTCTCAGTTGCCTCCACCTCTTTATTTTATTCATCATAAACAAGTCTGAGTGTTTTCACAGGCTGTTATTTTACTACCCTACAACAAAGCTACTAAACCAGTATTTTTTTATTAGTTTTAAGCTTCTAGGTTTTATTTGCATAGGTAACTTTTTTTATTAGTACATTAACAAAGATTTTGTTTTAAAACCTCAGGATATTTCCATTCGATCTCTTCCCAGCTATAAATTAATCTATGAGGACTTTGAGAAGAACAATACAAATGGCAACATTAAAAACTGAGGTAATTTTAAGAACTGTAAGGTTTATGTCATTTGGACCCTTGGCAAAATTCTTGGTGACTAATGACTTTGCCAACTTCATAATAAGAGGCACAAGACAACTGATCATCACTATTTTATTGGCCATTTTTAGAATATGCATATATAAGCAAACACTGCACATGTACATACTTTATTGTCTCTTGTATTATGACTTAAACTACAATCAGCAATGTAGGATTTTAACTAGTAGAAAAGTGAGGGGACAATGGAGAGAGACAGCTTGTAGATTTACCAGAATTATTTATTAATTCAGTGTAAAGAAAAGCATGTTCTTGGCTTAAAGTGATCACTGAGTAAAATCATTGAGCCAATTAATTTTAAAAGATATATGGAGTTTCTTTCCCCCTAGGATAATCAGAAACTCATATGAGGAGAAACAGCTTCAAGTTAAAAAAAAAACGCAGAGAGACTTTGCATCTTCCAATGGTATTTCCTTCTTTAATCAATTTATAACCAATGCTATTTCCATAAGTTCTGTGGACTCTTAACCAGTATGGTGTTGGATAAAATATCCTGTGGATTTTAATACCACAGGAGCAAAACAGTGATGGCCAGTCATCTGAACATTTGCTGCCCTTTTTTCAGTGACCTAGCAGCTACATAAGTACTTTACAGTAGTCATTAGACAAGAGAATGCATAGAGTTCAAACACTGGAAAAAAAAATTACAAAGATGAATCCACCATGGTAAATTAATGCAGTACCTGAAAAGTTAAAGTTAAAGTTCATTCTACAGCTGTGCTCCTTCAATCTTCTTTCCTTAAATTAACACAGGAACTGGAAATGGAGTTGCTATGTGTGCAACTGTTTTGCTTGTAGATCTGTTTCTTATTCCACAGAAGGCACACAGATGCGAAAGTATTGCCCTTTGTAAGAACTGAGAATAAACCAACAGAAAACTATGTTGAAAAGATAAGCCACTAGTATGGAACTGCTGTTAGTAACTAGGAAAGCATACAGGGCAAAAATGAGAGTTGAAGAACATAACCTAAATTGTAAGTATTACCCAAGATCTCAGCAACAAACCTTTTAAAAGAATAATCTCACATTTACAGGCAAAAACTTCATTACAGAAGCTACGCAAGAACTACATTTTAAGAGTCATGGTATCAGCTGCTATCCTGTATTCCACAAGAAGCAGTTCTTCCTGTCTCTCTGCTTGGGTATCTTCTAAAGCAAAGTATTGACAGTTTCCCTCTTAGAAAGTTCTCAAGTGAAATTTCTCTCTCACTAGAATTGGGTGTAGCAGTCCCAAGTAAGAACTTGGTTATGAAACTGGCTTTTTGAAAAGGTGATTTCTATCTATGCTAAAAAAGTAATCTATTCAGTAGTTAGTGAGATACAGGTTTTTCCTTATCAACCTCTTAAACTGGCTTTAAACCTTGTGGCAGACTAATACTTAGAGATGCAGAGAAAAAATATCACTATCTTTCACACATATTTCAAGTGATAAAATCATTTACATTCTTTTTTATGTCACAGCTTGTGTCAAAAACTTTTGCTAAGTATCACCTGTTTTTGTTAAGCTATGAAGGGCAATTGATCTCTTTGATTCGAGCACCAATATAAATATGTTCCTCTCCTTATAAAACTTTCACTCCATAATGCTTATCCCTTAGTGGTAAGAAGATGGAATAAGCTCAGGATTAGGAAAAGGATTTTTTCAAATGTGTTTGATTTAATTTGATCTTACTGGGAGTTAAGTCCTTACATACAGTAAAACCTGACTTGACTCAGATGAGGAAGTCCAGAACAGGAGTACATTCCTTACTTAAGGCTTCCACTTTTCTATACCTCTTGAGTGTAACATTTTCCATTGTCTTGTTTTAAAGGAGAATGATTCCAACACAATATCAGCAACAATATGCAACACCTACTTTTTTCTTTCACAAGTGATCCACAAGAATACTAATCGAAATAGAATACTGATCAGCTAATAAAATTTGACAGTTTATATTCCCACTGTTTATTAAATACACCCACATAATAATCACTCTTCTCAAAAAACTATTCTGTTAATAGACTCAGCAGCTCTTAGCTGAGGAAAAGCTCCTATGAGATCCCTTTGAGAAACAAATGACTGGCTTGTTCTGCAGGGAATGAAGCAGGGACTCTGCTTAGAAACACGTGAAATTCTTAAACCCCTCATCATTCAAGAAAAAATTATTTGTAATTCTATTGACACCGGTCAGTCCTGATCTGAATATGCAAGGACAGAGAGATTAAATCTCCTTGATTCAAATTTGTTAACCTCTGTTTCTAACTGTATCTGCCATAGAAGGAGTTCAGCATAGACTTATCAAACATTAACTATGCACTCAACTTTCAGACAATCCTTCTTCTCTTTTTCTTTCCTGTTTTGTTTTTACAGTCCTTTCACCTGGTCCTCTCAGAGCAAGGACAGTGTTCCATGTTTACATGAGAGAATTAATAGTGAGGGTTCCTTTGGTTTTTAAAATTTTTATTATTTATACAAATTTTGTCCTTTATCCTTTGATTAAGGTTCCCTCGCAGGAATTACAAGAGACTAAATCTTTTCAGTTACTTAACAAGTAACTTAACTAAAACATTTGTTTTGGTGATGAAAACATATTTCATTCTTTATCAATGGCAAAAAATTTCCTCTAAAAACTTCACTGTAGAGAAAGAAAGTACAAAAGCATCTGATTACCTGAATCACAGAATTGAATAGGGTTCTTATATCCACCTAGTTCCTTTCCTTCTTCTCTTTATTCAGTGCAAAAGAAGCCTTGCCTTGCCTTCTCAATGGAAACATAGGGAGATGAAATATTCTAGTACAATAACATGTTGGTACAGATCCTACAAGTCAAGCAGCAGCTTTCCATCACCTCAACTGAGCAACTTCTAATATTTGGCTAAGGATAGACTTTTTTTTTCAAGTCTCAAGAATTCCCACAAGCAACTACAATAAGATTGAGATTTAGACTTCAGTGAAAAAAATTCCATATGTATTAAATCATACATGCCTTTTGTACTTTGCTACAGCTGGGTTCAGGCTGCTGTCATAATCACAGTCCACTTTGTCCATTATGTCTTTGACATTAGGCGTAACTTAGAGTTTTTCACTCAGCTGTAGAGTTCCAGAGAAAACCTGAGAACTAGAGTGAATGATCAGTCTTCTTCAGAGCTCTGCCTGAAACTTCAGCAATTTAAACCCACTAAGAGCAAAATATGATCCCCTGTAGAAATGACTCTTGCCTGGAAGGTTTCAAACCCATATGATGGGCAAAAAGGGAAATTATGTGAAGTCAGTGGCATTGACTAAGTCTAAAACTAACATAAGAGGTAAACTTGATAGAGAAACAATGAAGACAAGATAATCTGATGTGATCTTTCAAAAACATTTTAGAATACTTACAGATGGAAAGCCAAGGTTCAGCAGCCATTACTGATTGAAATCAAGAAGATTTCTTTGGTATTTTCAGCTACCAGAAGTATTAATGGAATACAAAATGGGAATTGTACAATAAAAGTTTAAGTCTAAGAAAAATAAAACCAAAACCAAATACTCCATTGCCCCCATTGTTTGAGCATTTTGATATCAGTTCTTTTTTCTTCTGTTATGAAGCTATAGATTAAGACTTGAGTTCAAATATGAAATTTGAGAAAAATCTTGAGACTAAAAGATCTTTCTCTTCAGATGAGAAAAACTATGAATTTTCAAAAATTCCTAGACTACAGAAATATATTTAGTACATCCATGCCTTTCCATTCATTGGGTATTTCTGCAAGTTCTACAGTTTCTTAGGGAGTTCTGAAAATGTTTATTTAAAGTGTAGCATTTGAAATCAAGTTGTTACTCTTTTCTAGTCTCTTGGGGTGACTTTATGATGCTGTATGCCCTATCGCCTGCTCTATACCCAGATATGAATCCTGTTCCTTTCTGTGTCTTTAAGGCAGACCTGAGAGAGGTGAGGGGGAAGGCAGTGGAATTCTTTGGTGGCTGTATTCAAAAACACAGATAACTTGCTTGCTCTTCTCCTCAGCTCTTGGCTCTCTGCAGCAGGGAAGAGGGTTGCATTGTCTTGGTTTTTTAGCTAGCTTTGTGTTTGTTAGCTGAAGCAAGGAGCTTCCTGGGACTTTGGTGTCTTCTTCTTCTCTTCTGGACTGTTCAGCAACACCAGAACATCACCGTGTGTAAGGGAAGCCTTACGCCCTGGCCTGGGCAGGACCAAGCTGCACCCCATCTCCGGAGAGAGCAGAGCCATCACCTACAAAGAACTCTGGAAGTACCCAGGTTTTCTTCACAGCAAGAGGTTTTATTATTTAACATTATTCATTCTTCTTTTTTTAGTGCCTGCGTGCCCCCTGCTTGTTAAATAAATGACTTTTTTTTTTCACTTTCCTCGGAGGAATGTTTTCCTGAACTTGGTGGGAGAGGGGCAGCTGAAACCTGCCTTCTAACAGAGGACGTTCATTTTGGACATTCCTCCAAATTTGTCTCAAACCAGAACACTAGGCATGCCACACACAGAAAAAGTGAGAGTCATGGCAGTTTGGAGACCAGATAAAAAAATATTTGTTTGAAGAGATTTCAATATATTGTTCTGTAGAGTTTCTGTTATTTTCCACACAGTCTCTGAAGTTTAAGATTAGCATGGAAAAAAAACAAAACAATGATAGTTATTAAACCCAGTGCTACCTTACTGTATGCTATTGAAGGAAGCTTTATTTTTTCATGCTTAGTTGCTGCTGACCATTTCATCCAAGAATTTCAACAGTTTCCATTTTCCAAACATAAACAAGCAAGACAAGGTTCCGGCTTACATGTTCAACATACATACGCGTTTCTGTTTTTTGAAAGAAGGGCAAAATTATGTAGATTCTCCTGTAATGGAAACAACCACGAAATACTGCTAATAGTATGCAGTCAAGTAAATTCACACTGGATTCAAATAAACAAGTGATTTTTTTTATATGTATGTAGTTATGTATCTTTACCTCTTCACCTTAGAAAAAATAATAAATCGAAGCTTTCCCATTACAGTCTGTTCTCATGCTGAAGTTTCATCCCCCTGTGTCTGTGCTGATCAATATGCTCTTTCATTTGCATGGACAACCAGCAAATTCTGAACAGAACAGTCTTACTACATGAAGCCTTGGCAGGCTTCACATTTCAGCAAAGAGCATTCACTTTCCAATCAAAGCTTGGAAATAATCCACTGAAGCTGAGAGAACTACTATTCTGCTCTGACTGATGAACAGACAACATGAAGGAAATAAAAGATGCTTAAAAAGAATGAAATTTGTGTGTTTGTAAAGATCATTCCTTAACACAGCTTACATTCAAAAAATATATTAAAATTACAATACTTACATTTGCAAGTCACAAAGGACTCTTCCCATATGCGTGTTTGATATATTTCTACCTGTAGTGGCATGCTTGCCAAAAGGTAATTATAGACAAAGAACGCTGAGAAAAAAAGTATGTATAAATAATGAAGCTATAGTGACAGCTATTGTGTAAGAGGGAAAAACTGAAAAACAAGAAACCTCTAAAATATGAGAATATATTTGTTCAAACAAATGATGTCTGTATAATTGTAGATAGTGTCTTCTCATCATGTAATGTTATCTATGCAGAGAGAGATTATATGCTTTCAGTTTCTCTTCTTAAATTTAGAATCTGCAAATATAACAGCATGTCTTTTTATTAGCTTGCAAAACACAGCTTTTTTTTCAAGTGCAGTGTGACGCCTTTTATTTCTGAAGGTTGCTATATAGACTTCAATAGTCACCTCATCAGAATTTTGCAATATACCAGACTTTTTCCACCTAAGTCTCGTAAACTCCTCTTTCTCCCTTGATACACTGCTAGGCAGCACAGGAACTTGCACAGTAGCACACCAGATCACAAAGTGATAGACCTGAAAAACACCATGCAAAATCTATTTTTTTCCCAAACTTGTTTCTAAGTCAGATCAATTTATCAATCTGGCTTTTCACACAGCCACACGAAAACCTGCGCTGGCACACACATGGAGATGTTTGAGAATGGACATCTGACTTCCCTAAGGAGCAGCGGTGACCTTGTCATCAATAATTTTGCCCATTCTTGTCAGAAAGAACTTGCTGTGGCAGCCTTCATATTAGTGAGTTGAAACTTTCTAATGATAACAAATATCTCTGATCATAGGAGAACTACAGATATTGATTAATTGCTATTACAAAATATGTTATTTTTTGTTTCCATTCTTAACAAAGCATTTTCAAACATTCTGTGGGTTTTTCCCTGTCCAAAAGAAAAATACAAACTTAACAGCAAGAACTGATGCTTAGAGGCCTAAGTTGTTGTGGGTTTATTGGGAGGGGGGGACTGTGTTGCCTTTTTTTTAAATTAAAATTTACTGTTACAAATAGGTTACAACATCAACTCTCGGATGTTAAAATCCAAAGTACAGTAATTCTGTACTTGGAGGAAACCAGATAGGATCTCAGAGGAAAATCAAGCACTTTTCAATACACAGCAATCAGAACGTACTGGAGGAACAGTTTCCAAGCTTAGGCTGTCAGCTGAAGACTAGATACAGACTTTGATTTTATTTATAACAGAGGTTTCATTGATCTCATTTAATATAATAATCCAGTTTTCTTCTGTCATTTGAGGAAATTGCTTTGTTTTGCTTCTAGGATGGAAAACATGTTTCTGCACTTCTGCTGAATGCAATCTGTGTCTAAAAGAGGGCTTCACAAATAGTCATGTATGAAATGCAAACACTTGCAAATGCATACGGATCCTATGACACTTTTGATTAGGAACATGGGGGAATAAGCTAGTATCCATGGAAACTCATTGCTTCAGAGATTGCAAAGCTACTAAAAGACTGCTGAGAATAAAAACACTACACTGTATCACCTGCCTAAAACAAGTTGATACATGAACAAAATTTCTATCTTCAAGTAAGCAAAAGCGCAAAACAGAGTTAACCTTGTTTATTCAGTTTTCACTAATCATCTGAGATTTCCCACCATGGTTTATCCCATTTCCTAGGTAGCTGAGGATGCCAGCAAGAATGCCAGCATTTTGTGCTGAAGTTCAGCCATTACAGCCCTGTCTCATAACAGGCATAGAACAAAAGTTCTGGTCATCCTGAAAGGGCTCAGGCAGTTTGTGTCTTACATAATTAAATTCAATGTTATTTTACCATCTAAATATTAACTGATATAAGCACATAGTTTCGATGCATTTATTGCATCAACAATATATGGAAGACAGATAAATTTGCACATTTAAAAATAGTAGAACACTGAGTGGCTTTTGACACTGAAAATGAGTGACATACTAACTGTATGTATGTAACTGTTGTGGTGTGATGCCTACTGCTTTAACAAAAATGTTCAACAAAAAGAAAATGCAGAGTTTTTACTCATGAAAAGAAAGACATTTCCTGCCTCAAAAGAGATATTTTACACTGCATCTAGTGATAGATACAAGCCAGTGGTAGTTATTTGACTGATCTTTTATTACAACCCCTACTGTTAAAGAGCTATTGGCTAGAAAATGAGCTGCAAGCTGAGTGCAGCTAGGAACTTCTCCATTTCTTTGTGTGTTACCAATTATATTAAGAGCTTCTAGTAAACATTGTTCATTATAATCAATTTCCCTGAAGAAATGTCATTTTCAAATGAATACTTAAATGCAGCTTTAGTTTTCGTTCCCTTCTCAAGAAGATTTTAGTGCAAAGGAGGTGCAAACATGCAAACAGGCCATTGGAAGACATGAAAAGAAATAGAAGTTATTCTGCAGGATGAAGTGGTGAATTAATAGACTAATCTAATCTAACACTACTACACCTCATATTGTCAGCAGTGTTACTGTGGGGCTTTACAGCTAGGTTACTCGTAATTGCATCAAATTAATTCTTACTGACCCCAGATATGATTAATTCTGTTGACAACCTGAACATCAATAAACTCAAACTCAGCAAATTTGGCATCTGAACTAACCACCCTTTAACAAGAGATGGCTTGTACAGAGTTCAGGTATGCAGAATGTTTTTTAAACTTGGATACCTCCATAGATACCTTAGAATGTAGCAAAAAAAAGTTTCTTCTCATCCTTTATAATGCAAAATAGAGCACACTCACTATATGAATATGCCTTGATCATTCAGTTCTCATATTCTGTAGCCTTGACCACCCATGTTCCCATATTTTCACTTCTCTTGAAATTCAGGAAGCTAAACCAACTGATGCCTTGAGAGGCCACCGAAAAACAGAGACTAGACAAAAATAAGGGAATAAATTTAGGTATTTATTTGAAGGGCCTTTAAAGGTACACCCTGGGGAGCCAGAGGCTACTGCCAAGATGGACCCCAAGATGGACCACAGGTCACGAGTTCTTCACACTTTTATAGGTTTGGTTCATTTGCATATCAGCATAAATTCTCCAATTAAAGCTTCAATTAATGATATAATTTCCCCAAGCTTGCCCCCCTTTCAGAAGCTTTTGGTTCACACATTTTGGGCCTAGGATGGTCTGGGTGTCCTTGAAGAGCAGGCCCAGAGAGGCTTTGTTATGTCTACCTAGCATGAGAGAGCAGAAGTTAACAGGCTACAGGAAACTTCAGAGTTACACACTAGGCAGTACAGGATTTGAAAAATATGAAAGTTAAAACCTAAGGCATCACAACCACATGGCTGAAGTCCAGATAGGTTTTTGTGCTATTTATAATCAAGTTAGAATTCCTTGAATAGAGATTCTGCAGAAATTTTGAACTAGCTGTATTTGTAGTTCACATTGCCATGTGTCCAAAGCACTTGCAAGAAACACTTTTAAGGGGACTGATTTATAATTATTATGAGTCTTATATTGTGGTCAATATTAGCTCTACACATCACTGCTGTGATCTCACCTCAAGTCCTGTGATTGGGTGCCAAAATATAAAAAAGACATTGAGCTATTAGACAGTGCCCAAAGAAGAGCAACAAGTGTGGTGAAGGGCCTTGAGGGGAAGCTGTATAAGGAGCAGCTGAGGTAATTTGACCTGTTCAGCCTGGAGAAGAGGAGATTGACGGGTGACCTCACTGCAGTTACAACGTCCTCATGAGGGGAAGAGAAGGGGCAGGCACTGATCTCTTCTCTGTGGTGACCAGTGACAGGACCCGAGGGAATGGCCTGAAATTGTGCCAGGAGAGGTTTATGTTGGATATCAGGAAAAGGTTCTGTATCCAGAGGGTGGTGGGGCACTGGAACAGGCTCCCCAGGGAAGTGGTCACAGCACCAGCCTGACAGAGTTCAAGAAGTGTTTGGACAATGCTCTCAGGCACATGGAGTGCCTCTTGGGGATGGTGCTAAGCATGGCCAGGAATTGGACTCATTGATTCTTATGGGTGTCTTCTAACTCAGCATATATTCTGTGATTCCGTGATCTGGAGGATTACTAAAGCCTGTACAAATAAAATACAAATGTACAAAGTGTTTAAGTATTCTGACATTTGCTTTGGCTCTCACTTAGAATCTATGTTTTGTCAGAGCTTTTTCTTGCTGGCTCTGTTCATAATGCTATTGCATTATTTGGTCTTTTTAGGTTATTCTGCTCTTTTATTTTCTTATGTCAGTTATAAATATGGAAGCAAAAATAAAGCCACAGTAAAATTTTCACCCGATAAGCAACAGCATAGTATCACATCTCAAACCCAGATGGCAAAATTTTGCTAAGGACATGAATAGAGGAAGACTTTGGACTACCAGTAAATTATAATTTATATAAATTTTTTGTGGCATGATGAAAGAGACAGATGAAGAAAACTTTAAAAAGGCAGCTTGGTTCAAGGCCATGGTGATGCACAGTTGACAGTTTATGTAAACAGACATCATAAGCAAATGCGTGGAAAGGCAGGTTGCTAAACAAAAGATGGAGATGGTCAGTGCAGACCAGCATTAAGGAGATACTCTTCAGGACCATGGAAGACAAATCTGGTAAATAAGAAATCACCATACATTATCAGCGCTACTTTATCTTCACAGCTATTTTGTGATTTTGACCTCACAAAATATAAATTCAGCACTATGATATGTGCTAAAATAATATGTTTTGGTATATTTGAAGACTTCTAGAGAATAACTACAACTGAAGAACTAAGAAAAACAATGAAACCATTCAAAAATTAGACAAAACTATGTGAATAGAAACAACTTGGCCATGGGGAGAGATAAAGGTAATGCATATTATATATACATGTATATTATGTGCCTGTGTATGTACATATATATATATATATATAAAAATGAAAGATATGTGTGTGTATATATATAGATACACTCACACATTATACATATAATTAGGTCTATAAATTTGCGACCTTCCAGATAACAATTAGGAAGCAGACTATAGTGGAGATACATTCTGCATTATTCAGAGTTATTTTTAAGAGATAAAATGCTCTGTTGCTGAAATGCTGATGGCTGCCCCATCCCAGTTCTTGTAACAGTCTGGAGAATACCTCAAGAACTATGTTTTTGACAATTGGCCATCCTGGTTTCTACTTTCCAAAGTGTAAAATTGCACCATGTCTAAAACATATATAGCGTGTCTGAGCACATCTAAGGTAATTAAGATGGATACTGAATTTAGAAAAACATAAAATAGTTACAACTTTAATTAAAAGAAACTAAGCAGATTGAAAGATTGAGGTTTAAAAGACAATAATAAGATCCTGATTCATTGCCTTTTTCAACCAGCATCTTGAATCATGATCTCTCACTGTGATTAGAAAACTGCCAGTTTTTTCTTTAAACCCAGTTACTGCTTCAAGGTGCAGATACTGAGATGGAGTGCAAAAGTGGTCTTGCCTTGTTATTCCAGAACAATCTTACAGAAATGTATGCCCAAAAAAGAAGTGTTTTTAGACTTAATGGAGTAAATATTTCTGCAGTTTTGTTCTCTCTTTATTTAAGAATGAAAAGCTATAGAATCCTCAGTGAAGTCTGAAGACTTTTCCACATCACATTAAATCCTCAATGAAAATAGATAGGCTATTTTGTTCTGTAAATTGGCTGCATATAAAATTATTTTGGCACTGTTTTTGTTAAGGTTAATTGTTGATAACAGCATTCACTGAGAGAATCAAAGATAATTAATAGAGGAAAGAGAAAATGAGAGATAAATTAGAATGTCAGGCCAGAATGCTGCGTTGCAGGAAACTCCCTTTCCTGCTATAGACCTAGTTTATACATTGTACCTTGAAAACCTCAATTCCTCCCAGATTTTCTCATCACTGACAGAGAAAACTCATTTTGTCAATGACTACCCAAACCTTCAAGAGCTCAGAGCATAAAAGTAAATTTACCCTCTTTCCTCAGGCATTTGTAGATGTTTTCGTCCTATGAGATATCTGGGGACAAGCAGGTCCAAATTCCATCCCATCAACAAAGTACTGATTTTTCATTTGCAGGAATTGGAGACATCCAAACTTTTGTGATTCCACAATGCAGTTTCTCTTGGATGTGAGCCCAGTATGTTTTGAAATTAACCACAGAATTTCACACTGGGTCTTGATTTTCAAATCCCATAGGGGGGTACCCCCAAGCGATACAGATATTAACATGCCTCAATCAGCCGGGTTTCAAAGACATCTTCAGGTCCCATAGTACAATTGATTATCTTTGCACACTGGAACAAATATGAATAGGTTTGTTGAGGATATATGTTTACATACTTCAAAGGCTCTAAAATATGGTTCTCTCCCAGCCACATCCATATATATTTGGAAGAATTTCATAGGTGATGCTCCTGCTCCACCACGTAATTTTATACAGCTTGAAAAAGTAACTTTTAGCTTACAAAATTAACATACAAAATGCAAAAACATTTGATTCTTATGCAAACACATCTTTACATCAGTCCTATGCTCTATTTTCTGCGGGATAGATTATAGCACTGTTGTAATTTAACTAGGACTCATGAGACTATATTAAGATGTCACAGAAGCTCCATTACTTCTCCTGATTTCTGCCTTCTAGGCCTTAGACAATTAAAATGAGATTTCAAATACGGAGGTTTGGAGGGGAAAGAGGGGAGGGTTGAGAAGTATTCAGAAAAATTATCCTCTGGGGGGAAGAGAGGCAAGATGATTAACTAGTTTTCCTTCAGCTCTTGTTGTTATGATTCTATACTCTGGAGATTGAATAATTTGAAAAAGAAAATCTCTGTCTCCCAGAGAACATATTCCTCAGACTCAAATTTTATGACCAGCTCAAGTTTCTCCACCCTACAGAGGTTTATGCATACTTTCTGAGCATTTAATTTCATAATTTGCTAAAATCATTAACATTAGATTTTTTCCCCTAAAATTCTTATGAAATATCTAGAAAAAAAGCTGTCATACAGCAGACTACAAACCTTTATCTGCTCTGGACAGAAGCTGAATTTTAATGCTTCTTGTCTGGCTTGAGGGATCAGTTAGGAATCATCTCCTACTTAATTACACTAATGAATGATTTTCACTCTGAACAGGGAAAAAAAAGTTGGGAATAATTCTCTTTCCATTTTTACAATGAAATATCTGGTAATGTATTTCCTCAAAATACACTGACAAAAGTAGCAAGTGACAGTAACTGTCGGTTCATCTACCAATTCCGTTGATAAACACGGTGAAAAATAAAAAGGGAATTTTTTAGGTTCTTTTGAGTATGCATGATCAGATAGATACCTGACTGGACAAAACTCTAAGCAACGTGTTCTAAATTCAGCATTATGTTGTGCTTGCCAACTTGAATTATTCTATGATGCTGACTTCGCACTCAGCTTCATAGGAAACGTGGAAATGTGTTGTATGTTATGGACACAGAAAAGGACTGATCATTTAGAATTTTTCATAACTTATTTCCCCATTTGTGGTTTTTTGGAACTTTCGTATGTGAGTAACAGCTTCCAGGAAAAAAAAAACCCTTTATTCACACACTTGTGTTTTAGTTTTTTTAACAGACCAAAAATACCAATTCAGGAAATTTTCAAGAAAAGGTCAGTGTAAGCACTAAAAATATTTGCCTTGGTCACTGTTGTAAGAAAATTTCTCTTCCCCCAAATCAGCTCAAATTTTCAATTTCTTCTTACACAAGTTTTCCCATCAAAGACATTGTAGAAGCATGCAGTTTAACTTCCTGCCAGTCAATATATTGATTTCTTTGCTTTTTTGCAGCATGTTTCACATAGACAAGCAAGTCTAAAATGTAAATTACTGAAAAGGAAAATGTATATTGTAGGTTTTGAAGAGTTATATGTAGCATGAGGAAGGGGAATCAATAAAATTCATTGCAATATCAACACTGTGTTTGATGTAGCAGCTGTTTCCTTTGCTGCCTCAAGAACTTTATTTTGACTAGAGCTAAGCAGCAGATGTTTATGAGGAATAAGGAGGTTGGTAAATTTATTACCTGTTTCTATGGGTAACATAAGTTTCTAAACTTGAATTGCCTTCAGAATTGCTTACTAAGATCACAAAGCTAATGCCAGCCTGATACAATAAAGGATATCTAATAAGTTTTTAAAAGTACTTTTCTTTCTTGTATTACCTAATTCATATATCTAAATCTTTATGAAGTTATCGACTGTGAAGACCAGCATTCATTTTCTGTTGTCTGTATCTATAATATCACTTCCTTGAAGGCAGAAGCAAGAGGATTTTTTAAACACATATTTGAAGGTTATTTTATAATAATATAGATGGGAAGGAGGGCAAGCTGCCATCTTGTAACACAATTCATCTCTGCTCCTCTCTGGTCAAGCCTGCTGCGTTCAACTTCTTCAGTTACAGAATTCAGAGCAGAAATTCTTACAGCACAGCTTGAAAATGTTGCCCTCATTTTGATCAGCTAAGCTACAGGGCAAGGAGGAGAGATGGAGACCTATAATTGAAAGACATTTTCATAAAGGTTTGAAGGGCTTGAATGGACCTTTCAGCCTTTGGGATGACGAATGTCACCTTTGATAATGATCTGAATACCTTCACAAAGGAGGAAGAGTTTAGCTTGACTTCCACACTCCATAGACAGACAAAATCCATCAACGTGGAGCAGGAAGGACTGAAGGAACCAAAAATTAAAAAGTCCAGTTGGAAGCAAAGCATGTTATTAGTCCCCTCGACTAGTGCCTCAAGGTGCCTAAGTTACCTCGATTTTCCCCACTGAAAGAAATTGTCATCAAGGCAACCAAATGTAGTGAGCAATGGAACGCAAAGATCTTGCAAACCGACAAACAAGTAATGTTGTAAAGTGGAGCTGATACTACATGGCAGAAGAGATTTTTGGCTGAGAGGTTACTATTGAATACTATTGAATTGACTGTATATTTTAATTTCTTTTTTCTCTGCAACCTGTCCCTAGTATTGCCCTGTGTCAACTAACTGCCCATAGAAATAACCATCATGTTCCAATTATCCCTTCTCTTTTTGGAAGAATGACAAATGCAGTGTAGCAAGGACACGGAACAAAAAAAAAATAGTTTTATCACTGCTGATTTCTTCCTACACTTAAGGTTTGCAACTCCAACATATTAATGATAGCTTTGACAACACTGTACAGGTGAAGGACTAAATTTACAGAGGTTGTTCTTTAGACCTTTATTTGGAACAAAGAGCATTCAAAATAACATTTGCTTTCAACTGATCATGACAACACAATTCTGAGTAGTCAGAATACATAAGTCTGGAAAATTTTAACTATATATTAAAAGAAATAGACATAAATTAATGGATTTGTTGCTAGTTCAAAGCATGAAGCTGGTTCAAGCATGAAGAAAAAGTAAGAACTCTTTGGCACATGCTTCTGTATCTTATTTAGGCAACATGACACCCAAGAAGAGCAAAGCCAAATCTATCTGGGTTGTTTTTCAAAACTGCTTTTTAAGTGTCTTCTGAATGGAAGCATCTTAGAGTCCAGTTACTTAATTTTTTGTCTACTTGGATTAGCTTTCCTTTCAAAAGAAGGTATAGTATACTAACATATTACATGATGATATAAATAAATATGTAACTGTAGACAGTTCATTATGGTATTACAAGTCTTACTGTGAACTGCTAATACGTAAGGAGTGATTACTTTTATATTCTGTGCAAGAGTGATGGTGATGACTCCTTGCCTTCTTTGAGGACTTCTTCACCCTTAAGACCTCACCAGTGAGCATACTGAAGGGTTATGCTAGTGTTAGTGTATAAATCTAATTGAGCAGAGAAAACTGAAGCCAGGGAATATTCTCACTGTCTTTTAAGTGTTATTTCTTGTTTAAAGGTTAATTGTTTTACCCTAAAACTTAAAGCAAAAGCTAAATATCAAAATGAGGAGGACAGAGAAGGAAGGTTTTTATTTCAGACATTCCCTTTAGGCAGCTTTTTAATCACAAAGTACTGACATTTTAATTTAAACAAAATAATTACAAGCAAGAGGTGAGTGAACCATTTTGCATGCAGTGTACAATCACACTTTCCTTAGGTCTAAAGAAGAGAAATTTCAAGTATTTATCATTAATCAAAAGTCCATAAATACTGCTATATTTCTTTAGGAAAACCAAGGAAGTTTTATTTTTAAAGAACCAATACATTCATTAATAAAGGAGATGAATGAACAAACTCCACCCAATGCTGAGTATCACCTTCACGATATAACCCAGCTGCATGAGGTTCAATTGTGTGAACTCAGCCCACTTAAACTCAGGGGGAGAAAAACTGATGAAGGGCTAAAGGGCCATTATTTTGTTAATCACACAGACAGGTTCGTTTATACAGCAACACAAATTTAAACTATGTCAGTTAAGAAAGTTGAAATAAGATATAAGGCCAAAATTGTTAAATCATCGATATTACCTCAAGAGAAAATTACCAGAAATCAGGGAAACAAGAGCTGGAAGACTACTACTGCCAGACAAAGGACCATACCATCTCAAGGAACAAAAGAGACCATCATTTGCCTGCCACACTGCGAAGTGCAGAGCCATCGAAGATGTACTTATAATGAAACTCACAGAACTTACTGAAATGCCATATTGCATGATCCTTGTTGCAAGCATGCACACAGGTAAAAAATGTTTTGATCACAGCTGAGTCCTTGTAGGAGTTTCAAATATGCTTTAAGAGCATATATTTCCCAAATAAGTCTACTGAAACTTTTGGTCTTTCTCAGTGTGGGGACAGCACCATTGCCAATCAGGTCATAAAAATAAAAATAAAATTTCCCTTCTTTTGGTTTATCAAGCATTCTAAACATGATAGACCATGATTTGTCACCAGCATGAACCTTCACAACACTGACTACACTATCCAACTAAGATCCAAATAAAATGAGAAAAAAGAGGAGAAAGGGAAAAAAACAATAGTAAAAGAAGCAATTATTTATTTTCCCTCTGGAAGGGATTTTCCCAATGAAATTAAAGACAGAGACAATTCTCCCTATAGATAACCAGGCAAAAAGCCTGTATGCTGTGTATGTAAATAAACTGTATCACCCCTGGCAATATGTAGCAAGTCAGTAAATCTGCCTTTAGAATTGTAGTACCTGTTGAAGCCAGATGAATATGCTTTGGACTGAGGTTTAACTGAATTGACAGAGCATGGGAAATTCCTGGACATGACATGAGAAATTGGTGGGTGCTAAAAAGCAGCATAGCAAGAAGCTCACAAAAGCTATGACAGTGTTAGAAGGAATGCCCAGATTTCACAGAACATCAGATTTAGGGAAAATTATTCACAAGTTAATTGGAAGAGTGTTTAGGGAGCAGAGCCTTGCTAGTCCAACAACATCCCAGTAACCATAAGTATCATAATAAATATAGGTCTAGATATAGTAAAACTGGGGCCAGTGGGGAAAAAATTATTAGGGGTAGAGTGGCTTTGGAGCAGAGAAGAAAAAAGAAAATGAATGGGAGAAAAGTAAGCACAGGAAATATGAGACAAAGGGGCTAAAAAGGTGCCAGTCACCCATAATCAAGATGCTGGTCAGTATTTGTTGTTTGACTGGTATCTGTGACTGACCAACACAGCCTATTCTATCTTCTGATTAGAATGTATTTCAGAAAATCAGGGATGGTTACTCAACCACTCAACCACTTCCTTGGGAAGCTTTGTGCAAAGCTTGACAGCCCTCTCATTGAAGAACTTTTCTTAATACGCAATCTAAACTTCCCCTTATCCTATCTCTTGTTACTTGGGAGAAGAGACTGGATCCTTTCAGGCAGTTGTAAAGAGCAATGACTCTCTCTCCTTAGATTCCTTTCCTCTGGGCTAAACACCCCCAGGTCCCTCATTTGCATCTCATAAGGCTTGTGCTCCAGACCCTTCACCAGCTCCATTGCCTTCTCTGGACACACTGCAGCACCTCAGTGTCCTTCTGGTAGTGAGTGGACCAAAAAACTGGACACAGGACTTGAGGTGCAACTTCACTAATGACAAGTACAGTGGGATGATCACAGCAGGCCCTGATCCTTCTGGCCAGACTATTGCTGACACAGGGCAGCATGCCATTGGCCTTCTTGGTTACCTGGGCACAGCTGGCTCATGTTCAGCTGCTGTCAACCAGCAGCCCCAGGTCCCTTTCTGCTGGGCAGTTTTCCAGCCACTCCACCCCCCCAGCCTGTAGTACTGCATGGGGTTGTGTGACCCAGGTGTAGGACCTGGCACTTGGCCTTGTTGAACATCATAAAATTTTTAACATTTTTTGTAATTGTGGTCTCAATTTATTGTGCAAATGTGCAAAATACTGGTGCACTTCAAAGTTACCTATTACCTAGCCTGCAAGCCAGACAATAGGTCAAGGCCAGCTGCCAGAGAGTACCATGCGGGTTTGGGTGCAAGACATAAAAAAACTTCAAGCTGGGCTTGCCAGCAAGTAGAACAAGAGTTCTGAGGACTGTATACTGAAGGAAGTAGAGGCCTAGGGTCTAGCTGCCTGAGGAAAACCATATAAGAGATTGTGGGTGCATTTCAGTACAGATCTACTAGCAAAACTAATGGTGAGAAAACAGGACAATCTCTTGTTTTTTTTAAATTTTTGTGAGTGTCATTCATGTGTTGTATGTGATGCCTGTAAAATCATAATTCTGTCTTGATGTGTTAGTGGTAAACTGAGTCTGCATATTGTGCATGTGCCTACTGGGACTATGTACCCAGACTCACTATTGTCAGGACCCAGGGCTAGGAATCCACAGCATCTCTCCAGCTGTGAAGGACTGGGAGGGCTGTGACATCTGTGAAGGACTGTGATCTCATTGTTCTAGAGTGCACCAACATTACATCTAGGTGACTGGGGATGGAAACTTCCCCTAGGTGCACTGAATTCACCTAAACTTAACAGATCTTAAAAGATGCTAAAACAGTGATTCCATACAGACCTGCTGTGCAGGTTTAAATTTGTGATAAAACTTCTGAGAGTGGGTGTTGTGGTTTAACAGTGGCCCAACACCGGGCACCCATGAGAGCTGCTTGCTTACCCTCCCCTGCCACAGCTGGGCAGAGGAAGGAAAAGGAAAAAAATTAACAAAGGCTTCATGAGTGAGATAAGGACTGTGAGAAACACCTCAAGGGTGAAACAGGCTCAACTTAAGTTGCAAAGTGAATTTATTACTAACAGAATCAGAGGAGGATGATGAGAAGTAAAATAAGCCCTTAGAACACCTTTTCCCCCTAGCCCTCCCTCCTTCCCACCGACAGCACAGGGAGACAGGGCATGGGGGTTTGGTCAGTCCATCACCGAGATTTCCTTCCGCTGCTCAGGGAAAGGAGTCCTTCCCCTCTGAATCCGTGGTATCCCTCCCACGGGAGACAGTTCTCCTGAACTTCCCCGATGTGGGTCCACTCACACGAGCAGCAGCCACACCACATCTGCTGCAGCGTGAGCCCCTCCCACGGGCACACAGCCCTCCCAAAACTGCTGCACTGTGGTTCCCTTTATCCACGGGGTGCAGTCCTCCAAGGACAGGCTGCTCCAGCCTGGAAGCAGGGCCCTCTCTCTCCACCAGGTCTCCCACTGGATCACAGCCTCCTCCAGGCACCCACCCACTCCGGCATGGGCACCTCCCCCACGGGCTGTGAGTGGATCTCTGCATTCCCTGTGGATCCCCATGGGCTGCAGGGGCACAGCTGCTTCACCATGGTCTGAACCATGACCTGCAGTGGAATCTTTGCTCTGGCACCTGGAGCATCTCCTGCCCCTCCTTCTTCACAGACCTTGGTGTCTCCATGGTATTTTCCCTCACATGTTCTCACCTCCTCCTCTTCTCTGACTAGAAGCAAAATCTTGTGACTTTGTTTTGATTATCTTCTTAAATATGTCATCACAGAGGCGTTACCAACCTCTCTCATTGGCCCAGTTTTGGCCAGCAGCATGTCCATCTTCAGAGACATCAGCCACTGGCACTGCTGGACATGGTGGGAAGCTTTCAGCAGCTTCCTCACAGGAGCCACCTCTGTGGTCCCCCTGCTACCTAAAACCAGGCTGTGCAAAACCAATACAGTGGGAAACCTGGACACTGATATACAGACAAACCATAATTCATCCTATCAGGGAGCACAGATTCCCCATCATGTAAACTGGTTAATTTATGAATTTATGAAGCAGATGTTTTTGTTTCAATTTATAGCCCACAAAATTTGTTCTACTAAACATGTACTATCAAATGTACAAAATGGTTGCGAAGAGTTGTATCTTAGGATGACAGCATTTTATATATACCAAGATTCCACAATGCATTGTGGTTAATTAAAGAAAAAACAAAACAAAAGGGGAGGCAACAGAAGTCACTCTTTACCTTTTCTAACTGAGAAATGCCTACATGTCCCTAGGCAAGAATACTAGAAAAAATAGACAACCTTTCTGATAACCAATCTACTGCCACTGAGGCAGAACTTTCAACTGGTCCCTTCTTAGACTCTGAACAACTAAATGTATTTTAAACTTAATTCTTTTTCTTTTATTACAGACCCTAAGAAACATAAAAAAATAGAATATTTTCATAGAAATATTTTCTATATAGTATAGAAAAAGTATGCTCTATTTTCAATAGAACATAATCAACTGAAAAATGTTACAGTAATCAGAAGAAAACCACCCATGTAAATGCAAACAAGTGAGATATCCGTGGCACATTAAGTAACATTAATATTGGTAAATTTTCTTTTCAACTTATTCTGAAGGGCCTTACATCTCAGGTAACAGCTGACAAAAGGTAGGAAAAGGGCAGTGTGTTCTCCTGTCAATAGGCAGTCACTAGCTGGCATTTGCAGAGTTCATACTAGGGCACTGTCAGATGATTACATTATGCTTTCTTTCCAAATTTGCCCTTCCACAGATGTGTCACTTGTATCTGACACGACTGCTCTCTGCTCCTATGTAATACAGCCCTCATTCACGTGGCCTAAGAATAAAATGAAAACTTCTGTTGCCAGGATATGGGTAAGAAAGCAATGTAGTTTCTGCTCATTGCACATCTTTGCTAAGTTACTTGGTCTGTCATCTGCTAGTGTACAGAAAAGATGCCATACTAGGTATGTCAGTATGGATCATAATGTGCTTTTTATTCTATTTTTTTTTATCTAGATTTTTCCTATATCCTTATTCTTCAGATGATGATTACCTTCCTCAACCTAAAATATGGTTTTCATCAATTTCATCCTGGGCAACCTTACCTCCAATAGATGCGACACAGCATGAATAGTGAAAGATCCCAGTTAAAGTAATTGACTACTATTTCAAAAGTGCTAGTAATGTCATTGCCATGCACTAGCAGGCTTCAGCCTTCCTGACAGCTCCAGGCCAAGAGGCAATCCTATCCTCCTCTGTGTTTGCACTGAGCACAAATCAACACAAAGCTACAGAAAAGGTTGCAACCATTTTTTTAATTGGCAGGTGCTCTTACAATCATGTGACTGATATACTGACTAATTTTCAGTTGTCATGGCACATGTAATGTCACTATAATTTAGTAAGAACTACAATTTTTAGGGAAAAGAAGGGTATATAAGCAATTGCTGGTCCCTTTCAAGAATGTTCTTGAAAAGACCCTTCCTCTTTGTTTGTGATGCTGCCATTGCAGATGCCCTGTTTGTTTAAAAAAGTAGTAACCCATGCACATTTTGAATAAGGGCATAGACAGCATACCGTTTCTGGAAGATCCTCCGGTATAGTTAATACAATGACAACTTCAACTCACTTCTTCTATTGCTTCAGAAATAATGAACAGTCTTAGTGACAGACTGATTATCTGCACAGCAGCAATAATAAACTTTTAAAAAGTGAGGTTCTAGTCTAAATTTCATAACAAGTCAATTAACAGAGAAATGCAACTTCACTAGCTCAGGATTCCACTACTATTATGACATACCTTCACAAATTCTATGCTTATATTTGCAAAAACTTTCAAAAGTTTTTCAAAATCAGCAAAAAAGATCAGAAATTAAGGGATGAAGGATATTGAATGTGAACAATTCTAAGTTCCTCAATCAAACACAATAAGATTTAAACTTATTTTCATAATTATTGTAGAAAAGGAGCGGGACTGCTCAACAAATTTCAACAGAACTAGAATTCAGAAACATCATATTTTTTTCAAAACCCACCATTCAAAATTACAACAATAATAAAAATATCCATTACTTATAATTTAGTAAATCAAAGTATAAGTCTCTAATAGATAGTTGCTAAATGCAAGCAAAAAAGAGCCATCCTTGTTACAGAGAAAAATTGAATTATCTGATAATTATTCAGCTTTCACAGGATTATGTGAATAGTGTACTTGACTAGTTTTTCCTCATTCCTAGTATTCTTTCCCAATAGAAATCGGTTTATTCCATAACATTTATCACATTTGCACCTGCCTGTATGCCTCTTCAATTTAATATGAATATGCTTGATTCAAAGCATATGTGTAAGTCTTATGAGCTGTCCATGATTAGGTTTTCCTTATCAGAAATGTAATTGTGGGGGTGTGTGTATATATATATATATATGTAGATAATAATCATATTCCTTTGCTTTATTATTTTTTCTTTTAGGAAATCGACTTTTTGTTTAATTGTCTCAAAGCACAAATCTCTGGTTGCCTTTTTCATTATTCCCCTTTCTATTTTTCATTGAATAGCTGAGCACGTAATTGTCAATAACTTCTTTGTTACTCAGAATTTGTTCTATGAAAGATAATTTACTCATATTCAAGTCATATTAGTTTTCCTCTCTAGTTTGAGTTAATGTAATCTTGGGATTAGTGCTCAAGTAGGAGCCTATTTTATTTTTCTTCA
This sequence comes from Dicrurus megarhynchus, assembly GCA_013399195.1. Classification (NCBI taxonomy): domain Eukaryota; kingdom Metazoa; phylum Chordata; class Aves; order Passeriformes; family Dicruridae; genus Dicrurus; species Dicrurus megarhynchus. The sequence goes on along the minus strand of VXAD01008920.1, from coordinate 9,554 downwards.
TTAATAATTTTTAGGGATCAGGTGCATCTGAACTACCAGGTACTCTCAGTAACCTGATGTTTTTTGGTATTCCTCCCATTATAAAATAAAGAGATTTTCCATTCCTGGATGTCCTATTTCTTCATAAGTGAATGTTTTTAGTACAAATATGGGTGAATTTGACTAAACTTAGGTATTTTGCCGGTCAAGCATGAAATATGTCATTAGTTTTCCTTTTTTTTATTTTGGAAATGCATTTTAAAAGTACATTAAGATATAAAATGCAAAAGAATACTTTATTCTACTTTACTTTCCTCCAGTTTTATGAACATTATTGTTGAACAAAAAGACATTAAAGTGAATTTGTTTACTTGTAGTCTGTTTCTCTGTTTATATGGTTAATTCTATCAAAGCAAACAAAAAATAATTCTAGAGTAAAAAAGTAGGACTCTATTAATCTTTTGACTCTAGCATCTTCAGTTCAGGACTTCATGTATAAAAATCTAGTTGGTGACAGAAATATAGCATGCAGTGCATAGAGTTTCAGTAGAAGTCCCTTCAGACTTAATACCTCTTTTATAGCTATTCCTCTGTGACGTGTTATTAAAAAAAAACCAAAACAACTGAACTTGTATGTTATTTTTTGAAACATTAATTTCTTATTTATAAAATTAAACTTCTTAATCTTCAAAACATTTAAATAGGCCATCAGTGACAGGTTGGGGTAGGAAGTGGCTGTTCTAATTTTTAAGTCATTAGTCAGATTTTTTGAAAGAGGAGCTGATAAACTTGAGAGTAAGTAGCAACACTTTATCAAACCATAAATATTAGATATTTTATGTTCTAGTTTTTCAGGCAAAGATCTATTTATGGTACAGACATGCACATATATACACAGTTATTCAGTCTAGTACAATGGAATTATAAACTAAAGGCACAAAATATAAAAACAAATAGCCACTAAGCCCAGATAATACTATCACAGAAAACACATCAGGCATATAAACTTTTTTTTTCACTATGCATACCTATAAATATGGAATTTAATTCCCATTGCTTAAGTCTTCCTTGCTCTGCACCACCACCACCCAATTATGCTTTGCCTTCCTGTGCCCTCTTCCAGTTCCTACATTGTCTCTCTTTCAGCTCAGCTGTGCTGGTGCAGTGCATTCAGTCTGTGAGGTGCCAAGGGATGTGGCAGGGTCAGCCATTGGTGCCAGCCAGAGTACCTGAAGCTACAAAGCAGAAGGAAGGAGAGTCACAGTTCACTGTTGCCCTACTGCTCCCACATGGTTGAAAACCCTCATGCTGGCTGCCTGGAAAAAAAACAACCAAAAAACAAAACCCAAAAAATTAACACAAATAATTCAAGAAACCCAAGAACGAAAAACTAGGACCCTCACATAACAGACAAGAGAAGACGAGCAGCGTAAGTAGTGTACAGAGGGAGAGAGAAATTCTCACTTTCACCTAGTACTTGCAAGCCAACACAAATCATCTTAAGAATGAGTTAACACCATATTAACGGTGTCCAATATTGAGATAATATTGCAAAGGGTGTAACTGTCAAGGTGTTGGTAGTGGGGTGCAGCAGGGGTGGCATCTGCAGAAGGAGATTTTAGACAGATACCTCTGTCTGAATTAAGGTCCAAATAAAACCATATGCCAAGGTCGGTAGTATGGATTTTATTTAACAGTAAATGAGAATAAGAGAAATAGAGAGAGAAGGAAATAGAAAAAGAGGTGGGGGCAAGAAAGAGAGTGAGAGAGGCAGATTAAGTAGAAAATATCACCACTCTGTGGATCTAAACAGCATCCTGTTCATCCTCTCCATCTGGTCTTCTTGGTAATGAGAATCCCCCCAAAACAGAGAGTCCAATGAATTAATATATGTTTGGGCCAGGTGGGAAAATCCAGGTAGCTCCCTGGGGGGGGCCAGTTTGACATTGTCTCTTGCACCAGACTCAGGATCCACTGCATCACTTTGCATCATGTGCAGTGCTCTGGTGCAAGGCTTCAGAAATGAGTCTGGGAGACACTTCAAGGGTATTTGCGAGTTTATGAACCTCCTCAGCTGCCCCTCACATGAATATCTTGTGTGCATGTGACCTTCCTGGGGTGGGGGGTTTGTGTAAGGAAGGATGGGTGTTCACTCCCTCTGAACAGAGATTATGCCACACACAAACCTTTCCTTCTCTCCCCTCAATTGTGGAGGATTGCATGCAAACAGGGCCTCAGCAAATGAGCCTGTGGGCTCCCCAACTCCTAACCCAGCCAGGGATGATTTTCAGGACAGCTGCTGGGTTTGGCTTTCTTGTGGATGCATTCTTCTCCCTCATCCTTGTTTACTTGTCCTGAGACCTGAGATAACAATAGTGTCACCTGAACAACTGTGTCAGCTTTGTTTTCTCTCCAGTTTCCTTAGGCAGCTTAACTCACAGTCTGAAGTTCCCCTTAGGAGGCATCTTCAGGGAGGACTTCAGTGGGCATAGCTTCTTTATACATTGTTTTGCAGTAACGGGCAAAAGTCCTTCATAACAATGTTTAAGCCATGAATTGTAACATTTCTGTCTCTGATGATGTCAGACATAGTTCCAGCTGGGTCTTCTATGGACAAAACAGACACACCATGCACCAAACCTTACCCAGGCAGAGGAGTTTGTGGAGCCTTTGCAGAAACTTATTTAAAAAGAGGAACAAATGAAGAGAAAACCTCCAGAGTTTGAAGAAAAAGAAGAAACAATGTGAGGGCAGGAGGACATTCAGGAGGAGACACAAGGAAGTCACACTTAAGCAGGCAGGACATTGAGGAGCAAAGGCAGCCCAAGCCATAGTGGCAGGACAGGAGGGACACCCAAGCAGAAGCAAGGGATAAAAAAGAAATACCCACAGGAAGAATGGACAAAAGACCAGGAGAAATGCTGGAGCAAAACTATTGACCAGAGAAGGGCAAGAGCCCCAAGCAGGGAAGAAACAAATAGCTGCCCAAGCAGAGACTAGGAGGCAACCATGAAGGAGGCATTGACTGCAAGTAGCTTCTGTTTTGTGAGATTCTTGGGAAGGGGCATGGGGGGCACTAAATTGGGCAGTGCTGTTCTTAAACCATGACAGGGATGAAGACCCAGGGATGAACCCATGGTTCTTAAACCATGACAGAGTAATCAACCCTGCAAATATTTTAATATTTTATATTATATCCGCAAGACCACAGGCAGGATAAAAAAAATGTATGCTGTCTGACAGCTACACCCCTGCTTAGATGTGAAGCAGAATTAATAGGCATAGTTTAGGAACTCATTTTTCATTCTTTCTATATCCCATGGCTAGTACTGGCCACTTTAAGTACAAGAAATGAAATCTAAACAGAGGTATTTTGCATTTTCAATTATGTACACATATTACAATAAATTGTTTTGCACCCTGCAGAAATTGAGGAACATATTAGAAATAAGTTAAACTGTAAAGCAAGTGTTCTGAAAAAGCCACTATGTAAAAAATTTTTAAGTAAGTAATTCATCTTTTTTTTTTCCTCAGCATCTATCTTGTAAATAGTACTCTCAACAAGCCCTTAGATGTTCACAAAAACCAAAAATTAATAGAGCAGGGAGAAACCTCACTGAAGATTTAAAAGGACAAATAGGATGAGCAAGGTAATAACAGAAAGACATAAATCTCAAAATAACAAGATGGCTAGTGAGAGTTTGATTCAGAGTTAGATGACTAATAAAAATAATGTCAATCAACACAGGTTTGTGGTAAAGCCGATCTTGTCAATTTAAGTAGGGTTTTTTTTTCCCTGATGGGAATACAAGCTTAGTTGATAAGATAACAGTGCTAATCCAGTACGTTTCTACAAAGCATTTTGACTTGCTACGGCATGACATACCAATTTAGTGCTCTGAGTGATATACAGTTATCAGGTTATGTTATAAAGACTAAACCAGCTAGTACATTAATATTAAATATGCAACTGCACATTAAAAGAAAAAGTAATTTCCTAAGTTTCACCAGGGATTGTTATTTGGTACTGTACTATACAAAAATTTTCTGTACTGAAAGCATCCCATGCATAGTGACTGTGATAATGACTTAGGACAGGTGACAGATCTGAATCTCCCTCTACCCACATGGTACCAGGCTCTCCTTCAAAAGAACCAGAAAGAAACACACAATCCATTCACAAGATGGTTGAATTACTGGAAAGAACAAACTATGGGGAAAAAAAGGCCCAAATGCAGTCACCTAAACATTATTCCAGATAGCATGTATTTTTCTGGTTTATATATCTTAGGAAAAGAATTTTGCAGGTTATAGTACCCATACATTTTACTCTGTTGCACTGCAATTACACTGCCAGCTCAAGCATCCGCAGTGCTAGAGGTTTGGTTGGGGTTTTTTTAGATGGAGAAAATTCAGAACAGACAAAAAACATAACAGATATGATAGTGTTCTCTGTAGTACTGTGGTTAAAAAACTAATCGAAAGAGATGTTAATCAAAGAACTTTATAAACTGGAAATGGAATAATCTTGACTTTTTTCTCTACAGATTTTTGTTTATAGTGTTCCTATAAAATTCCTTCTTCCAAGACAGAGACCACAGGCTCCCCAGGCATATTACATATTGCAAGCATTATTTTTTCTTAAAGCTGCTATTAAAATATTTTCCCGGTATTTCAAACTGTCATAAGGGTGTTTAAGTCAAAAGACCACATCTTATCTTGGCTAATGAACACACTGTTCCCTTCTTCATGGAATCAGCACATCTTGTGCATGAGGACAATCTCAATCTTTGTTCTTTAAAGTCAAATTTCACTGAGCTCCTTTCAATGAATGTGCAAGCTTTACTATGTGCAACGTGCCAAAATAATGTTTGCTGGAGGAAAGATAAAGATTACTTCATCCTGTTGTCCAAATTCCCTTTCAAAAGGACCCTACTATAGTATTGGATTCTTGCATTTTATTGCAGCATTCAGTACCCCATACTTAATTCTTAAATCAAACAAACCTACAGACATACTCTACATACCTGAGCAGTTGTTCTGCATACTTTATTGGGATATCTGATTATTTCTGCTTTGGTACTCCCCTTTCTTGGAGAGTACATCACTTCCACACTTTTCAGTTGGTCAGCACCACTTTGAATGTGCAGGCACACTCCCATATGCTTTAATTTATATATGCTATACTTAAATTTAATAAACATCCATCATCTATGCTAAAAACAGATCCTGTTGACTTGGGCTTTTACATGAAAGCAGAATAGGGCACTATAGCAGTTTTGCTTTTGACGTGTAGCTGTCCACTAGTCCCACAATGAAAGAGGAACTAGTGTTATAGTTTGTTCATTCAATTATTTGGAGTACTGTGTAACTTGTTAAATTGTCTTAATGTATCTAAGATCAAGGCACAAGAAATAAAAGTTAGGAAAACAAATCCATAAAACAAGGTTCAAAAAATATAGGCTATTAATTGCATAAATATATTTACCACCACGTTGGTAACTATTTAATAAAACAATGAATGCTTTGGTAAAAAGCGCTTTAACTGAAACTAACCGAATATAAAGAAGTCCTAAAGATATTACTGCATGAAGTCAAACTTTAATCATGCTGGTTCTAGCTTGGGAATCTGTATGAAAACCAAAGATACCCAAAGAATTATTTTAAAAAGTAGTGGCTAAGAACTCTGAAACTAACATGTTACCAAAGCTTAGTAATTGTTTGATAGGCATTCTAAGTCAACAAAACCACATGGCTATCTTAATACTTAGCCATTCAGACAGTCAAATTTTGGCACCACTTAAAAGTGATAGTCAAACAATTAATTAATAAATACTAAAGAAATGCATCATTATGATAAATTTGCATTAATTTGAAAATTATAAAAATTATTTCTGGAAGTATTTTATAGAAACAGTGTGGGACACTGAATGTCTAGAATGAAAGCCTACTTGCATTCATGGGACATGGAATTAAAAAAGGATTTAGAAGATCAAGCAAGAAATTCTCTAATACACGCTTTACAGTAATTCAAAGGATTATGTACAGCTGTCATTTCTCACAGTAACCGTTTCATACCATTTTGAAACAACTTAGAATTTTATTTAAAACACTTCTTTTTAATAATTTTTAAAAAGTATCATAATCATTCTACATATCCCAATAGTCAAAGTAGAGCAGTATAAACTTCAGGAAGAAAGAATGCATGCTCACACTCCCATTGAGTGAAGTTTTTCTACAAATTACTCCCGTCCAGGTAAGTTTCCTCAGTTAATGAGAAATAGGATAGCAAGTATGTCATATGAAATCAAAGATATATATATTTATTTTATATATATTTATATATATATATATGTATACATATATATGAGATTTTTTTTGTCTTACATTTTTAAGGGCATGTAATTCCTTGAAAGGGGGAAAGTGGGGGAAGAAGTAGTAAAAGATAGTAATTTCTTCCAGTAAATCCCATTTCACATTCTGCAGTGCTTTCTCAGACTCTTCTGATTCCACTTGAAGGGTGAAGATATGTCCTGTATGTCAGATTGGGTCTTCTCTATGTCCCTGAAGTCACCTCTGTACTGAGTAACTGTAAGAAGAACCTTGAGCTTTTTTTCAATCAATCTTTTTTTGCTTGTTTTTGAATAACGGCAAAAATATATCAGGTGTGACTTCATCTTACCAGCAAGAGGTGCTCCCAGGATCCTAAATATCATCTCTACCAGTCTATATTAACAGTCCTAAACCAAAGAGCAGTAAGTGATTGCTGCAAACAGTGTTCAGTAGTCCAGCAGTTCAGCAAGAGGAGGATTTGCCAAAGAAGGTCTATGGCATCAGTGCAACAACCTTCAACTTACAATCTCCTCCTCTATCTCCCTTCCGAAATATTGCCACTTGCCAAAATGAAACTGTTAAAAAAAGTTTTTATCCTGGTGTTTTGAGAGGAAAGTGATATTTCAAGTCACACACATTATATCACACTACCTCAAGAAATTCCTTTAATTGCAAAAATAACCATCCAAGCTGTGTTTAATGCAAAGGAAAGATTTTTTTGTTAACTAGCACCTTCTAAAGAATTCCATATATAAATTCAAACATGTTCTTTGAAAGAAACAAATACAGTAAGTTGTTGTGCATTTTCTTCTCTAAGCAGAAAAGACTTTTAAGAAGGAAACAGATAATATACAAACACAGAAGTCTTTTACTCAAATACCATATCTTGGAAGCCATATGGAGATTCATTTGGAAGGAGAACCCAGGGAAGCAATACGTATTTTCACAATATGTTCTTTACTCTGCTTGCAGAACAAAAGAAATCATTATCAAAGACAAAAAATAAGACAAGAATTTTCATGACCACTGCTAGAAGTTTTCCAGTGTTACCTCCAGTGTCATGCCCTGGTGTCATAGAACAGAATCATAGAATACCCTGAATTTGAAGGGACCTTCAAGGATCGTTGAAGTCTGACTCCTGCCCCTGTACAGGACAACCTCTGAGCCTGAGAGCGCTATCCTAGTATTTCTTGAACTCTATGAGGATTGTTGCTGTGATCACTTCCCTGGGAAACTGTTCCAGCGCCCAACCACCCTCTCTGTGAAGAACCTTTTTCTAATATCCAACCTAAACCTCCTCTGGAAGAGCTTCAGGTCACTCCCTCATGTCCTGTCACTGGGCACCAGAGAGAAGAGATCAGTGCCTGCTCCTTAATTTCCCTTTGTGAGGAGGTGGTAGACTGCAAAGAAAACTCATGTAAGTCTCCTCTTCCCCAAGCTGAACAAGTCAAGTAACCCTTATGATCCACTGGAATAATGCTAGGATCCCACTCCTGAAATAATATTATGGTCTTGTTATTAAAAGATGTGTCTGCCTAAATTAAGGTGCAAAAAAGACCACATGACAAAGTCAATAGAACAGATTTTATTCAATAGTTAATGGTGTGGGAGAAGAGGGAGGGAGGGAGGGAGGGAGGAAGGGAGGGAGAAGAAGGAAAAGAAGGAGAGAGAGGGAGAGACACGGGGAGAGAGAGGGGAAAGAGGAGAGAGAGAGGGAGAGAGAAGAGGGAGGGTACAGTCACCATCACATGGGTTCCTGTGGCATCCTGCTGGCCCTTCTTCTGTTCTTCACAGTGGTGGGTGTGTGTCCCCAGAGTGTTGTTCTGGAGGTACCACTTTTATACAGTCCAAGTCCTGGGTATCCAGAGACGTACGTGCTGTTACCACAACTTGGAATGGCATGTGTATGAGCATTTGCTTCCTTTCCCACAGTTTGCTATGATGGGAATTTTTGTCTGTATAGGTTATCCAGATTTGCCTCACTAGGCCCGGCATCCTCCATTTGTTGCATCCAGGCTTTTCTCACAATCTGCCCAGTGGAATCTTGTCTCGTGTGCTAATTCCAAAGTTTTCAACTCCATGTAGACCTGAAATTAACACCTTCCTATTTGCCATCTGTGCCTGTTGTGGTGGCTTATCTTGTGGGAACTTCCTCCTTTGACGGTGCTTTGAAACAAATTGGCTGCATTCTTTAAGTCCTGATAGTGACCCTCAGCCACTCCTCATACAGTGTCCCCTCTAAACCATTCACGATTTTCATAGCCCTCCTTTGGATGACCTCTAACAGCTTTACATCCTTCATATTGTGGTACCCAAAACTGCACACAGCACTCAAGGTGAGGCCTCACCAGTGCAGAGCAGAGCAGGGCATTCACCTCCTTTGAGTGGTGAGCAGTGTTGTGCCTGCTACTACCCAAGTTGTCCCTCCTGGCTGCCAGGGCACTGTTGACTCCTATTCAATTTGCCATCAACCAGGACTTCTAGGTATCTTTCTGCAGTGCTGCTCTCCAGCAAGTATGGATCCAATATCAGACTGAGGTATTCACAGTCCTAAAATGGAAGGTGTTTCCCAGGTCCATCCTTTGAGTGCCAGTTTTCTGTAAGGCACACAATTATTTCAGCATGTTTTAAAGCAGTTGTTTCTGCTAATTACTGACACCTGGTGAACAATGAGCATCACAAACCATTATATCTTGCTGTTGTGAAGAAAGGAGGAATGAGTGAGGCAACACAGCATAATGAAATATAGAAGCCAAATTACTATTTTTTGTAGTAACACCGTCTCTATGACTAGGAAGTGTTATAGAAGCAGAAAGGAAGATCAATATCACTTGGCTGTGAGGGTAAGCAATGCCAAATTTAAGAAACCTGCTCCATCATCCTGCCCACTGAGACATCTATTTCACAGGTAAAATGGAACTTGACCAAGACTTCTGGCAAAACTTTTCATAACATTACTCCCTAAAAGACTGAGCATCAGTTTCCCTGTCATGGCATATGTATGTTGGGGAGGGAAGCAAGACACGACTCAATGTGAGTGATAAGCAAGCTTTGATTTATTATTCCCAGACAGCTCTTTATATACAGCAGCAATAATGATTACATTCGTGGTTCCTCCTGGACTGAGGCCAGGGACTTTCCACATTCTCCAGGGCCACTTTGCCCTTGCTATCTCAGCACTTGCAAACTCTGCTCGCACAGGGCCTCAGCTGAGCCACCCTCCCACAATTCCCCCTTTTTCT
>VXAD01008919.1:157660-566805 GCA_013399195.1 Dicrurus megarhynchus | reverse complement strand
TGGCAGGCAGAGATTTTAACAAAAGGGGGCCTACAACAAAGATGAGGAGGGACTCTTTATCACAAGGAGTGTAGCGCTAGGATAAGAATAATAGTTTTAAACTGGAAGACAGAAGATTTATCATCATAAGGGTATATCTCCACAATAAGATAATTTTCATCATAGCAGGTTTATGGAAGGACACAAAAAAACAACAACATCAACAACTAAACCAATAAAAAAAATCAACTGCTTGCAAGTCCTAAGGCAAACAACAACCCATGCAAATATTTCATGATTGCGATGTTTCCTCTAGAGTCTAAAAAACAAGACTCAAGCTGGCAAATTTCATACTACAATTAGAAATTGTTCACACAATGCCATATGAAGCTGAATCATATTTAAATTGAAAATGAAATTAACTGAATATGTAGACAACTCCATTCAGCTTTTCTAAATAATACTTTTAAAGTTGTTTTGGGGATTTGTTTTCCTTAAAAGGATAACAGAGAATTTCCAGTATTTCAGAAGCCAGAGTTTTACCACAAAATTCATGTCCAAATTGCAGAACATAAAAAAAGATTTTGCTATTGGTTTTGATCTCTATGTTACAAATCCAGCAAAGTCAAAAAAACTCTGTTCAAATGCCTTTGCAACAAAATTTTAGTCTAGTTCAGCATGAGTTTAGATGCTTTGATGAATCAAAGATTACAAAAACTGGAAACGTTATGCAGAAAAATCCCTGTCATGATGACTGGCAAATTCTGGCAAGAGAAGCCTTCATTCAAAGAAAGTAAAAGCAATTCACCTTGCCATCAGACTCTGCATTCCTGTTCTTGTCCTCTACAAATTTTCATTAGAAATACACCAATATTGCCAAGAATTTTTAGATTAAAGTTTGTGAAAAAATAGGACATAAGTTTTCTTAGGTTTTTTTTTTCAGTCTTTTGGAGCCACGTTTTGGATTTAAATTGGCTTTCAGTAAGAATGACAAAATTTTAACTTCCCTGTCCTTCCAGTCAATGTAATAAAGTGATACAAATTAACATACTGTAGTTTGTTTTTTTCTCCTTCCTCATAAAAAACACTGAAAAGGAAACTTTTACTAAAATGTTAAAATGTTTGATAAGTACTTTCCACCTGTCTGTGCTTATCATTGGTCTTAGGAGGAGTCGATTTTTCACACAAAGGAGTTATTGTTTTGATGTGTTGAGCTGGCATCATGGAAGATTTTACATTCATTCTTCATTGCTTATATTCGATAGGAATGGTCTCATTTTTATAATGAATCCAAGATTAAATCTAACCTTTAATCTATTTAGCAAAATTTGTGATTCTGGATGAAACATATTGAGAATGAAACACAACAGAGCTGGCAGTGAGAAAAAGATCATCAAGGAAAAACAATATTCATTTAAATGTGATCTCTTTTTAACATTAATGCCTGTGAATTTCTGATTTTTGGGTTTCTTCTTTATGTCCTCCTCTTCCACACACCTTGTGCATGTTTCACACAGTGTTGGAAGATTCCTATGTAACTTCAAGCAAAATTAATTTAAAAAATCAATAATAGCAAAGAAATTAATCTACGTGAAGAAATTTGAGATGTGCTAATTCAACAAAATATTCACAAGATGAAGATAAATGCACTGTTCTTCAGTGCAGGACTTCAGGCAAAATAAAAAATAACAATTAAAAAAAAAAATAGAAGCACATGTTCCATGATTCTTTTGTAGCAGCATCCACTATGAGAAATTCAACAGAAATGAAATGTGATCAGGACTGCAAAGAGATAGTTACAGGCTGTTACTGCCATGTGTTCAGTGAAGCAAAGTATATTTTCAGCAAGCCAGGTCTTCCACTAGTGTAAATCATCTGATCATCCGTGATGAATATAACCACATAAATGCACTAATTAAAAATAAACTTAGTTTGAAAACCACTTTAATTGACAAAAATAGCTTGAGAAAATGACAGCTGGGATACTTATCCCTGTAGGTCAATAATTTGGGTGCTTTGCCTTAATGTAATGAAGGAAGTAATAGTGTTTTACACCAGCTGAGAACCTCGACTGCAGTGTTTAGTGGGAGTTGAACCATACTGCCCAGGATCCAAGTCCTTATGGAAAAGCAATCTCTGGCAAAAATAATTCAGATGTGTAAGAGGTTTCTAAATTAGAGTGTTCTGTTATGGTACCAGAGTTTTATGTGTGAAGGAGCTCATAAGCAAGGAAAGTGCTTATAACTAAGTTTCATTGTCTCAGCATGAAACACCCAGACTGTCACCTGTTCAAGCTGCTTAAACTTGCTTAAAATATTTTCCTGGCTCAGGCCAACTTTAACTTGTATCCTTCTGTGTTATTTCTTGGGTAGTGCTTATCTCCTAGGATAAACCTCATAAATAGACAATGTGCTTTGTGATTTTAATTAAATTCTACGTAAAATTATTCAGTTTTTCTGAGGATTTAGTTTTTCTGAGGATTTCTTGCCTTTACCTTTGCCTAACTGCTAAAGTTCTTGTTTATACATTTTACCCTCGTAATTATTTTGGCCTTCTGTTCCCTATCATACTTAATCCCTTCTTATCCAACTTTATGGATAAACTATTTATCCAACTGTTCTTGTCAGCGTACGTGTGCACGCATGTGTGTGCATGCATGAGTCTCTGTCTCTCTGTAGCCATTCCAGCTAAGACAGGCAAATCCCCCTGAGAGAACAAAGACCAGATCTCAAGAAGCACAAAACAAAAATCTGCCAGCTTTAAACCACAGACAACCCCTTGCTAGAAGTGAAGCAGATGTACCTAGCAGGTTGTGACCATTAAGTTCCATAAGCAATGAAAATCTGTTAACACAGCACAGTCGCACACAGAAGAAACCAGCAGCGTCTTTCCATCTCATACCACACTCTTACCCTGCTGTACAGAACAGATGTGCTTCTTCATCCCTACTTACTGTGACCCATCCAGATTTCCTATGAAGGGGTCCTGGGAATTGCATTATGTTTGGTCTCAGCAAGTCTAAGGATTACTTTTTTCATAGATATCTTTAAAATGCGTGCAGAATGAACAGTTTATACACAAAATATGGAATCATTTTAGTTTACATTCACTCTTTAGATAAACAGGAATATGTTCACCTAATTTCTAGTCTCTATTTTGAAATGGGGTCTGACACCCAGCCTCCTGGTTTGTCATTTCTAGAAATCCTTTGAAAAATCTAAGTCACCATTACAGCAGCACAATACCAAGGAACAATTTCAGTTCGAGGTATTGTCTCAGATACTGTGATTTTTCATGCAAAATACACATAGGCTAGAATAAAAAATTGCCTTTTGTGGAGAATGAAAGTAATAAAGAGGTTGCTGCCTATTTATGTTTTCAGTCCCTTTCTAAAGGGACATAGAAGAGACATAGACATGAGAAAAAGTATACTGATATAATTATAATTTTCTTTGGAAAATCCAAGCAATTTTTTTGTAAACTGCTGGAATGACCAAATACATTGCTCAAAGAAAAATACATTTTCATAGCATATACTCAGTGTGGATACTTAATACATAAACACTGTATATTTAGTTATCTTCTAAACACACATAAAGTCTTCTTCACATGGCAGAGACTGGCTGAATAAATAGTGCATTACAGGAGCGGTGCTGCTAATAAAAATTATCTTTCTTACTAAGTCCTGTTGTCATTGTTACTAAGAAATTTTGAAAGGCTGTGGTGAACAGCAGGAGCTGAAATACAGCAAAAAAAAATACTATTGCCCCAGTTTAAAGCTAGTAGTACAGGGAAGATTATTGTACCAAGATTTAACCTCATCTTTGTACACCTGCAAGACATGAATAATTTAAGTAAAGTCCTACTATCTTGAATTTCTTTTTTTCAGTTGGCCTTTCCACTTAACCCTTAAAGTTTCACCCATTGCTAATGTAATGGGTGCATGTAGAGGTGCATAACTCTTCCAACTCTATGCAAATCACTGCACAGAAAGTGTGTGAAGAGACTACTATTATGGAAGACTCAAAATTTCAAGGGAAAACTAGGGAATTTCCATTATGCTCAAGCAAATTTAACCAAATGAAAGCGTTGCCTAAATAATGTTTGAATAGCGTACAAATTAAACTATAAAATACTCTAGTCATTTGTTTTAGCTGCTAAAATACCTCAAGGGAGTTACATTAGATGAAGTAGGGCCCTTGGAAGGATGATAATATATCCCATGGGCAATACTGGTAGCTAAGAATACAACAGCAATTGCTCTTACACCTTGCAGAGAAACAAAATTCAGATAGGGAAAAAACAAATAAACTAATTTTGTGTTGATAAGAAGATCTTATACATGTCACAGATATGTACTACCTGAAATGGGTAAAATTACGTGTAACATAAACCTGTTTTACATTCCTTTTCAGCTGGAGCAGAAGGCTGGAGTTCAAACACTGGTCTGATGATATTCTAAGAAACAGTAGCAATATTTTTTCTTCTTTGATTAATATCTCCAGCAGCAAAATCCATCTGATTCTATTAATTACTAGCTAAAAAAGCTGCTGTGTAGACCTTTTAGTCTTTATAACCATCCAGTTCAAGATTAAGATAAAAGGCAGTAAGAAGGTAGGGAAAAATGAAAACATTTCAAAAGACTCATGTAACCTAAAATGCAAAAATGCGGTGGTGGAGATTAAGCAGAAATTTCTAGAAATAGTTAACATAACACAGGATATTTATTGCACAAGGCCAAAGAGAGACAGGATCTATAAAAAGAACATTTCTATTACCTTAAACACTTTGCACAACATTGGATAAGATTAATATTTATAATAGGATCACTTTGAAAAGAAACCATCACATAGATCTGTGGGTCCAGCCACAAAGGTAAAACATTCAGTTATTATTAACCTATAGATTCAGTATGGGTGATTAAACTTGGGTGGAAAAAATCACCCTTGGTTATCACCCTTGGTTATGAATTAGGAAGAGCCTCTGGCTTCAGTAAAAGTGTCACTCCCTCATCCTAAGGCGTATTTCAGCCAAATAAGAATGGACAGCCAAAAGTGTACTCTTAACACTTTTAAAAAAATTTGAGTATGGTGTTCACACATAAAAGTGTGACTGTAGGGACAAATGTGGAAGCAAATATGCATCAGTCTGTAAAGTACTATCATCATATTCTGTAACATGATTGCTGAAATCCATGCAAAAACAAGCTATGGTTTTTTACATTTAAATGCAAATGTTAAGATCACAAGGAGAACTTATTGTCTATTGACTTGTGAAGGAATTGTATTCACTACAAACAAGGGAGAAAAAACATAAATTATAAAGCTTGTTTATCTCACATTTGCAAAGCATTGAAATTCTATTGTAGCGTTTACAACAGTATGTAATCTGAATCATGATGTCCACATCTGCTTTATGAGTTTCAGAGCCTATTTTGTCTGATTGCTTTTCTATTCCTTACATCAGCTGTCCTAGCAGGCATGGTTAAGAGCTCCAGCAGCTCTCAAGGCATTCTCTGAATGGCTGGCCTACAGTCAGAAAGCTTAAGCTGAATTTACCAAAAATCCCATATACATGTATTTTTCTTCTTCATATGCAAGGTGTCATAGCAGATTTTTGCAATTTCTTTTGAGCCTATGGAGACTCAGGAAAGGTACTTGCTGCTTGAGTTCAGGAGTGCTGTATAGTGTAAGGGAATCATGGATTAAACATAACAGGAAAGCCCATACATTTCAGGAATGCCAAGACACGTGAACTGGATAAGGGTTTGGATACATCATATGGCTGTGACATGGATGTGTTACTGTGGTAGTACTCAGGGGCCTTCCAGAGTGCACAGGAGCTCCTATCGGCATAAACACACGTTCATGAGAAGGCTGGGTTTGCGGTGTTTCTGACTAGGATGCTTGGAGTTTATACAATTCCCAGGGTTTTCTCATTGTTCCTGAGGTCCATTATGGTGAAGGACACTACTTCTCTAACCCATGTGGAAGTGCAAAACATTTACAAAATGAGCTACAAGAACAAGACAGGAAGGCAACACAAGGGTGGAGATGGCCTCTGCAGAGATGCGGTGGGGTAGGACCGGCAGAAGCTCCAGGTAATTTCTTGATCAGGTTGTTGTGTTGGTCATGCCTCCTTCAAGACATGCTCTTACCCCACAACACTTGCTGAAGATGTCTAGTCAGGGACTGGGAAACTCTTCATCTCTTCCTAACTCTGCTTCAGATTCACTGTGCAACAGCAGGAGGTCGTCTCATCAATGCATGCACCAGTTTCATATCCACACTTCAGAGGTCAAGTTTCCATAATTCACAAAGACGTTACAAAGACAAACTCATGAGTATTTCTGAGACCATCAAGTACTGCAGTTATGAGTTTTCTAGTAATCAAAACACAAGACTTGGGTTTCCATCTGCTCCCTCAGTTGAGTTTAAGAGCTGTGATGTACCTCACCTAGGTAACCGCTAAGAAAAGGTTTGTAACTATCCAAGGCTTTGAAGAGTGTATCTCTATTGCTTATATGGTTTTTGCATACAATTTTGCGTACATCTTTCAAGCTTAATGGCTGCTAATAACAAGAAATAGCATTGTCACTTACATTGGATCATATGGGATTAATTCATACTGTTGAAACAAAATTTTCACTGTTTCTGAGATACTACCTCATCTCCTACCTTCCCATCTCTCAGAGGAATATTTGTTTTTGTCAGGAGTCAAAATAGAAAGACAAAAATGAGGAGATATTATACCATAGATGGCATATCAGAAGAGATTACTTGCACAACACAGGAGTCACTGAGTTAAGAGATTGGAATTGTCAGCCCCTCATCACCAGAAGAACCTTCAGCAGAAAGGCAACTGATCGTCATGCATCCCAAGTAAGTTACATTGCTTTATGTATAGACACCATGTATGCCAATTGGGAAGGCTTAAATGTAGGACCAAAGCTAAAAGTCATAAAGTGACAGTAATCAATTAAAATTCTCTCGTGAAATTTGTGCTATCCTTAACTACCACTGAGATGTGGGTAATAAATTATCCGACCCACTTAAGTGTCTCACAAAAATATGGATCAAATGTAGCACCACTTTTCTGGAACTCTTCTTCATCCTCTCCTAGTTACTCTCCAACACTTGTGGTTAAGAGACCTGATTATTTGTTCTATATCCAGTTGCATCAAATGCAAGGCAACTTAAAAATTATGTAGTTAGATTACCTCTTAGGTAACGCAGGTTCTGTATCTGGAATCAACAGAAAATCCTACACTGGAAGATACAGTTAAGTTTCATGTTGTTGTTGTAAGCTGTGACAAAATTCTTTAGTACTTAAAACTAGTAAGGTTTTAAGTAGCTTCTTATTGTAGTTACTGCTTGTTTACTCAAGGTCTTGCATTCAAATCCCCTTTAGATAGTGAGAAATACCAACAATCTGGGCCCCAAACTATTTGTCTAATTTGTATATTAGTTCTCTACCCTGAAATGTGGAACTGTTCAAAAGAAAAAGCATCCAGTGTGATTTGTCACAAGTTTTATGAAACAAATATAAAAGAATTTTAAAAATTAAACTTTTACCCTCCCTTCTCACACTCTGTTTCTTCTCTTCTTTTCTACTGAATGGAAATGGGTGAAAATTGAAACTTTATTTTTAAGACTCCAAATACTACATCTGAAATGCATAGAGACCTCAGAATACGTTTTCATATTAGGTCTTATCTAACTTGATGATTTTCACATGTCTTTGGTGATGCCAAGCTGTATGCAATATCCTGTGGAAAAATTCTCGTGTAGAAAGACAAACTTTTTGCACTCATTCATCATTTATTAAAACCCTTTCTGAAACAGAAGTATAAAAACGTCACATCTGCTATAGAGCTTGCCACCTTATCACTTAATGACACTGATAATACAGTTCATAATGTCACTGATGTGCTTCGGGATAAAAATACATGGCATCAGAGACTTATGCTTTCACGTGGTTTTGATTTTTTAAAAGAAAAGAAAAAGAGAGGAAAAGACAAGGGAAAAAGTGAAAATACTAAAAGACACTCTCAGATAAAAATAGGATTTTTTATGATTTGCCTCCTCCTGTTTTAATTTAATATATGTTTTTAAATCTTAGTGGGGGGTTGTGGAAAAATACCAAGCCAAAAAAAAACGACTGCAGTATCCTACTATTTATAGTCAAAAGAGTTCACACACAGGAAAAAATTACTTATGAAATCTGAATATGTTTTCCTAAGTTTTGGAGAAATTAAAAATATATTCAAAGCAAACACACTCTGGAGGTTGAGAGACATAATTTCCAATGACTTGCAGTCTTCTGATATCTGGTGATTCAAGCTTGGAACATGGAGAAGAGGAAGGGAGAAAGTGGCAAGGTTAATCACCCATAACTCAAATCTTCTTTGTTGAACTAAACTGAACAAACCAATATATTATACAAGCATTTTATGTTTGTTTCAGTATGTGTAAACTAAGGGCACTAGAAATTAGATCTCCCACCTAACACAGAAACAAATCAATTGCAGTTAATCCAAAGGCAAGGAAGGTACTTCAGAAACAGGTTGAGTCAGATGGCTTTATAGTAAGGAAGTACCACCTCCAAAGTAAACAAACAGTGGTTTATCTGTTGTTGTCAGACACAGACACAATGCAAAAAGTCAAGTCTCCTCATTTAGCAAATCAAGACTCTTCACGATGCTCTTTCTAAACCACACACTAATACTTGTCCCCTGTTATGTCACCAAACTCTGTTTCCCAGCAACCACTTGACTGCAGAATAGAAACCCTACATCCACTGATAAAGATCACACTCCTCTGAGAGACAAACAGTACTTTTCTGAGAAAATGCCTTTCCTCCCTCTTTACAATATTCATGAGCCCTTCCTTTGTCCTAAGTAGGCATTTATTTGGCATCAAAGACAAAGATGCAAAGGAGCCAGAGAACACCAGTAATTGAATCCTGCAGATTTAGTCCATGGCATCTGTAAAGTCTGATAGAAGGGCACACAAACAGCTAAGGCAGCATACAGCTAATAATGAGTGTCTGAAGATTTTACCCTTCTTCCCTGAACACTATACTTCTCTGTACCCAAACACAGTGAAATATCTTAACAGAATGGTCAGAGAAAATACAATAGTTTCACCATTATTTTTTTTAGCTTTTTCATTAAGATAAAATAAGCACATCCTTTTTTAAAATATACTTATGTTTATCTGGTACATTAAATCAAGTGTGAAGATCATTAATACTCTGTAGCTGTTTTTAAGTACAGCAAAGGAAAATAAAGCCTTCAAAGGGGAAGAAGATAAAGGAATTACCCCAAATCATCTTATCTATGTGCAATTCAGAATTCAGCTCTAATAATATTTACATTTAAAAGTCACAAGAACATGCAAAACATGTTACAAGACAGTACTTCTTTATAAGCAATGCTGTTAACCTATCAATACATTTGCAACCTCAGAAAAGACAAAAAAACAGAGAAGATACAGTTTTCTTCAGCTAAAAGCTTTTGGATGCAATGATTATTCTGGTATAGCTTGAGATAACAAAGCAAGCTTTTTCTTAAATCAAGTATTTTCCTTAAAGACTATTGCTCTGAATTTGGAACACTTGAAAGAAAAAACTGAGTGGGACATAGGAAAAAGGGCATGTTAAATATGCTACACATATTTAACTGAAACTGAATGCCAACACTTGTGGAAACACTGCTTTATAACCGGACTCCCATGCCCTAGTAGAAATACTAAGAATAAGGGATCCATCAGTGTATAGAAAGCAATAAGAAAATCTGGACCAAACTTTGCAGGGTCCATGGCAGGAATTTCTGCCTAGAATTTGATTAGAAAGCCATTAGATTGCTGCAGGTTTTTGTACCAAGCAAAGGCTGAATTACATTTTTTTATTGGCAAACCTGTTGGTGGATTCTAGCTATCCTCTCTTCTCACTAAGCAAACTTAGGAAGAGTGTGATTATCAAGCTTCCATAAAGGAGTCAATATGCAGAAGTCATAGTTTAGAAAAATCCTTTATTCTGTCTAGGTACATAGGTACAGAATAAGTGGGTACTGTTGTATTCTTTTTTTTTTTTTTTTTTTTGTGCAGGCATTTCCCTCATAAATTCTTTTGCATCTATGCAGATATTTTATTGAATAATATTGGATACATATTTCCAGTAGATTTTAGGTCATCTCATATGTTTCAGGAAAAAAAATCTGTCAGAAGTCTAAAAATGTGTTTGAATTAAGCTCCCAAACTGTATTACGGCTACTTTCATGACCACCGAAATTGTGATCTGCTGCAGTGTCCTGTGACCAGAGGAAGATGCAGGCAGTTCCCTATCTTAAATTCTTTCAAGAATTAAAGTTAACAGTGAAATTCCCCAAGCTTCTGTATACTACAGACTTTGAATAAGAACTAGAGCAAAGGAGGGAGGGGGGGAAGAAAAAAAAAAATAAAACAACAAACAAATCCTAGAAGAATAACCTTCCCATTTATCAGTAAAACACAGAAATCAACATGTAACCTTACAAATACTACCCATTAAAGAACAGCTGAGTGATAGCTGCTTGCATGCAAGCAGAGTTTACAGAAGTACAGCACCCACATTGCTAATTTGCCTCGTGAATAGTTATATCATTAAGAGCTGATTTGAGCTTTTCTGCCCGGGTGCATTCTGTAGTTGTTGCTAATAAATTAACAGATCTTGAATTAATATCTCTGAGACCGAAAAGCACCCAGGGGAATCTTCTGACTTAGCAATGTTAAAACTGAAGCTGTGAAAAGGTTTGAATAGCAGTACACGCATCCAGTTGGTGGCCAGTCACCAGTGGTGTCCCCAGGGATCAGTGTCGGGCCCAGTTTAATATCTTTATTGATGATGTGAGTGATGGAGTCAAGTCTACCATTAGCAAATTTTCAGGCGGCACCAGGTTGGGGGTGACTGTCAATCTACTGAAGGGTAGGAGGGTGCTTCAGAGAGACCTGAAGAGGCTGAATAGATGGTTCAAAACCAAAAATATGAGGTTTAAGAAGGCTAAGTGACGGGTCCTCCGCTTTGGCTGCAACAACCCCCTGCAGCGCTATAGGCTGGGGACAGAGTGACTGGACAGCAGCCAGGCAGAAAGGGACCTGGGTACTGATTGTTGGCAGACTGAACATGAGCCAGCAGTGCGCTCAGGTGGCCAAAAATGTCAGCAGCGTCCTGGCCTATGTCAGGAACAGTGTGGCCAGCAGGACCTGGGAAGTAATTTTTCCCTGTACTGGGCACTGGTGAGGCCGCACCTTGAGTGCTGTGTCCAGAAGACAGTGACTCACCATCCACTGCTTTCAGCAGGCTATTGCTAGATAAAATTCAATTGTTTTGAAAATCTGCTAATTTGCCTTCCTTGTTTTCTCTTTGTTTGAGTACATTTTTCTCTTCACATTGCTTCAGTGATATTTTGAATTATGTTGTTGTTTTAAAAGGCACTTCAACAAAAAGTAAAACACCATCTGCCAAAAGCTGTTGTTTGTGCAATTTGGTTTACAATTATATAGCACCATTCTGAGAGGGGACTCTTTCCTGTTCCTGGAAATGTTTGTTCCTCTTGCAAAGTTGCAGTCAGTTACATAGTTATTGTAGTGTTTTTTCTTGTGGATGTCGTGCACACAAACACTTTTTCTTTTTTTCCTTTCCGTTTTTACTAACAGACTACTTCTTTCATCACCTTTTTAACTTGTTAAACTTACAGACTGTAACTGTTGCTGCCTCCCTATTTTCCTCCACCTCGTAATGGAGGTGACAGTTTTCTGTTATACAGAAGCACTTTGTACTTTCTTTAGCCAATGCCATCCATGGATTTTTGAAGCATTTCTTCACTTAATATTAGATTTTTCTGTGAATGGCCCCCAAAGCATTTGCAATTCTCTTCCACTTTTGATGTGGACGTCTACTACATCTTTTAAGATAATAAAGAAAATGTGCAAATTGAAAACAGCAAAGATCATAATTTCTTCATTTCAGGTTGACAGCAGTTCATTGATCGTTTTCTCTGACTATAGTTTTTCACCCAGTCCATTAATTTTAAAGCAATGTCTTTCAGATCATACATTTCCCTATTAGGTGAAATTCTTACTCAAGTAAATAAAATATATATATTAGTAAATATTTTTATCTTATTAGTTAACTCAGTTATTCTGTAAGAGAAAAAACCAGTTTGGTTACAAGCGATTTATCTTGACAGATCCATGCTGTAGATTTCTTGTCACCTCATTATTCTCCAGTTATAAGAATGCTATAAGAAGAAATATTAGATTGGTAATATTGCCAATATTTCCAGTATTAGGTATTGAATTCATTCCTTGAGTGAACTATGTCTGATAGCTCTCCTTGGTCCATTTTCTTCTCAATATAAGCTTACATTCCCCATTTCATGGAACTAGCTTATATATTCTGCAGCTTACTGATTTAAATGACATGATCTTATGATTCTGCACCTTAAAAAGGAAGACAATATACTTTTTAATTCCTTATTAATGTTTGATAAGATCTAAAAATGAGTTATCATAATGAATTCAAGGTTTTCTTTGAAACTACAAATGTAGTGGTTACTCTAGAGGACAGAATACATTACTCAAGAAACAGATTTTGGGGGAGTTTTTTGTTTGTTTGCTGTTTGATTAATAAAACAAGACCTGATATTTGCACTTAAATTACTTCCGTGAAGGAGCTTAACATCATACAGTGAGAGATATTTGACAAGGTGCAGCTTAGGGTGCCAACACTCAAATCTCCTTGTGGTACGTGGCCATTAGTTTTCTCTTTCTTACCAAGACAGCAATTCTTCCTGTGCAATCATAAACTTAAAGTGCAAGAATTATTTGAGAACAGATCCACTGCAGAAAGTTTCATTCTTCTGCTGTGTTTTTATTCACCTTTTCCTTGAGCAGAGATGAAATGGCAGAAACAGATTTATACACAAGCATGCATATGTTCCAAAGATGAATTTCCTTTTTAGCATTTGTTTACAACCTTGTCCATGACTTCTTTGTTTCACTCCCTGTAAGTATAATACAGTAGAAACATTTTTGTTTTAATAACTGTTTCTTACTGTTGGAAATAAACAACATTGCATGCATTACACATTACCACAACTAGTCTATCACCATTAGTAGCATCTCAGAAACATTGAACCACTAAATGTAACAGAGACAATTAACTGAAAGCTGAAAGATTTAAGACCTATGTTCTAAAGACCACAGATGGTGATGGCATTTGTCAGTGTATTGGTAGTTTGAACCCATTAAGTTCAACTGTTGGCATCACACTCTTTTCTCTTAACATCTAACTGTCACATCGCCAGAATTGGTCCTTGTTGGGGCAGAAAACATCTTCATCACTTAGACTTGAAGTAACTGTGCAAAGGTAGACCCTAATCAGTCCCTTTGTTGGGTGACTATTATTGTCATCTTTATTTGTGTAAATCACCAAGATTTACTCAGAAGAAAATCCTTACCATTCACATTGGATCTTCTATTCTGTAATCAGCCTGAACAGCCAGTGCTATTAAAGCTTACAAAGAATATTTGCCAAGCATGTCTTACATGGCCTCAGAATATTCTACATATCATGATAAAAAAATATGTGAAATCTGAGAAGAGTAGAGAGGGAGAGGAGAAAATCGTGTTGACTCTGAATATCTTGTCTTCCATAGAGTAAAAATATTGCATCAAAAAGCAAGGTGTGTAATAAACTGTATATAAATAGAAAGTTCCATTTTTTCCCCCCTCCTCAGTTCTCAGCATTCGTATCAGTGAAAACTTTGTTTGCATACGGACCTGACAGGAAACAGAGGAGGGCTTCCACACCGACCCGATTTAATAAAAAGTCTGATTTCTATATCGTATTCGGCCAGTTTTGAAAGCCATTAAATCTTTATATATCAGCCCCTTGTTCTTCTGATTTTTTATAACTATAAATAAGACTTTGGACAGACACTGAATCTCAGGGCTTTGAATTTTACCTTTTACAGCAATAAGAAAATACAGGAACCATTCAGGTTGCCTTAAGACATAATAGAAAAAGTAAATTAGTGAAGCAACAAAGTTGAACCTAATTTTACATGTCATCTTCAGATATTTCTGGTGCCTTAAAAAACCTAAAACTTCACGAAGTGGTGGCACAACAAATTTTGATGCTATTATTTAAGATGATCACTACAAAGAAGAAAAAGTTGTGGAAAGCCACCCTGTGAAAAATATGATTCGGGAAAGAACATAGCTGGGATCAGAAGAATGTATATCATGGTGTTTATAATCGCATGTTGAAGAAGTTAAAAAACCCTACAAATCTCCATTTGGTCTCAGAAGAATACAAATAAATTTCAAAACTCTCTATTATTCCTAGGGCACATTTTAAGTCTGAACCCTCAACTGTAAGGCTTCAGAAAAAAGGAGTCCACTCCAGTTGTGTATTCAGAGTGATGTGAAGTAAAGGAATTTGGTATCCCAAAAGTAGGGACAGAGAATGCTATTAAAGATACCATCTCTGATGTTCAAAAAAGAAAGAACTCTCTAAAAGAGTTTTGTAGAATTTTCAAAAAAAATTTTATAAATTAATACTATATTCAAACTAGCAAAATTTACAATTTTGACATGTGATATTACAACTTAATATTCAAAACCATTCTTAATATATTAATGAATGCAAAAATCTTAAAACAGGAATTTACTTGCAAAGACTGGAGGTATATTATTCCTAACAGAAAACTGGAGGTATTTGTTATGCCTGAAAATCTTGTCAATTCAACGAGTAAGTGTAGTATAAACAAAACCAGACTTCTGCCATTTATAAGACAAGATAAAACCTTCTCTAAGACACACTACTGAGCAAGAATTGGGCAGTGACAAGAAGAAAAGAGATCCGATCTGCTTTTGTGACTTGTCTGTGTGTAAACATCACAGCAAGATTACTGAAAGGTTACCACATGCTGATGGTCAGAGATTGGAATGTCTAAAATAAAGGTTGACATCAAAGGGCTGGCTTTTTCTCCTCTCTCTCTCTCAGCCTTACCAATGCAAAACCGAAACCTTTAGGCGCAGGTTTTACAGTCAATAAGCGACGTAATAACCAAGTTGTCTCATGCTACCCCTCTGAATGCAGTTCTCCCGGTATTTGCATCTGCCTTTGCTCCGTGCACAAGACCCAAGCAGGAGAGGAGGCCAGCCTGACACCGCTGGTTGTGGCTGATAACTGCCTGCTGTCCATCCTACATAAGAGATTTTCAGCAATAGCGACCAGGCTGATCAAATTGTGGAAACATTATTCTGCAGTAGCAGCTTAACTCATTTGAATGACCATGCTGTGTTAAATCACATTTGTTGTTGACCCGTATTTTTATTAAGGATCAATGTTATAGATATGAGGAGACAATTCGATAGGAGGCTGAGATGTCAAATATGGCTGTTCAACAAAAATTTTGAATTGTAGGCCCCAACTCTATCGAGAGTTGGAGTCTATCCAAAGCAATATTACAAGTGTTGGATGGGATATTTTAAAGATATGCCAGCACTCATGATTAAACAAGCATATGTGTAAATTTTTTTCCCTTCAGTATAGTTTACAACATCTTTGTCTTTGGCATAGTTTACAGCAAGGTGTAAGACTGTTGTCATGCATTTAAGGTTATCTGGAATTCAGCACTCTATCAAAATGATGTCTCCTTTAATTCCCTTTAGAGATGGTGTGTATTGATTTTCACTCTCATCTGTGATGATCCACTTTTGCCCATAAAAGGTGATGTTGTTGTGTAGTGCCACTGTAAAAAAAAATTTAAGTTACACATAAGTATTTCTAGAAGTCACCATCATACACAAATTTCACAATTTACATTCCACAATTAGGAAAATCAAAATTTCTACACCCTGTTTTCACCATTAACAAAATGTAATTTTACTTTTAGAAATGTAAAATTGTACTAACAATTTGATTCTGATACCTAACAACAGGATTTTTTGTTGTTACTTGCTTTAAGAAAATTGGTATGGTATATTTTATTTGCAGTGCAGTTTTTGTGAGTAGACCCATTGATTGCTTGGCACCCTATTTTTTAGTTCTTCCATGGGCACTGTTTGGAGTGCCAGTATTTCAGAAATGTCATGGTTATGAGTGGTTTTTATTTCATTTTCATCATTTTTTCTCCATTCCCACTCACTCAAGAGATATATTTCATCTTCATGTACAACCACAACATCAAGGTTCAAATTTGCCTTACGTTAGGGTGGAATCCCAGCACTCCCAGTATATTTATCATAAGCTTGGGACCATGGCCATTCTGCATCTTGATTATGAGTCAAAGGGAATTGTCTTGTCAGGGTATAGAATGATAGAAATTCAACCTGCTGATTTGCTGTCCTTAAAATTTAGGTTTCCAGATTATTGCACACAGTAGAAATAGTATTACAGCCAAAATTAATGACATACAAAGCTGGTGTAGCCTAATCCATCCATCCCTGTGCAGTTCATTTGGCTTTCCTGTCAAACAGAAAAGAAAGGAAATATACGTGGTTGAAAATACAGCCGGCAGTGTTAATTAAAATAAAGGTTTTGAGATTCAGGTGGAATCTCAACTTCTGGTTCACAAGGTGCTTGCCACATGACTGTTGCAGCTTCTCCTACAGTTTCATGGGGGTCTCCTTGGACTAAAATATCTGGAGAGATTGTGACTGTTCACAAAATTTTGGCAAGCACAACGCGTGCAACCGTGGGTGAGTGTTTGTACTACTACAGGAGACTGATAAAGGTATATGGGCACTCCAGTCTGTGCCAGTAGGGAAAATCTTGCATGTAAAAGATGTGCCCGTTCCATACAAAAACATCGCTCTTGCATCCAGGGCTGCCAGCCATGACTGGGACACTTTCTGAATTAGAGTAACCAGTTCAGAAAATTTAGAACAGAAGCAGTTAAAGACACAGTATTGGGATGAAATTTTCTGCAACAAACTCTAAACCACAACTGGCTGTTAAGAGCTTTCTCTAGCCAGACAGGAAAATTAGGAAGGGAGTATGAGTGAGTGATAATACCTCTTTCCTCTAAGTCAGTTACCAACATATATCTATTAGATATTTTACTAATTTTTGATGAGAACAAACGGAAATCCAGATGTATGGGCCATTATTGTGTATGTATTGATAGGATTCCATTAGTGGGTTTTTAATGCCTCCTGGCTTATGGCCATAGTGCTTTTGCAAATCAGTCACTTGGATTGGATTGGATTGGATTGGATTGGATTGAGTTATTTTTGGGGTATAATTTCCCTCTCCACCCTAAGGTTTTTAGTGGATCTCGTATCATGCACAAAGGAATTTGAGGAAACTGAAGAATAATTTTGCCTTAGTTAATTATCATGAGGGTCACTGGCTATATTTATCAGTCCAAAGAACCTATTTATCCACTGAACCTATTTATCAGTCCAAAGAACGAAATTCCTATTTATGGTTTCATGACTGGTTGATGAACTGCCAATTGGTGTTTCAATCTTTCCTTCTTAATCAGTACCTGAGAACTTTGAGAGACATTTAGAATAACAATGTTCTGAAGGTACAATAAAAAGAGAAAATTAGTCAGTCAGTCTCAAGAATGAGATTTGTTCCTCTTCAAAAAGGGCTTGAGAAATATTGTGACAAGAATTGGTTTCTGTGGATTGAAACAGTAATCATGTTCTTTTCTTATCACTGAAGTTCTTCATTATTAATCACATGTATTATTTATATATTCTTTCACAAAAATTAGTTATATGCTACACAGAAGCATGGAAATCAGGGTGAATTTTGTATTATATATCTATTTTTGACATAGATGATTCTTTTTACAAGCTTCAGTTACCATCTCGTCTCCTCCTGATCCTAACAGTTTTTCCAAAGCAGTGTTCATATCCATGGTTAAAACTGTGCTATGACTACTCATTAGAATAGCATTTAGCAGCTATTCTAATGAGTTGTCATAGTACAGTTTTCTGGGGTTTTTTCTTATTCTAATTATTACAGAAGCTCTTGCATCAAACATGATGCAAGCCCATTCTTAAAAATACGGCTGTGCATGAGACTCAGTGGCCAGCTTCAGCAAGGCCATGGACAATGTAGCCTCATTCTCTTATCCTCATCAGATACCTCACCCCTCTGGGTGGTATTAGTTCTAGTTTTTCACTTTCTGTAGATACTCATTGAACCTTGATTGCTTAATAAGCATTAATCACATCTGTTAGCAACCAGTTATTTTAAAACATTTTATGCACAGCCTGTACTCTTATCATTTGTTTTCATCTTTATTTTCATCAACTGGCTGAATTTCATTCATTTTAATGTGAAGGACAAAAGATTTGAAGCTGAACATATAAATGCTGTCAGTCAATGCTGTCACCATCTTCTTTAGAGAATAAGCAATAGCAGAATTCTGTTTTATTTTTGACATGTTATAGTAAAACTAACAAATGTTCTTTATTGATTACATGGCTTCAATTTTCCTCAGCAGTTAACAAAAAGAAAAACTAAATGGATCCACTGCTAGGATCCAGAAATCAGCAGGATGGATAAATGTTTAAAAAACCTCTTAGCCTAAAAGACAGAAAAACTTTAGCAAATCACTTTACTCCCTTCAAATTCAATGTCCCTAATAATAATTCTTTCTTATAAACATTTTCATATGTAGATTTAGAACTATTATATATTTTAAAGGAGTTGATCTGCTCCACTATTTTTAAGCATCAACAGATATCACTTTAGAATCCTTCTATTCACATTAGAGAATTTCTTTCTAATAAGATTTTTCCATAACTAATGTGGTTATCAAATATTAAAGCAGCACTGAATCAAAAATACTTTCTGCTTGTTGGAAGAATAAAAAAGCACATTAAAAGAACTGCTAAGTCGCCTTATTGATAGGAAACATCTGTTAAAATAATGTGTATGCTCAGTGTTACTGCCCACTGTGTGCCCTTTCTTACTTGTTCTCTGTTGTTCTTCATTACACAGCTTGGAAGCAATTTACTGACAAGGACTTACTGATTTTTTTCATCTTGATGCACTTGGAAGAACAAAGACAGTATTTTGTTAATTTTGGGCCTTGGTTTTTGTTTTCACATTAAAAGAACCATGGTAAAAGAACATATTAAGGCTCTAAAATCAAGCCATTGAAACCTGGGAAATCAAAAAAATATGGAAAGCTGTATCCCCACAGAAGATTTTGTGTCTTGTAGCAGCAGTAACAATAGGGCTAGTAACACAGGACAACACAAGATATTCATCCTAACTCTGTTCTAATGACTATTGAACTGCTTTTCCTGCAGGTTTTGGGCTTTTAGGGAGTATTTAGGCTATTTAGTCTGGGATACCAAACTGAATATTTCACTCAAAATGCCTGACGTGTTGCAAAATGAAAACATTGAAAAGAGTGTATTGTAACAGGTCAAGTAATCTTAATATTAACCTCTTTTCAGCAAATGGTTGTTAAAAGCCTACTGCACTTTGAAAGTTAAGTGAAATGATGGATAATAGCACTTCACAATCATCCAGTAATCTCATCACAGTCATTAGTGAAGCATACTTCACCTAATGCCTGGAAATGAGAAAATTGTTTCCTCACCTTAACACTAGGGCACTGCCGCACAAAAGATTGCAAAGAAACTTCCTGACAGAAGTGGAAACAGTCCAGGTAGCCTCAGTACTTGAACCTCAAGAGACCATTCCCTTAATAAAAGCACAAGGCTAGATAATCATATAAAAGACCTAGAAAGTCAATCTGAGAAACACAAAAATAAATCTAATTTACTCTAGTTTAATCTAATTACTCTAATAAGAGTTTTGCAACTGGTGTGAGGCGTGCTGAATGGAGCTTGAAAAGGAAAATTGAAAGAATGGAGACTTGTAGAAAAACCAAGTACATATGGTTGCTGACAACTTCTACTAAGAAGCTAAGAAGGAAGAAGTCCCATAGGGAGTCAGAGAGAAATACTAGTTTTTGATGAAGAAAATTGTTCTTGCTACAAGGAATACTGCTATAAGGACTCCCACCAGAGACTGAGGGAGCAGAAATGCAGTGTGTCTAACAACTGAAGTAAAGTCAGTTGCACACAGACTCTGCTCTCATGCAGGGACAGATCATCACCAATGCATATACAGAAAGCTCCAGGTAGTCTTGTTTAGGGAACCCTTTTCATGAGACTGTTAACCTCCCTTCTGCAGAACTGTTGAGTGACAAGTCTGTCAGGTGTCTGAACAATGCTGCCGTAAGTCAGAAAGGAAATGCTGTTTATTGACAAAGAATTCTGGCAGTAATATCACAAATCACCATCTGTAAGTTAGATTCACCTAAAGCACTTCAGCAGAGAGTTTCCCCTTCAATGGACAAATGGCAAAATTACAGATGTGCCCATAATTAACAACAGCTTCCCTGAAATCAGTGGAAATTCAGGAGTGAAAGAAAAGTGTGCAAGAAGATTTAAGCTTATTTTAGGGTCCTCCATGGATGGTCTGTATCCTTTTTGACAAGAGTGGAAACTTTAACATCCAAGGTTAAGCTCTTTTACATCACTGCAGCAGAAAAATAGCAATTATTTTAAAATCAGAAGACTCTGAGCATAAACAAGACACACTAACAAACCTGACCTTTAAGCTCAAAATTATGTGGCTTTACAAGAATTTCTACAAAGAACTTTCCTTCATACTTGGGAAAACAAAATCTACAGAAAATAGTGTTTGATTAAAATATAATTAAGGAATATTTTTCATCCAAAGCAAAAAGATTTCTTTTTCTCGTTTTGCAATAATCAAATTATTTGTTACTATGAGAGTACTTTTGGGTTCTTTCAAAAAGCAAGAATTCAGTTAATCATGCACAACAGCTTTCAAATAAAACCCTGGGTGGTAAAGCTTTAAAAAAAATGCTGCTGACTAAGTTCCATCCATGAACAGGAGGACCAAGAGAGTTTTCATTTCAGAATATTTGAGTCTGTCATGATTCCTGCAGAAGTTTAGCACCATGTGTGTGTAACCCAATCCGTGTATTCTACTGCCCTGCACTCCATTTCTGAAAAGCTGATAATGTTGGGTGGCTCACAGTAGCTGTCCAGTGCACACCTGACACCTCAGGCTACAAGCTGGGTGCTAAATGAGATAAAGAAATGAGGCAAACCCTGCCAGGCAGGGTAATGTTTCTTTTTCTTCACACCAATGACTCAGCCCTGATAACTCCCTCCGGAGCAGCAGCAGCACAGTCCCACCCATCCTGAGGGGGCCATGTCTGCTAACGGGCCATTATGACCTCAGTGGCACCAGCAGAGTAGGCAACTGTAACAACCACCAGGGACTTCAGAAAATATCCTGTGACTCACAGGATTACATCATTCCAGTGTGAAACTCCCTGCCCCTTGGGAGGTACTTAGCATTCCCCTCTGAACCCAAGCGGATAGAACTGGGGACTTGGGACATTACCCCTACTGGATGGATCCAGAGGAGGACCAGACCTTCCCCAGGACCACAGTATTCTACTGCAACCATCACTGCAATAGGACTGCAACCACCACTTGATAGGACTGTGACCCCCACCCTGACCAAGTGGGTGTCAGGTTGTGCTCTGACTGCGGTTTTAAGCCAGTTCTTCTGTGTATCATCACATTTATTGTTATCTTTCTAGTAAATTGTACCTCTGACCTGAAATCTCTCTCAAGGTATTTGTGTGGGGTTCATTTCTCCCGCCAGTTCACTTTCAGACCAGTGCAACCTCTTCGTGGCTTGCTTCAGAAAAACCTCATACTCATTCTGTCCTGCCAGAATGGTGCTCCTTAAACCACCTCTCCCCACTGCAATTTACAGACCTGCTTACCTCTATATATACCTCCACCATGTTTTCCAAGCAGTCACCTTCCATCCATACTCCCTGTGACTGTGACTGTCTCTATCCATTCAGTGGGTGAGCTACCTAGTGGGCCACTGGGTCCCATTATGGCCTTTGCTTCATTGTAGAAAGAAAGGTTTGTGTCTCTACCCTTCCAATGAGTACAAATCTTAGTGTAGCTTGGTATTCCTGAGGTTTATTTGCTCAACAACTCCAAAAGCCTCTTTTCTTTTTGGAAACCAGACTAGTCAGCTAGATGTTGGGCTGTAGGAGGCATACAGCTTGGCTGAAGGAAAGTGAAGATCCATCACTGGAAACACCTTGGAGATAAGAGAATTATGTCAGTCAGCTGAGTTCCAAGCGGCGAAGAGCGCCACATCCAAGAAAGCACTTCGGACAAATGTCTTTGTGTATCCTCTATACTGACCTGCTTCAAAAAGCCCCAGATTGCAACTACCCACAGGAAGCAACTGACATATCTTTGCCGGTGAAGGTTCTCCATTATTTTGGAACTAGCATAGGAAGGGATGGGATCAGACTGCTGTTGGACATCTGTAGTTGCAAGAGCAGCCCTGCCAGCACAGATTCACAGGGTCTGTGCAAGTAAATGGGAACACCCCTTAACTCTCACCTGCAGGTGTTTGTGGTTATGGCCCTAGCCTCTTCCCCATCTCTCTTTTGTCTCTGATAAATCTGCATATCTGCCTTGATCTTGTCATCACTTAGGACTGTTTAAAATGTCACCCTGCCTTGCTGCTGAGTAACAATACATACAGAGATAAGAATTTGGTTAAAGGATGTAAGAAGGAAAATGTATGCAACATTTCTATGTTTCTGCATTCAGTAGCAAAACATCAGTAATATTGATATGCAAATACCTATGTAATATCTGAAATAATGTGCACAGATAGACAGTAGAAATTAAAATCACTGGGAAAATTGATAGTCAGTGCATCCCAAAGGCTATTATTTAGAACATAAGAAAGAAAAAAATTATAAAAATTACTTTATAAAGAAAGAAACAAGATATCATGGTGATTCAGCAGATATAGTGCTATGTTTCCTTAGGAAATTTTCAGAGGTTCATATTATTTCTACCAGAATATTTTAAAACACATTTAAACTACACATGGTGGAAGATTTTGCAAACTGAACAAATGAAATCTTATAACTTCATTTGCTAAATAAGTTATTTTATAGCCTATTTGGTAAAGAAGCAAAGTTTCTGACTGTTTTACATAATGGACACAAGCTGCTGACTGTTCTCTAAATGAGACAGTGAAATTGCCTATTGTTCTGGGGAAGTAATTTTTCAAAATCATTCTAACTTACATATTTGTTGGCTAAGCCTATCAAATTTACTCATAGAACAGCTTTCAGAAAGCTGCAGACAGTAAACACATTTACCCACAGCTTCTGTGTAATGATCCATGCAAAATTTAAACAATTGTTCATATCCCATATCCGACACACACATTAGGAGAGACTACATTTTGTGCCTTATGGTGCTGAAATTTTCATGTAGAATAAACACCCTTTAAAAATATGACCCAAACCTTCTAAGAAAACCGTTTTTCTTTTTTTCACACGTTCCACTGTTTATAAAAACCTCAAAATTTTATATTAATGATATTTGAGTTAAAATAAAAGAATGCATGAAATTTTTAATTCAGCTTTTCTCAACAAAGTCTTTAAAAGATTTCATCATTGTGGACACCGGACTGGGCTTTAGTGTTAAAGATATTTTTTCTCAAATCAATTCTGAATGTTAGTTTAAGGTCACAATTAAAACATAATAGAAACATCAAAATATACCAACCTGTAAGCCATACATCGTTTTTTCAACAAAAGTTCAAATCAAAGTTCTTGGCACTACCCATACACAAAAGTAGGTAGTGGTTGGAGTGCAGTGATGGAGGGATATGTGAGTTTTAGGTGGTAGAGTCTGGCAAGGTGAGGAGGGTGAGTGACCCTTTCTGTGGCTTATCATTGGAAATGCACAGAGCTTTGCCTTGGGATGAGTCAGGAGCTTATGGATCAAGATTAGCCAGCAGGCCCTGTGGACACAGGCCCCATGTTGCGATAAGGGTTTGCCTCCAGGATTTGTGACCCTGCGAGGGACCTACACTGCCTGAAGGACAGTACCTCATGGAAGGGACCCACACTGGAGCAGTTTGTGAAGAACTGAAGCCCATATGAGGGACCCCTGATGGAGAAATTCATGGAGGACTGTATCCCACTGGAGCAGGGGAACAGTGTGAGGAGTCCCTCCTTCTGAGGAGGAGGTAGCAGTAGAGACAATATGGAATAAACTGACTGCAGCCCTTGCTCCCCATCCCCCAGCACCAGTGGGAAGGAGAAGTTAGGGTAAATTTGGAATAAAATCAAGCCCAGGAAGGAGGGACAGATGGGTTGAAGATGTTTTTAAGTTTTGCGTTTACTTCTCATTACCTTACTTTGATTTGAATGATAAGAAATTAAACTAATTTCCCTGAGTTGAGCTTGTTTTGCCCATAACAGTAACAGGTGAGTGATCCTTGTCTTGATCCATGACCTTTTTGTTCTACCTTCTTTCCCCTGACCAGGTAAGGAAAGGAGTGATAGAGTGCCTTTGGCAGGCAACTGGTTTCCAAACAAGTTCAAACCACCATAGATATGATGTAGTAATTCCGTATTTCTATGGAAAACAGCTTCTTCCCTTTGGACATTCAAGTATTCAGATGGCATGCTGTGCCCATGCCCTATGTAGTGATTCTCTGTTTTATATGCACTGAAATTTTAGGGACAGCTACTG
This sequence comes from Dicrurus megarhynchus, assembly GCA_013399195.1. Lineage (NCBI taxonomy): Eukaryota > Metazoa > Chordata > Aves > Passeriformes > Dicruridae > Dicrurus > Dicrurus megarhynchus. Next base: position 542,158 of record VXAD01008919.1, on the reverse strand, counting down.
TGCTGTATTCTGCCTTGGTATATTGCTAAGCAAAACTGAATGCTGACTGCATATAGATACAACATAGAAAAAAGAAATAATACATTTGTATAGGATATTCTAATAAAAATGATTAATCAATATTAACTATGTTAATTAAGAACAAAATATGCAACAGTGAGGTGCTAATATAGTTTTATCTGCTGACATGAATACTGGAAAAAAGAGTCTTACAGCCTGATCAAGAAAAAAATAGTAGTAGTAATTAAGTCATCAAATAACATATACCTAGTTTGCATAACACGTGCAGTAATTAGAATTCGAAATAACAGCTCACAATATTTGGTGCTATAGATTTACTAAGCATTTTATGTGATCAACGCCTTGGTAACAAGACTTCATTGCTTTATTTGCTCCTGTGATATATTCACAGATACAATGAACCGAATTTTGAAGGTTTCACTCCGTGAAATGTGAATACAAGCAATTTTTTTAATGAGTGAGGTCTATGTTCTAATATATCTTCCTTGCTCATATATATTGCTGTGTCTACTTACCTGTATGACTACACTTCAACTTGAAAAACATTCCTGACATGTCACTTAATCTTTTCTATAAGCTAATTAAAAATTAGTAACCTGGTAATAGCACTCATTAAACATGTACAGATAACTTCATGACGGTCAGGATTTGTGTCCTAGCACATTGGATTAGAACAGTCCACCCACCTGCTGGGACTAAAGCAGAGTTATCAAGATTTTTTTATCTTATACTTTTTTGGTTTTAAGATTTTTTGTATGTGCATAAGCATAACACTCTGACTCTCCTTAAAGAGTCAAGTCCAAATATCATTCCACAGTTCATGTAAGGTGTTTTTCAATTGACCACAGGGTTCACTCACTCCATGTTTTAAGCTGTGATACTGCGTATGTATTCTCACATCACCATGTACCACCAGGTTTGTTTCAGGTCCAACAGGCCATAAGAAACTTTTGTATTTATTGAGATAAACAGATCAGTTTGCAGACTTGGTCCCAGTAACAGGAACCCTCGAAGCACAAGGCTGCCTGTCTTGCTTCCTCTTTGCGTTCGAACTAAATATTTATATCTAGGCTGTAGCTAAGGAGAGAAATCCCCGCACCACAGGACCAGCTGAGAAGAGAATAGCATTTCTGATACCGCATTGTAAGTAGCTTGATGGAAGAAAATGGCTTACAATGGTATCACTTGCGGGTTGTGTGATTCCAAGAAGTGATAGCAAAGCAATTAAAGAAATTGTTGTGTCTATACACTGCTATTACATCATTCTTCTTCAATAAATACATGCTGCTTAACAATATCCGTACAGATAGAAGCATCAACTTTGTGCAAAAATCAGATCATGCCCCAAATTAATCCAGGCTCAAGTGTACGAGGACAAGTGACTCAAACTAACTGCAGTGATAATTTGTGTTACCAAAAAACTGCCATGTGACTGAGTGTAACCTAACCACAAGCACCATCCACATGAATCAGACTTGACTATCAAAGCCCTGCTCCAATTGACCAGACTGGTCTAGTACCAACTAGATATCTTGGAGACACAAATAAAAACATGATCTCTCTCTTCTTTTGTCATTTAGCTAAAATACATTATTTCCCTTAGTGAATAGATAATGAAGTGTATAGTTAAAAAAAAACAAAACAAGAGGGACAGAAAGAATTAACATCTATAATAAACTTTCAAAATTAACCTACTGATAAAACATATTAGGGGAAATTCAGGGTTCACCCGTTAGCCTGATACAAAACTGTAGTACTTGAACACAGGCTATTTAATGTATTTATTTAAGAACAGCTTGAAAAAGCTTGGCTTTCCATTTTTGAAAAAAAGACCTAACTAAACCATTTTGTGATTAAAAATGTGAAATCTTTATGAAACAATCAGAGGTCAGGTGACCAATGAAGACCAAATGTTTGCAATAAGAATAAGCGTGTTCATAAAAGCAAAACAGAATCTGACATAGGAATGAGATATGCAAAACCAAACGGGTTGTGGATATACGTGACAATATTATTTTTCAGTGCTAACCTTCTCTAGACTAATCCCTTTTGAGATATGTTTATATTAACCAGTTATCAGAAAATCCAGATGCTTTAACAAAAAATCTAGTTGCCAGCCCAATACCCTGACTGAAAACGAGGTAATTCTCAGTGGAAGAAACTTGGAAAAGACACCATGGCAACTGAGTCATTTATAACAGAAGCAATTCTTACATTTCAGATGGGAGAAAAAAAATCAAAAATTCAAATGGGAGAACAAATGAAACAACAGGTGTCAAAATATCAGAGAGCACTTAAAGTACCATCAAGTTGGATACATTTTACAAAAAAAAAAACCCAAAACACCATAATTAAGAAACCTCTAAGCGTTATAAACAATATATTTTGCATATTTTATAATAATATTATATAGGGAAAGCAAAGGGTTGATTTAAACAGAGTGAATTTGTTTAACAGAGTAGCTCTGGGATGGGGAGAAGATGCTCATCACAACCCTCCCAAGTTATTGATCTGACTAATGATACACTACTAAAAAATGGTTGATTGAATGTGAGACTCTGTAGTTTGTCTCATAATACTCTTAAGTTTTAGTAGCAATAAACTTAGTATTTAGGAAAATATGAGAAAATGCCATGAAGACAGATGATGAATATATGCCTAAAGTCTATCCCAAAGCTGCAACCACCACCTTCTGCTCCTGCAACGACCTGATTTTTACTCAAGGGTATTGTTTAGAGCTGGGGACCAAATTTTCACAAGAGAGAAGTTTAACACGTAGACGTCTCTTATGGGATTTTCTTTCTTTATTCAGATCAGACTCATTTGCATCATAGGGCCCAGTGCCTTGATGGCAGCAGAGAGTACCATGATGCAGATCAGGAGTCATTCATAGGGTAAAAATTCTTCCACTCCCCCAGACTTAGGTTGATTATGTGCCAGGTTGGTTTCTCAGTGTTACTCTTTCTTATGGAAAAATTTTCAGAATATAATTCTGAAAAGGAGTTTAAAGATATATAACATACATATATAGTTAATGTGCTTTAACACGCAGAAACCTGTAATACGAAAGACAGTATTGCAGACCTGCATTTCCAGCAAAGTTTAGTTTGCCCATTAGTTTGCATTGTGTATATTTGATTGTATTCATACTTGCCTAACAATTCGTCTCCTTCTTGGTGCTGTTATTACCCTACTATCTGAATAATTCCTACAGAGATTGGTGGGTGTTGACTGGTGAAGTATAGGCTGAAGTATAGGATAATACGATACCATTATATGGCTACTTGAAAAGTACAAGTGCAAGGCAGACTCTACTTGCTATTAGTAGATCTCCCAACAAGAAACACCCTCCACAAATTGCAGATTGAGCAGGTCAGGTTGGAAATTAGTTGAAACAATTTCCAGCACTGGAACAGTATGTCCAGGAGAGGAGTTGGGAGGTTTCCAAGATATATCTACATGATGCAGACTGACCCATCCTAGGACCAGAAAGAACTTCCTTTGTAGAGGTTGCACATGAGGTCCAGTCTTAACATCTGTGCTGTGATTACAGACAGGATGAAACACTCCATGGTATTGTGCTAGCACTCTGCAATTCCTCTCCAGGGAATATCAGGCAGGAAAATATACTTGTGAACATGCAGGTGCTCAGGAAATCTTAGACCTCTCACACCATGCTATAAAATTCATCAGTGCATACATGTACAGAGCAGGACAATGCCATGTGGGATGCAACAGACTTGCTCCCATGTACAGATTTACTTCCCACAACATGGCCAACATTTGGTGCAGTTGCCATATTCCCTAGTACTTCAGTTTGTGATACTTTGAGATAAAGAGAGGAAAAAATGTAAAACATTATCTAGATATTTCAAAAGTAGGGATTTGTCACGAAATTGACCACATAATGCAGTAGGATGGTTCAGGTTGCATTGCAACAAAACAAAACAAGACAAAAAACCAAACCAAAACAAACAAAAAAAAACCAAATTAAGAATACCACCAAGTATTCTGATTAACTTGTTTTCACCTCACTGTGTTTGCTGCATTTTGGGTTGGGACATAAGTAATATGTGTTCCACAGAGGGTAATAAGCATTACAAGACTGATTCACTTTATTGTAAAATTTCAAAAACAAGGCTCATGAATTCAGACAATACATGTTATCTGTCAAGTACATATTCAGAAAACACATTTATATAACAGCTCTAAGAAATATATACACATGGCAGAATATATATACATAGGTACACCTTTACAGAACGCACTTCTACTTTGTATTAGTGAAATTATTCACATGTATATTTACAGGAGCAACCCCTAAAACTAGGTATAAATAGCCAATTACCCCTGTAATTGAGTATCAAAAGAAATCTGATTACTATCAAGGTTACAGTTTATTAAAGTAAGGAAATAGTAATGAAACTTTCATTTTCATTTTTAAAAAAAGCTATCTTTGTGGTACATAGAAAAAAATATAAGTATGCTTTCAAAAGGAAAGAAAAGGCTTCTGTGGGGTCAATTGGTATTTTTCTTTGTCTTTTCTTCCTTTACCTTTCATGACAAAATTGCTGTATTTCCAATTTTTTCTAATAAACAGTAAATTTATTTTTAAATTCAATACTGATAAAATGGAAATATAAATTTAAAATGAAATGGCTGTCAGGATACTGTAGAACACAGCAGGAGAAGCAGACACAAAAAGAAAGCAGACAGAGGAGATAAGAACATCATCAGCATCTATTACAATTTTTATGTGGCATTCTGTAGTCATAGATTTCATGTTAAAATATGAGATTTTTCCTCTGAATGAATACTGAGACACGCTTAATTGACTTAGTTCGTCTAACTTGCCATTGTTTCTCACAGTCAACAAGATACTAATTTAATCCAATCCACAATTTAATTACACCCAGAGTCTCAAACATTTTAAAGTGAGCCTTTGTGTAAAAACCAAGACCACAATAAATCTGTGAGATGATGTCTCTGTCATTTTTGCTGGCTGATGCAACAAGACAACTGCAGCAGCAGCAGAAGTAACAAGAACATTAACTAGAATGGTAATCAACAACCTAGCCATGAACTTTGTCAGGTAAGAAACTATATCATAACCTTTTTTTTTGATAGATCTCATGACTATACAGTAAAGATTGTATTTTCCTGTACAGATATGCTGTAATTCACATCAAAACATGACAGACAACTTTTCATTCTAAAGCTACAAAAATTTGTTCTGTTCAAGCTCATGACCAGTGTGATCCAAGGAAGCACAGAAAAGTGTGTAGTGCAGACAATATTGTTGTACAACTTTCAGTTTCCACATGTGGGCAGAAAAACCCTCCTCAACCATGTAACATGGTCATAATTGTGTGGCAAAATTTGTAAACTAACAGTATCGATAAGAGGTCGAATTACCTCTGGTTTTTGCTACAGGAAGTAGTTTTCCTTCACAGATTCATTTAACTTTTCCTTCCCTTTCCTTTCTTTACTGGTATTTTTGCAGAGAAAATTATCTTTAGCAAGCAATGCCAAAATAGCTGTGCAGAAATCTTTCTGGAAAATCTTCTGTATGCCTCTCAGAGGTATACAGAAAGGGATTCACATAAACTGAGACATATTTTAGTACAGAAGGGTACAAACAGCAATTTCTGATAGCCTACATGACCAACATTTCATGACCTTATTCCTGCTTTTGTCCCAATTCTCAGCTTTACACCCAGCTAACTCTTCTCATTCCTAGAGTTAGCAAATTAGAACTCAGCATACCTGTGACATTTTCTCTTCACCTAAATTTGGACCCAAAGCCTGGTAACAACCTTTAGGAGGGTATTCATCACAGTGGATGTGGAGCTTTTTTCATTTTTTTCTGTTGGTTTGTTTCACTTGTGTGTAACTAGCTCGGTTCAAGGCAGGACATTTTGTAGCCTGCTTTATGTGTTCAGTGCTGGGGTTCAGACACATATTTCAATGATATCTCAGTTATCATGCTCTGCTAACGCACTGAACTTATTTGCTGCAGTCGAGAAATATTATGCAATTTCAACTGTGTCAGGTAGCAGAAACAGTGATTTATTATTAGGAGATCACTAAAAAGTATATAAAGAATACAACATTTTTGATGTTTTTATCTGTTTTATAAAATATATCCATCCTCACTAAGCCAAAATCTGTACAAGGGTTATGCTTCACAGATAATATCTCTTTTCTTTAATAGTTGTTCCTTCTGACAGATAGGGAAAAAAGGAAAAGGCAGAAGATGCATGGCTTGAAAGTGTGAATAACTATTTAATGGCAACAAAGAAACAAGCTTGTAAGATCTCTAGATCTAGTCTACCATTCTCTGTGAGCACACATCTTTTTTTTCTTGATCTTTATTCTCTTTGGAAATGTTTGCATGATACACTTTCAGTGTCGTTCAGCTCATGTATAATCCAATTCCTCTATTTGATCTTGTTCCATTGACAAAGTGTCCCACAGTTTGACTGTTTATCTGCTCGATTCCTTGAGCAATGATCGTGTCCCCAGCACACGTGTCCTTTCTATAGGAAGTCAATTCTTCTTGAGGTGGCTGTCGTGCAATGGCGTGCAATATTGTAAGCAGAAGCTGAGTCCACAAAGGGCAGCGATTCTTTAGGTCTTTTCTGACCTAAATAATTTGAAAGCTGTAGTTTCTAACTACCTTCTCCATAGCAGTATGGGTTGGAGTGTTTCTTCACATGTGAGGTCTTTCACCATTGCAGTTAGCAACGCATTTCTATGATGTTTTTTACATATGTTGTTGTTTTCTTTTTTTGTAGTGCTTCTGAAAAGTCCTAGGGTTAGCTCATTTAAATCTCATTCTTAGAGTCCTTACGAAATAAGTAGGGCACTTGACAATAATAGAGAGTTTTAGACAGAGAATAAAGGAAGCTTTATGTTACTCACCGGAACTTGGGATGGGGTCTTTCCTTCAGTAATATCGTGGAAAGGAACAGAGGGATGAAAAAAAAATTCTTTGGTCAACTGTAGTGATCTAATCTTGTAGTGTGTATGGGTTTAAACTGGAAACATTGAAAGTAAACTGGAAAATTGGATAAAAGTGTCATGTGATTCCTTTTAGAAACACCAGGGTGTTTCTCATAATTTACCAAAAGAGAGTTAGCTTATACATTAATACCCATTTTCTTACCAGTTAAACAGTCAATTAAAGCTGATCTTAGCAAAGCCTTTGCTAAAGTGCTGCTTGGAATTTACTAGTCACAGGATCAGAGAATCACAAGGTTGAAAAAAACCTCTGAGATCATCAAGTCCAACATTTGNGTGTATGGGTTTAAACTGGAAACATTGAAAGTAAACTGGAAAATTGGATAAAAGTGTCATGTGATTCCTTTTAGAAACACCAGGGTGTTTCTCATAATTTACCAAAAGAGAGTTAGCTTATACATTAATACCCATTTTCTTACCAGTTAAACAGTCAATTAAAGCTGATCTTAGCAAAGCCTTTGCTAAAGTGCTGCTTGGAATTTACTAGTCACAGGATCAGAGAATCACAAGGTTGAAAAAAACCTCTGAGATCATCAAGTCCAACATTTGACCAATCACCACCACCTTGTCAAGGAGACCCACTAAGTGCCAAGTCCAGTCATTTCTTGAACACCTTCAGGGATGGTGAATCCACTGCTTCCCTGGGCAGCCTGTTCCAAAGCTTGACAGCCCTTTCCATGAATAAATTCTTCCTGATGTCCAACCTTGATACTCCCTGGTGCAGCTTGAGGCCATGTCCTCTCCTTCTGTCACTGGTTGCCTGGGAGAGGAGGCTGAGCCCCACCTTGCTTCAACCTCCTTTCAGGGAGCTGTAGAGAGTGTTAAGTCGCTTGAGCCTCCTTTTCTCCAGACCATACAACTCAAACTTCCTCAGCCACTCCCCATAAGACTTGTATTCCAGTCCTTTAACCACTGCACTTCTCCGGACACGCTTCAGCACCTCAATGTCTTTCTAGTGAGGGGCCCAGAACTGGGCACAGGACTTGACGTGTGGCCTCAGCAGTGCCAAGTACAGAGGAACAGTCATTGTCCTGGTCCTGCTGGTCACACTATTGCTGAAGACCAGGATGCCTTTGGCCTGCTTGGCTACCTGAGCACACACTGGCTCATGTTCAGCTGGATGCCAACCAGCATTCCCAGATCCTTTTCCATTGGGACACTTTCCAGCCATTCTGCCCCAGCCTGTAGTGCTCCACAGGTTTGTTGTGACCTAAGGGCAGGATCTGGAAACTTGGCCTGTGTTGAATCTTACCCACTTGGTCTCAGCCCATAGATCCAGCCTGTCCATGTCCCTCTGCAGAACCTTCTTACCCTCCAGCAGATCAACACTACTGCCCAACATGGTGTCATCTGCAAATTGACTGAGGGTACATTAGGTTGCCTCATCCAGATCATTAATGAAGAAATTAAACAGGGCTGAACCCAACACTGATCCCTGGAGAATCCCCGCTAGACACCAACTGAATGTTGCTCCATTCCACATCACTCTCTGGTCTAGGCCATCCAAGCAGTTTTTTACCCATTGAAGAGTGCACACGTTCAAGCCACGAGCTACCAGTTTCTCCAGGAGAATGTTTTGGAGAATGGGGTCAAAGGCTTTCCTAAAGTCCAGGTAAAGAACGTCCACAGCCTTCCCACATCCACTAAGCAGGTCACCTTGTTGCGGAAGGAGATCACCTTATGTAGCATGCTAAAACCTTAAATGCATGTAATCCTGTGCCTGCTCTAAGGTCCTGAAGGGTACTGAAAACATACGTGCCTACTGTCTGAATTAGTGATGCAGAAGGAAACAAAAGGTTCATTCCCATTTGATAATATTCACTTTCCTTTGTAGTTCCTTCACATACTAAATCTTGTACTTCATATGTACTTTAAAACTGTCGACACTATTTCACACAAATAGGTAAAGGGGACTAGTATTCCTGGCTCGTTACTGACTTTAGCTTGAATATGGACATGTCAGTAACCAATTACTTTAGGGTGAATTTCCAATTACTTTAGGGTTTTGGGTGGATTGACCTGTCATTGATGGATTCAGTGATACTTAGCTTCTCATTTAGCTCCCAATTACATTACACTTTATCCCCACAATATTTCAGTATATAATTTCTAAGTTTTTATACAAACTCTCCTCTCTCCAAGGCATGTATTTCGGTAATTTTCTCACCACCAGTATTCCAACCATTTAATGGGTAACTGTTGTTTTCCTTTTGAGATAGATACATATTCACCCACAAACACAGAGTTTTAGCATTCTGCATGCAATACTAGCATTTTTAAAGTATTATCATTGGTAATTCATTTCACTGATTTTCAGTGGGAAAGAGCTCTAATTCCCATAAATTCCTTCAGGCATATGCATATTGTTTTATCATCAGGCTACTTTTCACACAGTTTTAGTAAGGCAGTTATTTCTTTCTGAATGGTCCTTCAAACACGAGAAACTTCCCTAAAGATTTTGGGTTTTTTCATGAACTTACTCTTATTCTTTGTGATTGTAAGGGATCATTAGTTTCAAAACCACAGTTAACAAACTAAATTTTTTCACCAGAAAATATATGACTGAACTTTGACCTAAATATATAAATGTGCTCCCCAGAACCTCTGAGTTACAGAGATCATTCCTAACAAATAACACTGCTAGACCAGAGAAAATGCTTGATATAAATGTTTTCAAGGATCCTCTGAAGCAGTGATCTACCTAAACATCGTTACCCACTGCTTATAAAAACAGAATGCTAAACCACAGAATTTCAGTTTGAAGAACAGATGAGAACTGAAAATAATTGAAACCATCAATAATTTGTTTCATGAATTTCAGAAACAGACTTCAACACACAGGACCATATTGTGAAGGTATATAGAAATCCGACTCACTAAAATCTGAAAAAAAGTTGTCTTCTAAATTCTCATTTCCTTTAAAATGTAAAGATTATAGTAACTAAAATACTGTTACCATTCAAATACTAGCAGAAACATTTCTGCTTGCAGGTGTTGTAGAAAAGACCAAAAAAAGTAGTCAAAGTTTTCTTAAATCTTTCTGAATTATAGTCACATACCTGTTTATTTAAAGCAACAGGATTGAATCATCTACTGCAATAACAGAAAAGGGGGGAATATTTAAAATAATTTTTTAAAATTCTCCTAGGGAATTTAAATGAAGTTGCAAATGAATTTCATTGTTAAGTAACTTGATAGTAAATAGTTGCAGACAGCTAGATTTTGTTTTAATTTCTTTATTTTCTGAATCAGCAGAAGCAGATCACCTGAAACTATTTAGTATCAGGATACTTAGAAGAGTAGTATATTATTTTCACCTACTTGTTCATTTGTATTCCTTTAGAGATTCCTTATTTAGTTCCATGCCAAAGATGGAATTAAAAAAAAATCACGTTAGTCTGATTTGCACATAAATTTTATCATGTTTAGTTAGTCTAACCCATAATTAGAAGGGTTTAGTGCTAGCAGTAAGATTTATAGCACTGTATGCAAGGGTTTCTTCCTATTAGTCACAAAGGCATTTTAATAGAGAGATTAATTTTTAATAACTATCTGTTTGCAACTTGTGTATTATTGCAAATGTCAAGCCTGACTGTCCTAGAGAGGAAAGAAAGATGTGTCATTTACTCTCATGTAGGGCATATTTTCTCAGTTACCCTGTGCATTTTCGGGTTGGTCTTATGTCTTAAAGCAGTTAGTCACAGAATTATCAGTCAAGACCACCAACTTAGGCATCCTAACATTACTAGGCTCTAAAAGCAAAAATGTGAGAGAATTTAGAAACCAAACAAGAATGTTAAGATTTGTCAGGGTTGTCTTGTTTGTAGCCAATTCTGTGTACTAGCCTTCAGCAAAGCAAAAACACTGAGACAACAGAATTTTTTGCTGCAAGCCTATGTTTAAATATATCGTTACCATTATCTTACAGATAGATGAAAGATCCAAACGGAGGCTAAAAGCACAAAGCAAAGGAGAAAGAGAGTATGTGGTTTAGATGTCCTATATAATCTGTGGTACACAATACAATCTTTTTGAATCCCCACCACAACCTTTATTTCATTAAATGGGGTAAGTATTACGGCACAGAACAGGTGGTACATTAACACCTTTGATCATAGTATAAACCCAAATCTCTGTTCCCTAGCAGACTATTGGAATTGTAATATAAACACAATGAAGTTAAAGTTTTCACTAACCAACTGTAGCACAGCTAATTGGGTGGTATTGTAAAATGTTGTAAGACAAACAGCTAAGTTTATAGTTGCAAGAAACATGTTTTATTTCCAGACATGAAGAAGCTACCTGAGGTATGCTGAATATTTAAACTTTCTAAACGAAAAGTTTCACCTTATACAGCCCTCACAAAAATATTTTAGAGCTAGTATTGGAAAAATGATTAATTCAACTTTTTATGTATGTTACTTGAGACCTGCTGTTAGGCTTTCATGACCTTTCATCCTCACCTAACCAGAACATATCAACTACAGCTCATCAAACCAACTAGGAAGAAAATAAACCAAGTAAATTCAACATAACCAAGTAAACAAACCAGGTAAATTCAATTCTTACATTCCTTTTCACTGTTTGGAAGTTGTGTGCTTCAGCAAGGATCAAAATAAGAACTACTGAAATATTCACTGATGTCATCACTGGTCCCAGTAGGAGAAGGAAATCAGAATTCTCCATATTCACACTTTTTAGATGCAAAAAGTCAAGGTTTTTGTAGAGTATTTTTTAAATTATTGTTTACTTCTCTGAGCATATTCAAACCTCTTGTGACCAGTAATTAATTTTCAGAAGTCCAAATTGTCTAATAAATATTAAAACTCATTTGGAATAAAAAAGTATTTAATCATACCAGTAAAAGTGACATATTTCTTTTGAAAAAAATTCAAAGAGCAAAATGTAGTGAAATGGCTTGAACATTTTCCCAAATCTGGTAAGAAACCCACTGACAGTCGTAAAAATATGCCAACAACCTTGGGTCGAAATGCTTAAAATCTGAGTAGTTAGAATTTAACACTGTAATATTCGTTAGGAAGAAACTATAAAAGATATTATTCCATTAAGAAAATTTGGGTTATAATAGAGATACTGAGATAAATCTGTAGCATAGTTTATTTGTATTTATAATTGCAATAAACTTTTCATTAACACACCAACAAAGTTTATCTTGAAATAAAACATTTTGGCCATGATTTTATATTAACATTTGTATAGTAACCATGGTTTTACTACGATAAATATGATCCAAATATAATTTTATGAAGGGTGAAAAATAAGGGCATTTTGAACAATACTTGCAAACAGGGACATTATTTTTATTTTTGGAGAAGCATTGTGCCATTTATTGGCTCCACCTGTTGAAGGATAAATGCTGTTAAAACTATTTTGAAGGCTTTCACCTTCCTTGAAACTACAATTAAATGTAATGATTTCATGAAAATTATTTAGGTTTTACCAAAGCATACAAGTTCTTCAAGACCCTTATCTAAACCAGTTCTTTTCATTAAACAATATTAAGTACAATATTATCTCAAATGACGTATTCATACCCACAAAAGCAACAGTTCTGTTTCTGGTTTTGGATTTCACACAGGTACTTATCATCTTTTCCACATTCTGTACGATAAATTCCTAAGAAGACTAAATGTTTAGTGTTTCAGTGGGTTCCACTGTACTTTCAAATGCTCTAAATTTGGCCTGTGGGAAAGAACTACCTTGACTTTTCAATACCTCTTGTTTTTTCCTCAGTGTCACCTGTGGTCTAATTTAGACTTTCAAACTTCTAAGTAGTCTGCAGAGAACATTTTTTTTCTACAGAGGTGAGGTACACCAAAATTTTTCATTCCTGGTTGAGGGATACATTACCCTCTTTGCCGCCTTAGTGACACAGCAGGAACTATGGTCTCCCATCCCTGTGCAGTCTCCTGGCCCACTGGGAAGGTATAGGAGAGGAAAAGCAGCCAGAGACTGTTCTGTGGCTGCAAGGAGGCTTCATGTGCCTTGTATGCAAATACATAGAAAATATGGACAAAATAAGGGAGACAATGTTTGTATACCTTCCAGCTCTGTGGGAGACAGGATGGTCTCATGGAATATTTTCTGTGTTCACATTTCCCAATAAGCACTTCAAACACAGCCAGAGATTCCCTAGGCTGAAATTTGAACATGCCAGAACTATTTTTTCAACCCAACTTTATAAAGCAATCCAAAACACTTAGGGCTCTAAAAGGATTATCTTGAGAATTACCTATAAGATGCTGCTTAATAGAGAATTTCACTCCATAAATATCACTGGTTTTCCTTATACCAGCAAAGGTCTCATGTACACCAGCTGCCTCTTTCTCACTTTTTTTTCAGTGGGAGTGTCTTTCAGATACAATGCATTTCATAAGAGCACAGCTGGACATTATTTAAAAAATGAGGTAATATTCCCAATGACTGCATCATGAAAGCCAAAATATTCTTAGTGTTCCATGAGTTTTAAAACATCATCTGTAAATAAAACAAGAAAAAATCTGCAATATTTTAGTAAAAAATCAGCACATATATAACTATAAAAAAGGATAAAATCTAAGAAAGGATGGAATCTTTCAATCCATTTCATTCTACTGTTAGGTGTCTGCTGTCTTCACTTGCAGAAGGTCTACAAAATGTTCTGTCAGTGGAAGCCCTTTGTAATATGATCACTATTTTCACTTTCACGTGCAAATTTTAAAACCTGTTGGCTAACTAAGGAGTATATAAGAGCTAAATTGATGCTTTCACAGATAATTTTTTGAAATTAATTTTCATGTGTATTTGTAAAAGCCCAAGCGGCAAATCAACAGACTGTGATGTCAAAAAATTGTGTCATCATCAAATGAAGCTGAGAGAGTGAATTCTGCTGGTAGAAAACACTTGTTAATATCGGGTATTTTAGATAGCACGCGAAATATTAGAGAAAATAAAGATCAAGTTTGCTCCAAAGTGAAAATTTCTCTACAAAGAAAGACTTGAGTGCTTTTAAATGCCAAAATTTAAGGAGGAGGTTGTTGACATGTATTTAGGACATTAGGACATTATCTACTGCTGTGGTTCTTAAGCGAAAAGTGGAAGAAGAGAGGATATACATGATTTTCCACCATTTCTGTACTCTCCCACTCTTCATTTGAATCTTCAATTTATAAGTCTACTCCATTTTATTATCTGTTGCTCCTTTGGTGGAACTCTAAACACAGACAGAAGACAATATTATGAGTTGTGGCTTTATTTACTTCAAATGTCAGAAAAAACCTTCACTGGAGGTGGAATCAAGTACATCAAAAAGTCAGGGCACCAGGTGTCCAAGAAGTCATCTGTTCTGAATCTAGCAGAAATGGCAGAATATTATGATTTTTCATTGTGGGTCAGTCACATCTATCCACTTCTCTTTCAATTAGCCTAAACAAGAATGTTTTACTAGAAATGATCTGGAAAGGAAAATATGACTGAAAGAAAAATATGTCTGGAAAGAAAAGTATGTCTTACTTCTGAATATCCCGTTGTTCCTCTTATGGAATAAAAGAAACCATTCTCAGTGGTGGGAAGTGGTAGAGATGGATAGGTTATAATACTAGAAATGTAGAAAAGGAGCAAAGTCAAAGGAGGAGAAGGAACCAGTAAAGCAAAATTTGTGAATTGGTTCCTACTGCTATCATCAAAGGTACCAAGTAAAATCAGTAATTTTTGATGCTTTAAGCAGGTGTAGAGCTTCCAGAAATACTTGTACTCTCACCACCTAATAGAAAAAGTTGGTGTGAAATCTTTTAAAAAAATTTAAGGGCTCATTTATGCATAAAGGTGCACAAGGGTATGGTTTCTATCCTAGGCTGTTCTAGGTTTTCTTATCCTAGCCTGCATCTGAAAATAAAGGTTGTTAGTGATGTCTGATTAGGAAGACCTCAGCAGCGATGTCTTTGTATTTAGCCAAGCCTTTAACTCCAAAATGACTCTTCAATATCTAATACATCCACTGACTTAACACTGTATCGGACCCATGGTTTTAATCTGACAGTGCCCCTCTAATTGGCTTATCACTAATTTGAATTGGTCTTTAAACTATCACAGTGTGTCTCCTCTATACTGTCAGAGATTCACTTGTTTATGTAGCACATTTTCCAGCAATTCATTAGATTTTGCTGCACTGCTAGTTCTTTACACAGCTCACTTTTATTAGAACACTGATTTGCAGCATAGCCTGTAAAAATTTACTAAGAAAAAAATCATCTTGACACTGCAGTACATGGGTAACTCCCCAGGTGTTTATTATCTTTGGTCAGCTCTTTGACACTTACCGTCAGCGTAGCAGCAAAGTAATCCCAGTCCCTTAGGTAATTAGTTCATACCAGTGAATCAAAGCCCCCTAATTACTTCTGTTCCCAGAATCAACAAGAGGAACATGTGTGAGGGGGTGTGCATGTGTGTGTGTATTTGTTTTGGGGAATATGTGCTTGTATATGCATGAGAGAGAGAGGGGGAAAATTCTGGCAACACCAATTCTGCTCATATTATCATGTTATTGGTCCCATTTTGCTCTATCCATCTTGCTTTATTGGAGGATCCTTAATTGACGAATGAGGACTTTATCAAGCTTGGCAGGAGTCATTATGTCTGTGATTTTCCTTGAAATGTATCTGTCATGCAGTTCAAAATTAAATTGCCAGTTTTGGGCCTAACCAGAGAAAGGGCAGTGACTCAAAGCACTCAGAAGGAAATGAATGATTAATGCAGTTTATAGACAGAATAGCATTTTTTCTGTCTTATGTGCTTTTTGTGTGTAATCTCCAGTGGTTCAGCTTTGGATGGACCTAATGAAAAAGGACTGGATGTTTTCCACCTTTTCTTCAGAGCATGCTGTACAATTTATCCACTGACAAAATGCGCTAATGAAATGTCACCTTGGACAGCTTGCTAAAGGATTGATGGGCTGAAAGTTTTGTACTTTATTTAACTTTTGTAGGAAAAATGAATAAGTCCTCCAAACTCTGTATGATGTAGAGATTCATTATGATTTTTTACTCCGGAGGAGTAGCGGCACTGGAATGGAAAAGGCAGCTGTGGCAAAGAGGTGAGAATAACGTAAAACAAATAATTACTTAAAAAGCTAGACTTATGGCTTCATCACACTCAAAGACATAAATTATAGTTGAGCTGCATAACTTTTTAAGACTTCTTTCTTCAGTATTATCTCTGCCCATTACAAAAAAAAAAAAAATCTCACAAATCTAACCATTCTCTTCATTTGATTGAAGAATCACATAAAAAAAACCCATGATGATTAAAAAAACATAATGATTTCAACTTTCTCCCTAAACACCCTTGTTTTAGATACCTTCACCTTGGGGCTTCATCCAGTGTTTTCAAACTACCATAAGACCAATGAATGAGTTATTACAATCTGACTTAACAATAGGTTATTATTCTGACTTTTTCTGGAAATGAAAATGTGTCTGTTTTTCTGCACATAACACAACACGATGTTCTTGAGTACAGTGGGCTAAGGGTCATGATTCATCCAGATGCATGGATGTAACAGGAGTGAAAACAACATGGTGCATTGAACATATGCTGCTATTGCCAATTATTTTCCAACGACAGAAGGAAAAAAAAAATCTCTGTTGAACTGTTCAGTTGGCTACTCAAAGACAAAAGTAAGGATAAGAATAGCTCATCTTGTGCTGCTATACCCATGGTACTGCAAAGCTTTTAGATGATAGTGTTACCTTACATATTAATAATGTATAAAGTCTTAGAATATTCATGCACAACTGGGTGGGTTAAGGACTAAATTAAAGATTATCTCCTGTGTAGGCCCTTGCATGACAAGTGAAATATAATATTTTTTTTTATTTTACAGCAATTTTTAGAGAGGGTCTTTTTTTACTGTAATCTGTATTGTGGCTAAAAGAAAGAGTTAGCATATAAAATATTCCCCAAAACTATCTTACGTAATGCAGCTGTGAATCATCATTCTACCACACAAAGAAGGAAATGTTTAATGAACAATTCCTCAACTATAGAGTACATCCAATGCAAACACACACAGCCAAGATTAAGGTTGCTTCAAGTATGGCTTTATTATCACCGAAGTAAATCAAATTATTGATTTACTAAGCACTAAGACAGACATTAGCAATATCAAAAGGGATGTGAAATTCACATACTTTAAACATTGCTTGCAACTTACAAACCTTAGGAAACAGTGTGTGTCATATCAGCCTTGGGTTCAACCCTACACTCTCTTCTTGTAACTTTGCTGGCAGAGGAAGTTATTGCGTGGCTTGATCTGCTCCAGCACACCCTCATCCAGACCACAGGGATGATTCCACAGAAATTTAATGGAAACAATAATTGTGGTTCCTAAGAGAGAAAAGAAGACATAGAGAAACAAAAAGGTCTCTTGGTGAAGGGTTGAATCCTTCTCTGAACATGATACTTTCTGATTTAAGTGGGGTAAAAACACTTTTGATACCAGATTAATTTAGCCAGCTGGAGTCACCCAGCTTCTTATTACCAGCACTGTCAATATATAAGAAAATCTCCATTACTTCTCTTGAAGATATTTAATTTAACTTAATTTCCTGAAGAAAAGTGAAGAAATAGCAACTGTTGTTATAGAGGAACCTTCAGCAGGACACTTTATTACCTTTGCAGAGAGAAGTATTCTATTCACAAGCCAGTCGTCCCACAGAACAACACTACAAAATTTTTATTCAACATCAATAGAATAATTATAAGTTTGCAGTTTCAAACACCCAAAAATACTAAAATCTAGAATTCAAATTGCCTCTACAACCTTGATTCACACAAGTGAACACACACATTTCAACACAGATATTTTTTGTTGAAGATTACATCCCTTTTTTTTTCTTTTTCAAATAATTATTTGATTCACTGAAATGTTGGCATGCTTTTACATAAATATAGGTTCAGTATTTATTTTCTCCTTGTTGTCTTGCCCATGGTTTACTTAGGGTTCAGAATTAAAACACTATCCAATTACCTAATACTGCATACACACAATGCGATTTCTGTTACTGCACGTAAGAGTCCCATATTCATGTTTCATTCTTGTGAGAACAGAACAAGAATCTCTAAAATTTAGTATTGAAGTCTAGCAAGAAAAGTCAAAGGTACCCATAAACTCTCACTGCCCAAGTCAAAACATCAAATCTTTGGGATTTTTAGAGAATTTAATAGCATATAACACTTAACACATTTAGAAGGCTGTTTCCATTGTTTACCATTTTAACTGCAAATACTCAACACTCCTGCAAATAAGATTTTGGGAATCCTGTCGGGTATTCAAAAAATTAGTTTTGTTTATAACTTTGGGATAGGGGTGGAATCCAATTTCTAGTTGCAGGTTTCAGTAGCCTTGAATATTGGCTGTCTCCCTCCTGTCTCTTTTCCATTCCACTTCTGTCTCTGCAATAACTGGAGAAGTCTCCTTCCCTATGGTAGAGTCAAAATGTGGATACCAGACAGATCTGAACCTGACCAAGTATATAGAGATTTTACTCCTTTCAGAGTTGATGGCTTCCAGGATCCAGCAGCAGTGCTTCTATGTGCATGTCTCTGGTAGGAATCCTGAAAATGATTAAAATGTCTCATTTTAAAGCTGACATTGGCATTGGCTTTCAAGGGGTAATTAAAAGAAACCAAAGCCATTAGGCATTACTACTAAAGTACTGAAACAGAACAAGATACTGTTATTTCCCGTAAGTACCCATATACATTAAAAAATGCAGATATAGAACCTGTTATGAAGTCTGTGAATCAATTCCTGCATGCTTCTTACTCTGTCGCTGACATTTTTTCAGATAGCATCACAGCCCTTCAGATTTGGTAAGATGAATTCTATTTTCAGTATTATAATTTAAAGGCAATGCAAATGACAAGTTCAGTGCAGGTGCTAAACTAGCAAGCTTTATAATAATTATTTCCTTTTGGTCTATTCATACTGGGTATTGTAATATCTAATACATATATTATCAAGAACACTCAACACAGCTCACCTTGGTGAATATTAATAGCATTATTAAAACAGAATTACAACACAGCATATATAATTGGTAATAGCTACTAGCACTTTGTTTTATGGAATCTGTTCAAGGTCTTGAAATAATTTAGTAAGCAAGTTTTCAATTTCAAGAGTTAAACACTGTTGAGTCATATACAAGTACTACAACTGATCAAAATTTTCCTCTCCTGTGTTTTTTCATAAATGAAAATTATGTTAAAAGTAACTCCTTTTCTTTTTTCATTTAGAAGGACATTCTCTGGGCACTTGCATACCAAAAATATACTATACAAACCTCTTCAGCAATATCTTTGTGCTGCCAGAGACGGAAAACATATTGGCAGTTTTCACATTTTTTATTTTATATTTTGTAAGTCAGTTATTTATAAAAAAAATCAAGGGAGTAAACTTTGTTGCTGAATAGGGATCAATATCTTCCTTCCTGTACTCAAAGTACCTCATTCCCTGGTGCAATTAACCAGGACAGAATCAACAAGTAAATGATGCTCTTACCATTCATGTTAATGACACTTATACACAGATTGATAATGAGTCTCTGGTGCATTCTAAGAAGTCCAGATACCAAGAATATTACTTGAATTTTCAATCTTTACGCTTAACAATCTCCTCTGAAGACAAAATTCTGCCTACGTGAAATTTGCAAAAGCAGAAACAAAGATTAAGTTTGCAATGGAATAAATACATAATTGTCACCAAGATTGTCAGAAGCAATCCCTCTAAGTAAAAAATTGAAATTATTAAGGTTATATATATAATAGCTATTACTAAGAAACGTGATTCTTATTTTTGCACAATGTTTGGTCTTTTGGAAGAAGATAGCAGAAAATCTTCTGGGGGTGAAAAAATTGTGAACACGCTAGAAGACAATAAGCTAAGAAAGTTCTAGGAGATAAGGATTTCATATATGTAGGAAGCTCTTTAGAATAGTATCTGACATCACTCAAAGTATTTCCTTGTAATGTTATGTATAAACCATGGCAAGAAAAAGAGGACTAAACAGAAGCCTATGATTTGTTTAAATGTTAGTTGCACTCAACCTAATGTCAGAAAAGACAGAGCAGGAAGCTTAAATCACCATATATAACTGAGGAAACAAAGTTGCCTAAACCCTGGTATCTCTATGGGCAATTTTAAGAGGCAAGTTTGTCACTGAAGTGACCAGAATTACACAAAAGGTACTATAAAATGCAAAGGATAGAAGAATACAGTCTTAGCAAGAGATAAGCACCACATTAAGTTCTCGCTCTTAGAACTTTCAAAACAGCGGAGGAAAATGCATTTTAAATGCTAACAGAGGGAGGCTGGCATCCTGTGGATAAAAACCAGCACATGAAAACACTAAGAATGTTACACCATGCTTTCACATAAATTCAGGCTTACGACAAGATTTAGTCTCTGTGCTGAGATTTCTGGGGAGATGTATGACTATAAGGAACATCCAGTATCAAAACATCCAATATCCAACTCTTGCAAGTGTCTGTATCAGCCAGTACATTCCACAAAATTACCAACCTTTAGCGTAAACTCCACTGTATTTTCATCTTAATTTGGTGATCTTCTCAAGTTTCTAAACATATTTTTAATAATCTAGAGAGTTTTGGGAAAAACCTTCTCTGGAAAATGATTTGTTGACCTATATTACACGGGGGAAAGAATCTAATATTTTTCAAAGTCTCCAGTAAGAATTAGCATAAGTTACTCAGATGTTGTTTGAAAGGTTCAGAAGCAGTATGGGCACAATGAAGGAAGACGTCTTCTGATGTAGAATTGAAGATGTAGAATTTGCTGTGAAGATGCTACCAATGTCGCTGAGGAGCAAAAACTGATAAGCATGCACAGAAGTGGCGGGGAAAAAAGGAAGTGAGAAAATTAGATCTTAAATATGTGGAATATCATAAATACAAACCAGCCAACAATGTCAGTAAGACTAGACTGTAGGTGCTTGATCTAGGATAAAAGTAGGAAAACTTTAGAAAGCCTTAATATTTTTCAGAGCAGATCAGGTACTTGAATTTATTTTGTGTGTAGAAATTGGCCTTAGCTCTCCAGAGTCTCAATTCTGCCATTCTTAGTTGCCATATAGATGAAATGTGACAAAAAACTGCTTTTCATGTAACCTTCACTCTTTCTTTCATGCTAGCAGCCAGGAGACTAAAATGCAAACAAAGAGTGTTTGATGTACTCCCCCAGGCTCTTTCAAGCCACCTCTTGTGAATAGCTTCCAAAACCCAGCTATAATCCCTGTTTTCAGCTACATGTCTGACATCAGGAACAAAGCCTCAGCCATACCAACTCTGATTTTCTGATATTCTTCTCTCTCACTACAGAAAAATCTTGACTAGACTTACCATGAAATACATAGCGAAATCTAGTGTGTGAACAGGTGAAAACAAAATTCCTGTCTTTTTTTTTTTTTGATCACTTTCTTTATATTCATGCTACCCTTTTAAAATATATTTCACAATCTCCCAGAATTTTGTGTTATGCTGTCATTGAACCATAACACTTATACTTGTTTTGACACTAGTTTAGATGACCTTTTCAGGTTATTATGTGAAAAAAGTCAACTTTAGCAAAGGTGCATTCTTTTCCATTAAAAATTCTAAAAGGAAACATACAATGGTTTGGGTTGGAAGAGACCTTGAAGATCACCTCTTTCCCATCACCCTTCCATGGGCAGGGATACCTTCCATTAGACCAGGTATGTCTAATGGAAGCCCTGTCATCTGGTCTTGTGCACTTCCAGGGATGGAGCATCCACAGATTCTCTGGGCAATCTGTTCAGTGTGTCACCACTATCACAGGAAAGAATTCCCTTGTTAAATCTAATCTAACCCTATTCTATTTTAGTTTAAATCTATCATCATTACATGTGTTATGATTACATGCCCTTGACAAAAGTTCCTCTCCAGTTTTCTTGTAGCACTGGAGAGGGAAGAGTGAGGTCTCCCTGGAGCCTTCTGTTCTCCAGGCTGAATAGCCCCAAATGTGTCAGTCTGTCTTCACAGGAGAGGTGCTCCAGCCCTCTGACCAGCTTTACAGCCTTCCTCTGGACCTGTTCTAACAGGTCCATGTACTCCATGCTGGGGCCCACAGAACTGAATGAAATACTCGAAGCGGAGTTTCATCTGAGCAGAGTAGAGAATATTAATTAAATACTAAGTTAAGAAGCTTGTTCTTTGACATTGAAAAAATGGCCAATCGTTTGTGAAGGTGAGAGATGTGTATTTCTAAAAGTAGATATTCTAAAGAATTCATAAAACATTCATTTAAAGGAAAGCAAACTACAGGTTTTCACCAAAGCAAGAAGAAAGTTGGTGCTGATTTTAATGTGAGAAGCAGCAAATCCTTTAATAAACTGAGAGCTCCCTGATGGAAAATAATTTATGTGAGAAGAAAAAAACCCAAGAATACTTGACATAGTTGAGAACAGAGAATGGGGAGGAAGGAGTTAATTTTTCAAAGCACATATTCTGCAAAGCAATTTTATCCCATATTCTCCGGTGTTCTAAAACACAAATATATCACAAGCCTGAGTGAAAATGCACATTTAGAACAGAATTCAGTCTGCAGCCTTTTCTACATACACATATAAAACACCTGTTTTATGTAAGTTGCCTTTTGCATCACTGCAATTTCCTGTAGTGAAATATAACCTCTTCCAAGATCAGTGCTGACACACATTTTCATGACCGTCAGAAAAGCTTTTGCAAATATATTTTGAGGGCAGCTACTACAGTCACACAAGTTTGTATTTCCAGTCATTTAGATCATGTACAGAAAAAACAAGCACACAAACACACCAAACAGACTATATGAACATAAGAGTTCCTGGGTTTTTTTAGTTTTTGTCTATATCAGTTACTGAAGATCCTTTGAGGATATTTATGGGACCTAGGCTGGGATCTTATTAGTACCAGCTGTGTAAATCTGCTATGTTTAATTACAAATTTTTTCTCTTTTGCTTTTTTCTCAGTCTCATTCTCTTTGTTTCCAGCATCAGATTTTCCTTGGCCAATGTAAATTGTTATGTACGTACATTAAAGGGCTCTTGACAGCTTTAATTTACATGTTTAACTCTGCACCTTTTTTTATTTTCGATTCCCCTATTTTACCCATGCCAACTTTCTCTCTGATCTTCACATGGTCTGGTTTGCAGACCCTGTGTACTGCAAGTCCCCCAGAGCAATGCTCAGGCCCTTGCAGTGCATGGCAGGTCTTCTGCTATGGTCTCCACTTTATTCCTAAGGACTGCACTGAGCACAATAAAATCCTGCTTTGTGAATGTAAAACCTGTGGAGAGTTCAGACAGAACTCTAGCATCTGGGACAAGCTATCTGCTTACAGGCTAGAAAGAAACAGATTTCCCTCAGTTCAAAGGGAAGGAGAGAAAATGAAAGCTGACTACTCCTGTGCAGTCAGAAGACAAGTAAAGGATGTGTTCTGGAGGGTCCTTGAAGTTTATAATTTTCTGTCTGTAGTGCTTTAGCATATGAAAAGTCAGTGGGATCCCTTTTATTTATTTCAATGTGTTTAAAAGCTATATTTCAGCCCTCAAATGATACAAAAGTACCCTTCAAACAGTAGCCTTCAAAAACAGTGTATTAAGTAGAGCTCAATATTTCTTGTAAATATAATGAGACTGCACATTTCTATGTACTTTTGAAGGTAAGATATTTGTCACTTTGAACAAGAGTCCACAAAAGGTGTGTTTTCACTCTAATTTTCCTCTTCCACAGTAACTCAAATCAAGTATCATTAATTTTAACAAAAATTAATTTTTCCAACATTTCCCCTTCTAACATCTTGCTGGGGGATACGCATTAGTTCTGATTAGGTGTAACACAGATAGTTTAAGCAGTTTATCACTCCATGCCAGAAACTTTGAGGAGACAAAAAATCTCCCTTTATTTTCTTATCGTGGTTGGACAACTATTCAGAAAAACTTTTGAACATTAAAAACTTGTTAAATTTTAAATATGATCTTTTTCTTTTTAAGGTTGAAGCACATTGCAGAATGTTGAAACCGGCAAAAAGTCTGTGATGGAAGTTTCTAATGGCATCAACCCCATCTCTCAGTAAGGTGGCCCTCACGAATTCGCCGCATGTAAATGATAATTATGATTACCACAGACAACACTCATGATCAGTTTCTATTCTACAGAAAAATATTTATTTGTATAGGCTTTCCTGCCATGCAAACTGCTCTTAGTTAACCAAGAATGGTGGTGAAGAAATCTTTTCTTTGCAAAACAGATTAGATCAATCTCATCCTAAGAAGACAAATTAAAAGGCATTATTTGTTTTGTACTTTTCAGGAGACACAAGGACCAGTGTTTGTAACATGAGAAAACAGACCCTGAGTTGAATATAAATGCTAAGGAACATGATCGTAAAAGTGACAATGAAGGAATCTGAACACTTTTCATGCAATTCACATCTGTATAAACATACCTCCACTGCTGACAGTAGAATCTAGCTCTTTCACAAACAGCTTCACAAGGGAGGTGTCACCACTCCCCTGAAGACACACTAAGAAATTTGGGGTGGTTCAGCTTGAAGAAAAGCTCCAGAGGCACTACATAGGACCTTCCAGCACCTAAAGAAGGCTACAAGAAAGCTGGAGACAGACTTTTAGCTTTTGGTGCCTAAAGGGGGTTGCAAGAGTGGTGGAGAGGGACATTTGACAAGGGCATGTGGGGACGGGACAAGGGAGAATGGTTTAAACTGAAAAAAAGTATGTTTAGATGAGGTATAAGGAAGAAATTCTTCTTTGTGAGTGGTGGTGAGGCACTGCAACAGGTTGTCCAGAGAAGATGCCCCATCCCTGGAAATGTTCAATGCCAGGTTGGATGGGGCTTTGAGCAACCTGTTTTAGCGGAGGGTGTCCCTGCTCATGGTAGGGAAGTGAGAAGTAGGTGATCTCTAAAGCCCCTTCCAACACAAGCTCTTCAATAATTCTGTGCATGGTAGGGAAGTGAGAAGTAGATGATCTCTAAAACCCCTTCCAACACAAGCCATTAAATGATTCAGGAAACAGGTATTGGAACTGATGCAATGGAAAGTAAAAAGATTTCCTTATCTGCACCTAGTTAGTCAGTGGCAGAAATAAAAGATTTTGAAGCCTCAGACTGCTGCTGTGTTCAAAAACTAGTCTCTCTGGTACGTTATTCAATATGGCAGAATTTCCTGACTAATTATGTCATTTGTCTCAATCAAGCACCATTCTGCAAATTTAAATTAAGAGCCCAGATTTAAAAGGTCCTTTGTCTTATAAGATGAATCCTGATGAAACAACTTTCTCAGCTGACAAATTAATCAGGTGAGAGTCCTGCTGTGCTACCGCTGCAATGTGACTGCGGGTTACAGCTTAGCCCCTGAGGGGCTGGATCCAGTTCCCTGCTTTGACCCAGGCTGCTTTGTCAGTCAGGCAAGCTATAAAGCCATGTTTTATCTTCTGCATATGAAATGGAGATAAAAGCAGTCTCTTGCTCTGGAAAGGTGTTGTGAAGGGAAGCCTGTTGAATGCTATCATGCACACACCACCTTAGTGTGTGCATGTGCATTCACACCTGCTCTAGACTATTTTGGCAACAAATTTGAAATTGACTATTTGAAATAGACCTTCCTATTTGCCAAGTTGCTACCTATAATTTCGAAAGGAACTTGCAGAAGTACTCCATGTGAGCTTCAATGACATCAAGTTCATAAAACTATGTTGGCAAACCATCGATAATTTTTTTTTTAAAGTGGGGGAACAAGATGATGAAGGCTTGCTCTGTTTATATGTATGTGTATGTATTTCTATATGTATGAGAGAGAGGGGGTTGAAGGAGAAAGAACACTTTTCTCCATACGTGTTCTACAAAGAAAAAACAAAACAAATCAAAATCTTTGCGCAAACAAATAAAATCTTCAGATGCACAGCAGAAGAAATGAGGAAATTCATTCCAATCCTGTGTCATTCCCTCTGTATCCAGTGACCTTTTCTAGAAAAGAACATTGTTCTTATGACCTTTATATTATTTTTCTGAATTATGTCTTAGCCTGGAAAAGAAGCAGAATTCTTTATATGAGAACTGCCTTTAGGGGTCATGTTTGAAAAGCCCTTCCAATCTCATTTTTTTATAATGATTTCGGAAGATCTAGAAATCATTGCTTTTTATTCTTATTGAATTTCATAAACCTGCAGAGGAATCTAGCAGAATTTTTGACATCAGGCCACTACAGTCTCAACTAGTTTAGAAGAATTGTTGAAAAAAAGCTGTGGTTTGAAATGGGTTTATACATATTCATATATGCACGAGAAGGAATAACTTAAGGATATTAAATTCTATGCTCACTTGCACAGATATTTTGTATGCACATGTACCATACTGTAAAAATATTGCTGACAGATTCAGAGAAGTTATGCCCTTTTGGCTGTGCTTTACATTAAAAAAAACACACCAATTTCCCTAATTGTTTGGAGCAGGGGGTCCCATTCTGATTTGCAAAAGAACTAGGTAATTGAAACTAGTTATTTATAATTCAGTCTGCATTGGATCATTCCTAAATTCCTATTAATGTCTTTTTAACACTGAAAATTGCAGTCTATACCTACTCACATTTGCTGTTGGTAGAGGTATATGTTACCAAGATGACAAAAAGCTTCAGTGTAATGACTAAAGGATTTTAAGACAAACACAGTCAAATGTTCCCCACAGGTTTTCTTTCAGGTCAACATTTGACACAGATCCGAAGAGAGCATACAGTGTTGCTGGTTCCCTTTAAGTAGACCATTTACTAAAATATGCCCCACCAGTCTTTCCAATTATTTAGAGTAGTGGAAAAATTTATTTCTCCATAATTAAAAAGTACACTCTAAAAAGCCATATATTTAAAAAAATCAAACTTACTGTAGAAACTACTTAGTCCTATGAGGTGTTCCCCTGAGAATTACTTGTGACAACTCTGTGGGGCTAATTCCTCAGCTTAAAATGAATTTTGTATTCTTCTACTGAAATATGTCTTGCTTCCTATCCAAATATTAATTATATGCATTTCTCAATATTTCATTATGGTACACATTCTCCAGGTTTGTGCTTTTAGCTCAAGACTGTTTTTATGGCCCATACTCATCTGTGCAGGTCTACTGCTCAACATAATAAGATCGTGAAGGAAGTTCAAAATGAACTGCAGTTCCTGCAGAAGGGACACACAGTCATTGGCACCATGGCTTGATTTGATGTAGACCTTTGCAGATCAGCTGCATATCTTCTGATTTTGTCATTAAGAATAAGTATTTCTCACTAAAATTCACAAAGACTTTCTTAAGAATGATCAACACAATCATCTTTTAAATATCAAATAAAAAACCAAAAGAAAACAACACAGGATGCATTTTAAAATAGGATAAACATGGGTTTTCACACTTAAACAAGGCTTACCTGATACACAAATAGAGATTGGAAAAAATGTCTAGACAAATGTTTATGGAAAAGAATCTAAAAGTTATGCTACATCACTAATGTAATAGTAATTAAAAAATATTTGATATAATGAAAAAACCCAGTAATCAATATGGTTCACATAAACTGGAATATAGCTTTTAATGGAAATAACATACTTTTACACTTTCCTCATCTATGGGGAAATATATTTGGAACACTTGAATTCCTATATCAAATATTGGGCATAGAATCACTGGAGAACATCCTGAGGAGAGAGAGTATACAAGTCTAGAAGATAGAAGCATGGGAAAGATTTAAAAACAGACTTGCTTAGGTAACTAGATGAAGGAAAAGCAGTACTGAAACTTCTAAGTATATACAGTAGCTGTGTAAATAAAAGGGAATAGCAACCTGCTCTCAACATGGAGGGAACAGGAAGTATCATCCAACGTGGTCCTAGGAATTTCTAGATGAGTCCAGTTTATGTGGCTAGATAAGTCACCAGTAACACAAGAATCTGTGCATCAAGCTCCCTTGCATAACACTAAATTTTCCCTGAGGCCAGCTTTCTGAAAAGAGCTAGTCTTAGAACCTGGATATTCTAAAGAACTCATTTCAGATTAGGAAAACCAAATACATTATGCAATAAACATACTGTTACTGTATAGAGAATGCCCCACAGGTCTTCTTTCAACACCAAAAAATTATTTTTTCTTCCCAAAATGCAATCTTCCCCAAACAATATTTGAGTTCAAAAAGAAAAAAAAAAAAAAAAGAAAAAAAATAAGGGGACTATTTTCTCATTTGACAGAGTTTGAAGCTGCTGCAGTCACTCTTTGGCAGTTTTTTAAGCGCAGCAGTTCATTTGCATAATAATTACAAGGTTTAACAGTAGCATTAATGGCTGAAAGACATACATTCCAGTTAAACTAATGACAGAATTACATTACACATTTTAGTGCAATTTAAAAATGAAAGCTCTTCAATTCTAAAATGTCATACAGATCCCCAAAGCTCAACAATATTGGTGTTTTAAGAAGGTAAAACCTCTTCCCTGGTCCACTGTGAAAGCTGTGCTCTTTAGTGACTTTCAAAACCCTATTCATAAATACTGATTAGGTACTATTTCACCATAGGGTGCAGCATTATTAGCAGAGCTCCCTACCCAGGGCGAAAATGGAAATGTTAGTATAGTAAATCAGGCCAAATGTCCTGGTAATTCTATACATGAAAGATCATCTTTAATAAACAGATGTTAACTTGGGACTCAGCTCATTTTATTTTTACTATGCAAGTGTCAAATGCCATGGACTGATTTAAGGTGGAAAAGCTATGGGCAAGGAGTGCATAGTATGATCGCGTTTAAAGGGAAAAAAGCTTGGAGGCACAGACCCTTTGGAGTGCAGCTGGCTGACAAAACTGCAAAGGTACTGGATCCAAGAGACAATTTATTCTGCTAAATAACGGGTCACATATGTTACCTGCCACCTTCCTGAAATTGCCAGAAATTAACCACTTTTACAGCTTGTTATGAAAGGCTTCTGTACACCTGCAGAGTTCTTTGGCTGCTCTTTGGACTAGTGACTCATAATACCTGCTTGAGCATATAATGCACTAAATGCATGAGGACTTTTGTTTCAACTGTAGAATCATTACAGAAGCAGTGTAGTAATTAGGGACTTAATTAGCCACTGGCCATATTTTATTCTTCATATAATCATTAAATGCACAATTAACTGCTCTCTCCATCTTGTTCTTAAATGCAGTATTTCATAAAAAAATCAAAATCCCCGGAAACAACACAAACCCACATATTACCCACTATATTTGCGAGCAATTACACTAGCAGAGCAGTTTCCCTGCCTCCATGATAGCTCTGCCTCAGGCAGACAAATCAGCTTCCCTCTGATCCTTGAAGTATGAAGGATTCTTGAATGTTTGGCCATGCTGGAGCCTATAGTGTCCTCAGAGGTCACTAGAGGAAGGATAACATCACCTTGCAGCAAGTGGCTTTCTACCCAGAGAAGCACAGGTAACAATTAATTACCACACCCCTCTCCTTTCTGATGAGTTTCTTTTAAACAAGTGGTGGCTCTTCCACCACTGGTAAACAGGAGTTCCAACATTGTTTCCAACAATATTAATGAAACACAACATGAGGCTGGAAAATTGATTATTATTTCAGTTGCAGATTCGTACCACATGGTATAACTTACTCTCCATAGTTCCAGGAAGACACCTTATATTGGCAGGAGGAAGATAATGTAAGTCTTCAGTGTGGCTGCATGCACTTTTCCATTCTTGGATTTCATAAAAGTTGTCTACCTTATTTGTAAGCATTATGCATCATGCAGTAGGATTGGAAAAACAAGCTCATTTTAATTGCCCTGAAAAATCTCTCCTTTAGCCAAACCCATCTCTGATTTAAGGGGAGAAGTTAGTCTGCCTGTATTTCATCATTCTCAGGTTCCCAGGCTCTACTTTAAGTTTTGCACAATTTCTTGGCAGAAATCAACACTTTGATACATTAGACACTTCACTAAAGGAAAAAAACCCTCCCTTTTCTAGTGAAAATTGAAACCCATGTGCGATCCCAAAGGACAATCTTTGGACCACAGAGTACTGCAAATCCTTGCTTCACACATGAAGCCACGTTGGTAATAATACAAGTTCTAACAGAGCTATGGATGTCCCTGAAGTTACGCATGAGAAGGTTGGTGCCAGACCTGTGACCAACATGCCTAACACTGAAAACAGCACAAAAGAAAAACATGCCAAAGATTTGTTCTTATCTTGGCAAAGAGATTGTTTTTGCAACCTATGGTGTTATCAACACTAGCAAGTGTCCATTACAACACTCCAGAGAAATGGAGCAGGAAAGCAGCCTTCAAGAGACTCAAGCAATCAAACTAATGTGGCAAAAGCTCACTAAACATTACCAATTATGACAGATCATTCAATTTCTTCCAGGAACTTCATAGCACTATGTTGTTGAGAAAATCAAATACATTGCATTTAACTGCTCTGGGACTTTTAGGATTTCCAGTGCAGAATGCAGGAATTTCTGCAGAGTAGTAAACAGAGAAAGCTTTTCTCCTATGTATTCTCTACATTCCTGACATCATGAGTGTCAGTTTATCAGAGTAAACTTTGTTCCCTTTCACAATGACAGAAAAGCTAAAAGGACCTTTTGGCTCTAAATATGAGCTTTTTTGTGTGTGTCATGTAAAATTCCATTATATCATAACAGAACCAGTCATATAGCTCTTTGACTGGAGGAACACAACTGCAATTGCTCAAATTATCTCAGTTCAATTATGTTATTTTTATTTATGGTTCAAAAAAGGCTGTGATGATGCAGAAAGAAAAAATCCTTCCTCTTGCTTACAGATCTCCTCTCCAGCGTTCTTATCACAGTCTGTAACTCCAATGCTTTGATTAATACCAGCTCTATTTTAAGGAGAATTGTCTCCTCTCTTGCTATGTATAATACGCATACCATATAAATCATATAAATCAGGAAAGCAGATGGGGAGAGGATGGGAAAAATAGTTACTATCAGGAGAGAACTGAAATGCTTTGACTGAGTTTACCAGTGTGTTGCTTAAAATATGTGGCTTAGCACTGGAGTCAGCACCTTTCTGATTTTGCACCAACTTGGGAAATCTCATCTTAAAGATGAGCTTATTGAAACCATATTGCAGTGTTACAAAACAGACAAATAACAGTATAAAACAATATTCAGAGCACAAAAGCTACCCTATATAACTCAAATATGCTTGCTGGCCCTGTACAAATTTGTAGTGATATTTAATTCCTTTCTTTCTGCCTATGGAGGAGCACAGATTAATTAGTGATTTAGGCACTGCCCACAGCTGCATCTTTATTTCTCCTAATTTCTAGTGCCAACACTAGATAAGTGAGGTGGAAACTGCTTTGAAGACTGCAGTCATGTTCCCTGATGGTGTGTATAACAAATGCACAATCATACGTATAAAAGGGAGTCAAAGTTTACTTCAAAAATAGTCTCTTGACAGAACTTAATCATGACAATATAGCAGTCTAGGGAGGCTATGAAAGTTAGTCAAGCCTCTTAGAATAAAGACTTAGAATAAGACTTTAGAACACTCAGAAAACAAAAATAAATCCTTATTTCTTATAATATTGAAATACAGCTTGTCTCATTTTAGCACAAGTTTATTTTGCTTATTATTATTTGCATTGTAATGTAATGATCTTCTACAAATTTTTTTAATATAATTTCTTCCCAGGCTTCATAATAAAAGATTAATTATTGGATGCTTGATACCACTTCACATTTCACAGGGCAGACAGCAACAACCTTGGCATTGCTTTTATGGGCATTTGGGTAAATTAACTATATAATGAGTCCTTGGTTGTCCTTAACCAAAACTTTGCTGGACAGGTTCATTTACAATGCTCAAACAGAATGACCTTCCAATCTGGCTTAGAGGCCCCTAGATTGCTATAAATGTGACCTGACATTTCCTTATGGGTGAAAAATTAGATTATAGCAAAGAACACAATAACATAATTCTATTTCAAGGCCTAAGTGAAAGTGATGGTCGAACAGATTAAGATGTAAAATTCCTTTGTAAAATTAAATTATTTATAATATGATGCATACTCCTTTTTTTTTGTCTGTCATATAATACAATTATTTCATACAGTATAGCAGCTGTATTCATTGGTGCTGCTGACAAAACAAAAATAGTATCATTGCCAAGAAGGGGGTCAAGAACTTTGGAGGGCAGTTATTCTGACGTCTAAAGTTTCATCTTTAAAATAAAAACACTTGCAAATTTTTCTGGTTTTTATAATGGTATTTGGCCACTAAGCAGTTTTTTCACCTATAATGCTAGTCAAAATCACCCAATTTTTACAAGTCTTTTAACAGTATTCATATATTAAATTACTACATGTTATCGTGCTCTCCTCAGATTGTCAGCTGCCTTACCTCAGTCTCTATTTTTTTGTCCCTACAATTTTTTTAAGGTCCCAAAGAGACTAGGTACAATTGTTTAAAAGTCTAAACGTTTCATAAGTAACTCTCATTCAGTAGTTAGAATACCTAAATATCAACAATTAAGTTAGTGAAACTGTAGGATCAAAATCAGAAGTAGTTGCAGATACACATTTAAAATTCTTTGATTTCTTAGTGTAACTCCTAGGATCCTTATCATATTAGAACTTTTAGGTAATTTTTTCAACAACTCAATTCTCCTGGAAAGTTCTACTGATCAGACCATATACTTGAAATGTATGGTGAGCTTATAGTAATTAATTCACCATAATTAATTATATTTATAATGGACACTTTCAATTTCAACCTTCAGTTATACACTGCTATTTTAGTGTTCATGTTTCTCTTTGTGATGTTTGAGCTGTTGCAAAGCTTCTTTACAAGAAAGCAGAACCAAAAAAGAAAATAAAGTTAATCAAGGGGAAATTCTGTGGATTTCCAGAAACTCACATTTCATTCTGCCAATTCAATACGAAAACAGAGAAAAGTCTGATGACTGTATTCTGCTTAATGTCTCTGCTGTGTAGGTCTCTTAGTGAAGTAATGCACACACACACACAACAACAAAGAACGAGAAACATAAATCCTGTAAATGTTGTGAAATAAGGCACTAAAACAGGCCGTTTTTTATCAGCCCAGCAGTGCTTAGTAATTAAGGCACTACTCACAAAGCATTTCTGCAATTCCAACAATAAACTCATCCAAGAAAATGACGTTTCCCTCTTCCACATCCTGGAATATTTTGAACTTAAAATTATTTATTTCATGGAGCACCTCCATGTTGTAATTCTGGCCCAGATATTGCCTTTCTTTATACTATTTTATATAAATGGGCAAATAGCTTATAGTATCAAACTCCAAAAAAAATAATTCTGACCAATGCTTGTTTAATCTCAGCTAGGCACATAAAACTCTGTGTTCTAATCTAAATGTTACATCTGTACTTGATCAAGTTACCTTGCAGTAACTGTGTAAATATTATCCATCTTTGTGTAATGATTTTTCAAAATAAATTTTTTCTAGTGTTAGCACAAGTTTCATGCCCTTCTAACCCACTGCCAAATTATATTTTTCTGTCAGCCTTTGGATCTGCCAAACCTGTAATTTACTTAAGATTGTACTTAATAAATTGTCCAGGGTGGCAGATTTTCTTAGTAAGAGTTCAGAGTTTTCAAATTCATTAAAGACGCTCCTGTCCATTCATGATCAAACAAAACTTCTCTTAATCCCTGCCTCTTGCTGTTGTGGCATGAGACTGAATCTTCCTGCATGGCACCAAACACTGAGTTGCAAAAGCTCTGCATTTTGTAGGAATTGCTCAGCAAACTTGCCATAACATACCAGAGATTCCCAAGGCCAGGCGTGAAGTATACTGTTACAAGCAAAACACCAAAGGACCATTTGAAGATGGGAAATTATATTATTTATCACCATGACTAAGAATCTTAGACATTTGAGATTAGGTCCTTAGTCTACCCAGACAAGTTAATACTGTGGTAGGTTAGTGTCTCACCTGCGTACATAAAACATGTTTGTGAGGTCACAGAGCACTAAACATTTTTCTCTTCTTTTATTCTCGTTGTAAAACACTGCCTGTAACATGCCTTCAGTGTCACATTGCTCAGAAAGGTGAAGGCAACACCGAATAATACAGATCCTTCACTTATTGCTCCACAACTGCCCCCCCACCACCAAAGGAAACCCCTCACACATAGAAATAGTGCTGAACTGCCTAGGAGCAGAGTGACATTGTTATTTCATGGTCAACAAACTCTGCATCTCAATGAATGTCTTTCACAAAGCTGTCTGTTATCTTGAGTTCAGACTTCAAATTCCTTCTGTTGATAGCAGACCTCATTTTCTGCGTAGCATTAGCCTGATCTGAATGTAGCACAAGTATGATTTTGGGAAGAGTTTTTGGAATGTTATTAAGTACATAAAAATAATTCTGTTGCTTAGATGAAGTTTTCATAAGTAAATATGCATCACTTGTCCCTCAAATAACAGGATTTAGGCATCTGTGCAACTAGAAGTTTTCTTAATGACTTCATAATTCCCCAAAAGAAACAATTTTTCTTTTCCAAGGAAAATCAGGTCAAATACATGAAAATCAAAAAGAAAACAAAGAAGTAACCGCCCCCACTCCCCCCCAGTGCCTCTAGAACTTAAAACTCAAAACAAACAAACAAAGAACCCCCCAAATCCCCTAAAAAACAAAAAACCACCCAGGAACTTCTTCTATCATAACACTTTTGTATTTCAGTATGTGGCTTCCACAGAAGAGATTTGGCCAAGAGGAAAAGAAAGGGGAAAATATCTTTTATTTTCATTTAAATATTTTCAAATTAGTAGGATATTTCAGTCAGTTATAACACATCTAAATCACATTTTTAAGGAGAACCTGAATTAGTTGAAAGCAACCTAATTAAAACTGGGTTTTTTCAA
Source organism: Dicrurus megarhynchus (assembly GCA_013399195.1). Classification (NCBI taxonomy): domain Eukaryota; kingdom Metazoa; phylum Chordata; class Aves; order Passeriformes; family Dicruridae; genus Dicrurus; species Dicrurus megarhynchus. The sequence goes on along the minus strand of VXAD01008919.1, from coordinate 507,126 downwards.
TAGTGAACACAAATGCAGGAAGTGCATTCCTGGAGCAAATTATCACATTGCCCTATCTCCATTTCAGCTGCATATTCAAAGACAGCACAAGACCAGACAATTAATAAGGCAATAGAACATCTAAGGAGTGCTGGTAGAATATAGATTCCCTGGATTAGTGTTGTTTTTTCTTTATTCTCCTTTTCTTCCAATTAGCAGGAAACTAGAGATTTTACAGTTGTATTTGTCCCCTGCTTACTACATACCTGTATTTAGGTTCTTTATAACAATAGATAATCTACTTTGGGAGGGTAATTACTACTGAAATGAGAAAAAAATATTCTGTCAAAGCAGGTTCATCTTCAGCAGATGTATATGATTACTCAGTTTTTGGAAAGAGATACACAATTGCTTATGAAGATTGTTGCTCCTGTTGGAAAGACAACTGAACCTCTGAATCAAACCATCAAGCACTGCACTTTTAAAAATTAAACCCAGCATTGATTTTAGCTCACTTTGTAAAGAAAAGCCCAGCATGATGTACATAATTTCCTTGTGATTTAATTGTTGTTATGCCATTGCTGCTCCAAGTGACAACATTTTATAGAAGTAACCCAAGGCACTAACCACTGTCACCACTCACCCCGTACCAGAAGGGGACAAGCAGCCTTCAGAGTCCTCAAGAAGCCCAAATGGCACTGTCAGAGTCATGATGCCGTAGTTATGCTAAACCAGTGCCAGATAACAGTAGAAAGGCAGTAATCACCCCTGTGGATAAAAAGGTGCATAGAAGCCATCACCGCACAGCATGGGACAGGCTGTAACAAAACAGTTCATACTAAGGGAACACAGTTGATTTTTCATGGTTGATTTTGTTGTTTTCCCAACAAAATGAGAACGAGGAGATTGTGGCATTTCCATGAGTAATTTTTGCTCATATGTAGATGGAAGTATTTGCAATGTGACTGTGTTCTCTGATACTGGTTGGAGTCCTGCTGCAAGGATTCAGTTCTTTAGCAGTTTATTTGGGGTGGTGGAACACAGTGTACGTAGATTTTTTGCTTAATCTTCTTAAAACCTTGCTGTTGAAACCATTAAATGAAACTATCCAATCTCTCAAAATACCCAATTTCAAAGATTTAATGTATTAAACTTCAAAGGTTTTTATGTATGTCTGTAATCAATCTAAGTAACGACATTGTACACAATTTTCCATTCCGATTGAAATTACCACAAAATTTAAGAAACGGGTTTAGTATTAAAGCTGTGGGCCAGCTCCACATTTTAGTGTAGGCTGTCATTTGTAAGGGCTAAACAGTCATTAACACATGACAGAATAATAATTAAATTAGATTGCCTTCTTACATTGCAACAGAAAAGAGAAAACCATAGTATCATTTTGCTTCATCTCTTTACTTTAACAAAGGTCAATTTCAACTCATTTTCATGGTTTTCTTTTTACTTTAGGTCAACAGACTCACAGATTTAAAACAAAGCCAGAGCAGTTAATTAACATATGCTGATTGAATAAAAAGTTACTAAAACATCCTTGGTGAATAATCAATATAATTGTGCAGAATATGGTGCTTATAAGACTCATATTAAACAAATAAGAATTCTTGCTAGAAATGTGAAATTATATTTTAAGGAGAAAAGTGTCTAGCTTAAAATTTTTAATTATATTGATTCAAAGAGTTTTGTAAAAGGGAAGCTTTACAATCAGTAGAGTCTGTCCTACAAATGCATCTTGATGATATGTAAAAAGCACATAGTTTAGATTACACATGGTAGTTCAACTCTAATGCCAAGAGATAGAATGAATACAAGCAGGTCTTTTTGTAAGGTAATTAATATAAATACCCAAATGAAAAAATTTCTATATGCTAGTAAAGATAGAAAAAGGCAAAAACAATAGTAAGATTTTGCAGTTGCTGCCTCGGACCAGTGCATACAATTTAGAAAATGCTATTGGGAAAAGAAAATTCAAAAGTCCAAGGTATTGTAGTTTTTTTTATATGAACTAGTGTGTATGTAATCAGAAATCTACAAAATTCATCATAGGTTTTAGTCACCTCCTTTCAAAATCTTTCAAAATACTGACTGAAATTACCACTAAGCATTTAAAAATGTTACAAAATGTAACAAATATTTATAAAGTATTAAAAATAGACCAAGTTTTAGTCCACTGGAAAAGAATTTAATTCTAAACTTAACACTGATGGAAACTTCTTTATATCATGTTTTGTGTCAGGAAAAGGTTTTGTCTAGTCTCAGACAGCCATTCTTCAGCTCTGTTTTGGTGCCAAGGCAAGATGAAAATGCTAAGGATAAAAGAATATTTTACCTCCTTAGTCTAATACTCCCCTGAGTCTCCTTGCCAACAGGTACAGCTGTATTTATAGTTTTACAAGCTCCTTTTCTTTTCAGTGCACCAATTCCATGGAAAATCACTGCTGCTGTGACAAACTGCCTGCCGCTGTGAGTGGATGCATGGTACTGATCTGCTGGCAGGGGTTAAAGCACAACAGATTCAAAGTCTCTTCAGAAATTAACACCAAGTCACTGATGTATTTCTCACAGGTAGCAAAAGTACCCTGTTATGGTTTAACTCAGTTTCCTGACAGGAAGAGGTGAACTAAAACTTTGGTGCAGAACAGGGAAAGAATACCCTGTAAGTGTTCTGGTAAATTCCTTATGACACCCTGAGTACTTGGTGGTCCCTTCTTCTGACATATGTAACATTCTTATCAAAAGCAAACTATCTTTACATGACTGAAACTACATGCATGTGACTGGCAGTGCAAAGCATTGCAAGGAGGGAAAGAAGGGTTTCAAGTCAAGCTGAACTACTTTTGTAATAGATTTGTAGATGTAAATTAATAATTTAAGTCAAAAAATGTCTGAGTTAACCGGTACAGTAAAGACATTTTTAAAAAAACCTGCCTTATCCTCCCCTCATTTTGTTTTTAATCTGATATGTGGCAACAATAAGAGGAAAATAATTTCCTTCTTTTAAATTGAGAAACATACATAATAAGGAGAAGTAATATTAAGGGAAGAAAAGAGTGTGTTTTACCTGACACTCTGGCTGAGTGTGAAGAAAACAAGCTGCTTGTAGACAAAATCTTTCCCAAAACTGGGCACTATTAAAACCAGGAAACAGAGACTGCAGTTACATAGGTGGTTCTGTGAACTTGGCCTGAAGAGCTGCATGTCCACCTCCACTTGAAGCCTGCATTCCCTTCCACCTGTGAAGCCCAATGCCCCCCCAGCTCTGGTACACCTCTCCTCTCCAGCAGCCTTTTGCTCCTGCTCACTGCCCTGCTTTTCTGTTTGACAGCTATCTCTGGATGTCTTGCAAGCCACAAAACAGCAGCAGCATTTAAGTCATTTTTCATCCTGGTATTTTGGATCATTAATGCAAGTCTCTGTAGGCACACTGTTTAGAGCAAGTACTTCAGCAACATATTTACAAGATGCCTACATTTTTTTCAGCTAAAACTGCTTCCTCTGCTCTCTTTCCTGCCTCAAAGGAACTATCACTCAGACAAGAGTTCATCTTTTGCATACAAATTATTAACAAGATGTAGTGGCATTAGGCAGACCATTTGCTAAGTAATTAAATAACCTCCTGTCTTGGGGTGACTTTATGATGTATATCCCCTATCACCGCTCTATGCCCAGAAATTAACTCTGTGCCTTTCTGTACCTTTAAACTGAGCCTGAGAGGGGGGAGAGGAAAAAACCCGAGCGAACTTTTCAAAACAATTGTTCAAGGACACGGACACAGATTCCTTGGTTTTGGCAGCGGCGAGAGCGGAGGAAGCTACTTGCTTGCTTTTCAGCCAGCTTTTGGCTCCTTTTCTCCGGAGGGAGACGGAGAGCTGACCTTTGTTTCCTGAGACTTTGGTTTTTCCCCTTTTTCTTCTCCTTCTGGACTGTTTCAACAACATCAGAACACATCAGGAGAATTTCTCTCCGAGGCCCGGAGGTGGGCCCACGGCCTCGCCGACCCAGCTCCAAGGAGGAGAGAGACCACACCTACAGAAGGACTCTGAAATCTTCTCAGGTTTCTATCCATAGCGAGAGATTTCATTATTTAGCATTATTATCTTTTTCCTGTGTGTTGGTTAAATAAATAGTTTTCTCTCTTTCACTTTCCTTTGAGGAAAATTTCTTTTTCCCGAACCTGGTGGAGGAGGGGTGGTTGTAACCTGCCTTTCTCACAGAGGATATTTCCTCCAAATTTGGCCAAACCAGCACACCTACCTCAGAAAACATGGGGAAAAATAAAGTGAGAGTTTCCAGATGGTACAAATTTTTACTTTAGTCATTAAAATTAAAAGGCAAATTAGGAATATGTGTCCTTGTGAAGTTAGTATATTAATTTAAATTACTAGTCAGATGTAATTTAGCTAGGATACACTGAAAATCTCATCTTGTATTTCTTCTTCAACCAAGATGAGTGTCACTAGCACTAAAACCTCTTTCTCAAAAGAGGTGTTCTGTATAAGTCTTCTCTAGCAAAGACAATCAGTCTGACTGAACAACACAAAGTTGGGTGCAAATTTTCTTTCTGAAATCCAAGCCACTTTTACAGCTTTCAAATCAGGCACTTTGGAAGTCTCAGATGTCAAAATCATTAGCCACTTTGGAAATCTGGATAAAAGAAAGAAATAATTAAGGATGACTTTAATATTGTTTGCTGTATTGTTTGCAGTAGAATCTTTACCTCTGACTCTACTATGAAACTGAGGTACAAGCATGCTGCCTTTACAAAAAGACTGCAACAGACCACAGGAGGGTGTATTTTCCCATGTGCTTAGCTGTATTGTTACCCTAATGGATGATTCTCAAACATTAAGAAATTGCATTAAGTCTCTGTGTGTTTGGTGAATTTATTTTCAGAGGGATTTAGTTTCCATATAGATTCTTAAATAAACAGGCCAGACTTTCAAAAGCATTCAAGCATTTTCCTTCTTTGCATCTCCATAGGCACTGCTGTGCTGGAAATGCCATGATAATACAGCTGAGACTGACTCCTGCCGTGCAGCAACAGGAACACCTTGGAAGTACATCCAGGGCAATCTCATTGGTTACCCTGTAAATGAGTTCCTGGCATGTCCTGTTTATCAGGGTACAGATGAAAGTGTGCATAGAGCAGCTTATTCTCACACAGCACAGCTGCATGGAAATATCCTGTACACTGTGTCCAGGAGCTGTCCTGTGGCCACTGCAAAGAAAATTCATGGGTAGGAAGGTTTCCCAGAAAAGAGGGACCGTGTGTGCTACACAGGTGAGCAGATAATGCAGGCAGGATGTCCTAAGGCTGAGTCCGATATCCTTAAAGGCAAAATGACCAATAAAATTCAGAGGTGTCTTGAGAGCACCGAGCTTCCTGCAGCCCCTGAAGAGGCAAATGTAAATATAAACTCTTGTGTGATACTGAGGGACTTGCCTTTTCCCTGCTGACCAAAGTCAGTTCCCTGATCTCCATAAAATGTTCTGTATGTTTCATTTTCTAATCTCTAAACCTGTCATCACTGTAGCCCCTGACATTAGGCATCAGCATGTTCAGCAACAGTCATGGAAAGCTTATTACTGCTTTATTTGTTTATTAGTGGTTAAAACTGCATGGTAAAGGAAACACATTTCCAAAGTCCCCTGTTCCACTTTTTCATCTGCAAATACTGCAGGAAAAGTATTTATTGTGTAATTTCTCTCAAAAGAGAGAAAACACAACCTGCTTTAGTGACAGGGACCTTTTAGTGGATTTTCTGTGCTCCCAGACCCGAAAACCTAACTACTCTGTCAGTATTCATACTAGGGATTACTTTTAAAAGTCTTCATGCAGATTTAAATGTCCCTTGGATTTAATTTAAGTCAATAACATCAAAATGTCTAGTGCATTTTTTTTTTACAAAGTACTGCATGTTCATGTTATGCATTGAGAAGCAGCATACACAGTAGATATGATTACTGAACCAGAACCTAGAAACCTAGGCATTATCCCAGCTCTGCCATGATTTACTCTGTGATTCTTGAACTATCGCTTCATCTTCCCAAACTTCTGTTTCCTTCTTTTTTGTTGTTGTTGTACTCATTTAGAATACATTATCTCAAATGGCAAACACCCTCTCTTGTGCCCTTAGCAGAAGGATTCATGACCTGAAGTGCAACATCTAAATTCAGATTGTTTAAACTGTACTGATGCTGATGTAAACAAGAAACATTAACAGAAACATTTCCTTTTTACCAAAAGCAAGGGTAGCATTTCTTGCTCATTTCAGTAATGTTAATTTTTGCTGAATGTAGTCAAGCGAACAAGAAGAATATGCTTTCAATTTGCATATCATGCAAAGCACTTCTTTGGTTTGAAGCCATCTGTTTTTATATTCCAAATATGATTCCCCAGAGCAGATCACAGACAATTCTCCCTCATCCCATGAACAAAAAACCAGATTATAAATCTGAGAAAACAAGAGTAGCCTTTTGTTATTGTAAGTATTAGTGATTGAGTTTGGATTTGGGATACTTTTTACTCATTGCTTATACTGCAAACTGTTCTAGAACATCCTTCCTTTGGCAATTTACTCATAACATATGCTTGTTAATGGAAACTTGACTTTTATTAAAAAAGTATATAAATGCTCCAAGACAAACATAAAAGCATGTTCTTTCACCCTGCAGGCAAAAAGTATTCTATTCTTGACTTGAAAAACAGTGATGGCATCTGGAAAATCCCTTTGAGAAAAATACACTAGTCTAACTTCAAAAAGGAGGAGCTGAGGTGTAGTGTAGACCCACAACACCTGTCCTCTCTGCTCAGAGCAGCTGAGGCACCAGCACCAACTGGAAGATAAATCAACTTGCACTGACCTGTCCTTTGGACAGCTCAGCTGTACCTGCAGTACTGCACAGGCACTGCAGTGTAGATATAACCTTGTTTATAGCACTTTGATATCTCCACTGAATGTTGCACTTATGTTTTAAATATAATTTTGTGCAAATTGAATAAATTTATCAGACTTTGTCTGTTATAGAAAACTGACCTGCTTTACTGACATGTTTAGAAAGGGATTATTGTCTTAATGTGGACACTTCAGACCACTACAAAGGTGCCGTACAGGAAGGATAATAAACTACACAAACACAAATCAGTTTTAAGTGTCTATAAGTGCCCTTATTTCCCAAGCCGGGAGAACTTTATAGTTTTCAAATAATACTTTCCTATTGGTTCAAAACTGTAATATAAGACCAGATTTACTGATTCTAACTAACTGGGAAAAAAACCCCAATCCCCGCAAAACTTTAAAAAATTCCCCAAAACCACAAAACATAAAAGAAAAAACACAATTCCGCATTCTTCCCTAATATTTTAAAAGAAGAATTACAGTGAGGATTTGCATTAGTTCTACTCAATATACTTTTTTATAAGAATGAACATAAAGTGCTCATTTTTCTCATATATAAAGGTTTACCTCCTGGGATAAGACATCCATTTTCCTTTTACCCTATTAGCTATTACCACTTTTCCCAGCTTTCGTAGAAGAATAAGATGAGAAAAAAGACAGTATAAGCCTCTTTCACTCTTCTCAATTACTTATCCACGAGACATCATAAAGGACGATATTATATGCAAGTTTATTGGTTCTCTCTGTATTTTCAGCTAATGGGTAGGCCGAGTTTTGAATAATTTCAAGCAGAAATGCTCAAATTCAAGAACATATAATCCTAAACACCAAACACTTGTTTTACGCTCTTTGACCCTAGTGTCCAGATAAGTGCATTGCAAGCTCACATACAGAGGCATTTGAGTAAATCCCAGCTAGATCAGATTAAATCTAGCAAGTGGATGTGACAAGTGAACAGGGATACTGATCCTGATCCTGCTTACTACTGTAGTTTAGTCCTTCTTCAGCAACCCACCCAGGCTCTGCTCTGTCCCACGCCCTTCGTGACCGTCATGACCAAGGACTGCTGCAGAGCATTGAATTTCAATGCAGCCTGATCTGCGCATGGTGGAACTTACCTTGCCAGCTACACAAAGGCTACACAAAAGCCTAAAGAAGCTGCGGGAGCCAACACAGTCTTTAGCAATCCTCAGGCTCACGCTGCTTTTATTTCCCTGAGACCCTGGCCCTGCCTGTCTCAGATCAATAGCTGTGAGCTGGCAGCGGCCCCTGCGTACCTGCTCCTCGGTGGGGCTGGTCCGTGTTCCTCATCCTCTGCCCCGCAGCCCTGCAGCACGCTTCATTAGCAGTGATGGATAAACTGCCCTGCTCATTAGAATGCCAAGTGGTGCTGACCCCTGCACGCCTTCATCCCCAGTGCAGCTGCTGCACACTTGAGGGGTTTGTGAACAGCGTTGTGGAACACAGCCCCTAGCTTGCACCAGCTCTTCTCCCTTGCTTTTTTGTTCATATTGGCCTCGCCTAAAGTTTTTCTAAAGTGCTAATGTTTGCATAATATGCTGCTTCTCCTGCTGATTTTTGATGAAAATGCAGGTTGCCACACTCCATCTCAAACAAGGCAGTGACTGAGTCATTGGTCCCAAACCACTAATGCTGGTATCTATCCTTGACAAAGGCATTTGTATCATTAGCCTCACACAAGGTTACAAAATGTAAAAATATCTACATTCTTGTGACTTAGATGTTCTGCAGTTTAAAAACAAAGATCAGAAATATCAAAACCTTAAGCTTACAGAAAAACAGAGCACACTGTTACACCTTTATTCGGGACGATATTGACATTGCTGGAATGCCTCAAGCTCCTACCAATCTACAGATTTATAAAGCAAATCAGGATTAGAAAGTCCTGTGTGTATGCAGAGCTGTTCATTTAACACTGCAGCATAAAAAAAATGTCAGATCTTTAGGCAGGTAAAAACTGTATTATTTTCTTCAGCTTTCAGTAAAAAAAAATCACATACTTCTGAAGACTTTATCTTCCTTTCTCTCCTAAACTCCTGTGTTTCAATTTACTAAATTAAATTTTATTAAACAATGCAATCTTAGAGGTTCATATTTTTTATTATGCATTTATTATTTTATTCCTTTCTTACACCTTCAGTTTTAGAATGCAAAGAGTATCCATCTGACAGAGAATATAGATATGATGTCTGTGTCTCTACCTAATCTGTGCTTGTAGAGGTAAATTACATCTCTCAACACATGATAGAAGTGTCATGTTTCATTCCCAGAAAAATTTCCTTCAGTTTCTCCAGAAGCAGTTTTGCCAGAGGAGAGACTGGAGTGAAAGTGGAGAAAAATGTCTGCTCCATATAAATTAGTTGTAGATCTGTCAGTGTCACCAGAACTGGTGTCTCAGGCAGTGATTCCAGATCATTTGATTCCCTTGAAATCCTGGAACATTTAATGCTTTCATTAGAAACTTTCTAAAGAAAGTGTGTGATCTAATTCCCGGCTAATGTAGAAAAGAACACAAAAAATAAGCCCTTCATCAAAATCTAATATGTGGATGAAAAGAAATCCTCTCCTTTTGAGTCTTTCTTGTGGACGTTCTGAATACCAGTGATGACACACAAGTATTGCATCATGCAGATGAAGTCAGAAGTGGGAGTTTCAGTACAGGTTTCTTGCATGCAGATAACGACCAGTCACTTTCCTGTATTCCTTGACCATTCTGGGGTCACTGAGCAGCAGGAGCATCTCCACACCACCTAGATGTGACCATATTCCCTCAGGCTTGGATAAATTTCAGCTGGACATTGCTCTGAGAGTTGCAGCCAATGTGCACAAGGGCAGACGGACTAGGGCAGGGGAAGAGTGTGTGCCTGGGGCAAGAGCCTTGTGCAGCCCTGCTCGGGGCACGCAGAGTCCCAGCAGGGATGCCACTGGCTGGGGGCAGCCCTGGGGGGGTAGGCCCTGTGGTTTCAGCAGGATTAGGATTGTGCCTCAATGAATAAATAAACTCTTTCATGAAGGTTAAAACCAAGAACATTTCCAGAGCTCTCATTTTCCCCTTACAAGTTTCAATGGAACCAAAACAATAAAGCTGTTAAGAAGGCAAAGTGGAAAATAGGAAGCTTATGATACATGTCTTCAACTCATTAAGCTTTCCTTTTCGGAAAATATTTACTACAGGGTATTACAGCTAGATTAAATATGGTGAATGGATCTCTCCTAAGGGAATAAACTAAATTGAACCAGGAAGAAACCAAACTTCATTGTACTGCATTTTGTAAAATCAAGAAGAGGGAATTCCTTATTCTGACTCAGTACTTTACCTTTGGTAAAACTTAGGCTTTGTCAATTAGAATAATTTTTTTTTTTTGAATTTAAACCAGAGAGCCATATGAGGAAAATAATTAATATACTTTTGAAATCTTTCTGCATTTTATATGTGAAGGATATATAGCAAATTAACATGAAATCTGGTGTTCCTGCTGGCAGATTATACTATACATTAAATTTATTCTGCATGTCCTTGTTTAAATTATAAGGGAAAAAATATATTATCTAGTTAACAAAATTACATTTTAGCTTTAAAAAATACATTAATTTATAAAATATTACTTCCCTTACATTGGGCAGATATAAAATACTAGAATCATTATAGTCTACCTACATTGCAGAAATAGACATTTAAGCCCCCAGAAAAAGAGGACATGGTAAAGACCAAAAGCTATATTCATCATCACCTAGGAAAATTAGGTGCTACAACAAGAAGGTTAACTCTTAAAAGAAATGGATGCTTAAAAAATATAACCCTGTGCAATTCACAGACTAAAAGGCACACATCAGATATAGTACCCAAAAGTCTTTGGTGCTTTTTGACTAATGTGTTTGGGGTGGGAAAGGGCAGTCAGTGGATGAGCATGAGAGGGTTTGCATATTGGTCTGAAGTGTCCAGAATCAGGCTCACCCTGACCCCATCACCCTGAAATGGCTCCATGGCCAGCACTACAACTCCATGGTTTGAGTCTCCACGACAGCATGTTGGTCCTCTCTAGGCACACATTCCCAAGATGCTCTGTTGAAGCTATTCAGTAAAGGACAGGTTATTTTTGGTGATATTTTAAGTATCTAAAACCCTTAAAACCAGTATTAAAATTAATTAAATAGTAACACCCATGTATTTCTGTGTTAGCATGTGGACAGATAACATCATTCCACCAGTGTCTACCTTCTGTATTCTTAATTCTCCAAGAATAAACAAATCTCCATTCAAACAGAACCAAGCTAACAAATTGTAAGATTAAAAGAAAATAAGGCCTTTTATGAAAATATCTCATTCATTAATGATTTTGCCAGTGTTGGATCAGTTTACAAGCAGCTAAAGAAATTATGTCCACTGAGGTCAAGGGAAGCAATATTCTGGATGTGTCCTGAGTTTCTGTGATTTATTCAAAGCACACAGAAGTGCAAAGAGAAAAATAAATTTATTTATTCCTCCATATATTGACAATGGACTGTCCATATATAGGTACAGAACATGTGAGTGGACAAAGAAGATTTTTGCATCATTGTAGATTATTAGTATTAGAGGAGCTTGACAGCTGACTGTAATGAGAAAGCAGATTCAGCTATTCCCATATTACTTCCTGCATGAAGAAAGGTAAACAACTGTAGGTCCCCTCGCTGCTGAGATGAGTGGAGCATATTCAATAAAAAAGCAACAAAGGGAATGGTTCAATGAATGCATAACAGTGAATTAGGAGCCTGGGAAGCCAAATTTATAATCCAGTACTAATGTGTATTAATTGACAAATGATCTGCACTGAGTCTCTGTGTAATACAGCTACACATGTTCTGCCATAAATGAAACGTTCTGTTAATTTAATTTCAAAGCTCTTGCAGGAATTTTATACTGCCCACTCCTTTTGACATACTTTTTAATGGAAATAACATAACTGAGAATCCTGCTCTTGCTGGGACAGACTGTTTTGCTTGCAGCACATCCATCTAAAATATCTATACCAGCCAGTTTTGTATTCAGCAAGGGAAAAAAATGACACCTAGGTGCCAGCAAGCCCATAAAATATTTTTTTTTTAACTACATAAGGATAGCTTCTTACAGCTGTGAACTTTGGGCTAGAGGCGTTAGTTCTCAGTCTCAACTTATGTTTCATGAACACTAAAAGTCAGACCAGTGAAGCATCTTCATGGTCTGTCAGATATCAAGGGTCTATTGCAGCTCTGTAACTTAGAATAGCTGAGCTCAGAGGTCTGTTAAAAGGAGGAGCTCTGACACAGATGTAAAATCCTCACTAAACCTTACTTAACAGAGATGTGAGACAACACTCTGTTGAAGAGCATGTCCTTCCCTTTCCCTGGGTGGACAAAACTTTTGTTTCCAAATCTATGTAGTTCAAAAATAACAGGGGCCACAAAGACCTTTATCAGGCTGACAAACCTTTCCTAAGCTTTGTCTGATTTGCCTGATTAAGGGCTGCATGTAAGAGACATGTTTTGTGGTGGTTTCATGCATTTTGGGATGCTTCAATATGTGGCTCCAATTTTCAGCACCTCTGAAACTGCACAGAGGGTCCAGATTTGGACTCGCAGTGCAGGACAGGTCCTGATGCATAGTAATGAGTCCAGTGCAGGGTCCCCAAGGTGGTCAGGGCTGTAGAAAAGGATGGACAAGAGAAATAGAGGTTGCTGGGATGGTTCAGTCTGGGGAAAATAAGGGGAATGGGAGAACTCACTGCTGTCATGTTGAAGGGGGAGGGACAGGAAGCAACAAGCACAGTTCTGAACACAGGAAATTCTGGTTTAACATTAACACTTTTTCTTCATGACAGTGGACAATCAGTTGGAGGTGGCTCAGAGAAGTTGTGTGTCTCTCTATAGAGATGATCAAGCCTCAACTGAATGTGGTCCTGAGCAACCTGTTCTCATTAAACCTACTTTATACAGGGAGTAGGGCTAGATAACTCCTTCAGCTCTTTTTATATCATAAAAAGCTTCTATCCTTGTGTAATTATATGACTCTTAGCATATATTATTGGTTTACTGCAAGCTTTCCTTGCTTTTGAGCCTGCCCTGATCACAAAGAGAGTAGTTCAGTGCTGTCACCACATATTATTTAAGTAAAGTCAGGATATTAAAATATTTTACACAGCTGCTCTTATAAAGAGGCTTTCCAGAGAGCCCCATAGAGAAAAAGCAGTGTGAAGGATTCCAACTTCCATACTCAAATTCATTTGATGCCCCAAGGAAAAGAGTGATGAAACTCCCATGCTAGACTGATATTATGGCCTGTAACACCTCAATTTTAAGAACACCACCATAAAGCATATGGGGCATGAATACCCAGTGCACATTGGCAGCCCAGCTCCATAGTTCACTTAGCAACTTATGACATACTATAAGTGCAGAGTCAGGCAAAGAAGCACAAAGGAATAAATGGAAACTCTTATCAACTACATTGATTTTAGCAGAAGAATCAAATCTGCATTAAAATGTCTTATTTTATTTCAGCAATTTCAGAAATCCTATATGACTGGATCTCTGGGTTGATTTTTGACTTAATGTACAATAAAACCGGGTTTTATTCTCACTTCTTCTGTTGATTGTTTGTACTACATTCCTGGAGAGAGACTTAAGAGAACATGACATGTAAACATTACATGAAATATAATCCAGCAATACATGTCTCCTACTCCAAGAATAGTTTGGATTTATAGCATCAAGATCCAGAAATTTCTCTCTTTATTTGGCTAGGACTCCCTTACTGATTTATTTGGATAACTTCCATTACTGAGTTATTTGAATACCTTACACTTCTTATTCTCACAGCAATAAAAATCAGGTTGGACTACTAAATTATATTTCCTAACTTCCTTGGTCTGCCACTGCATTAAAGCCTCACATAGACTGTACACTCTCAACAGCTGAGAGTGTACGGTAATTGCGGAGAATAAGTTAGTATATTATAAATAAATTTGAAGGATAATTACTATTTAGGACAGTTCTGAATTTTCCCCAGTGGGACCCAGCTGCTGAAATGCAAGGAAATGGGTTGGAGGATAACCATCTGTCAAACTTCTGTCTGCATCTTCCAAGAGGATCTCATCACCAGGGTACTAATTCAGCAATAAAAACTAAAACTATCTTCCTCTAGGCATGTGAAAGACAAAGAGTTGACTGGGAATAGTCAGCATAGAACTGTCAGGGACAAATTCTGCCTGACCAAACTAATGGCTTTTTGTGATGACATGACTGGTGCTGTGGACAAGGGATGGTGCCCACCTTGGCTTTAGAAAGATGACATGATTTCTGTTAGCAACATTGTAGAAAAATTGGCAGGATATGACCTGATAAGCAAATGAGAAATTGGGTGGAAAATCGACTGGAATTTGGGGGTCAAAGAGATGTGCCAGCACTGTTGGTTATTGGTAGCTAGTGGCAGCCAGCAAGGGGCTAGAGGCAAAACCATGAAATGTTTCTATAGACAACCTAGATTGTAGTACAGAGTGTACTTTATGCAAGTGTGCAGCTGATATCAAACTGGTGGTGAGAAAGATGGGGCTTGGGGGAAGAGCCAATAATCTGAGGGGCAGTGCAGCCATTCAGGAGGACCTCCAAAAGACTGAGAAATTGGCTGATGGCAATCAGCCACCTTAGGTTCAGTGAGGGCAAATGCAATGTCCTGCATGTACAGAAAAATGTTAAGGGTCAACACAAGCTCTGATGAAGAGCCAAAGGAACCTTGCATACAAGACTGAGGAGTTCTGGTGGGCAGAAAGAGACTGCAAGGATCCTTTGCAGCAAAGTATGCCGAAGGTGGGTTGTCTTTGGTCAGTCACAGCAGCAACAAGGATGACCCTATCTTGACCAGCATCAGTGAGACCGTACTGGGAGCTCAGGTCTAAGGTTTGTGATCTTGGCACAAGACAAAGTCAGACATTCAGGATATAATCTGCTGGGAGGTTCCCCCCAATGGCTGGAGCTGGAGCAGAGTGTATAGAAGAGAAGGTGGAGGCTGGTTCAGCCTGGGGATTAGTAGATGAAGAAGATGAGGACAAGGACAGAGATGGGGGATGCTACTCTTGTACACAACCTCATGAGGGGGCTGCAGCAGGTACAGAGCAATGAGGCAGGCTCCAGAGAGTTTGTGGAATCTCCATCCTCAGAGATGTTCAAATCTCAGTGGCATGAGATCCAAGGTCCTTGTCCACCTCCATGGCTCCACCCTGCCATGACTCTGCAAAAGGAAGAAGGTTCCACAGCTGTGGGATTTCCTGCTATTTGACACACTGCCTTACATAACACCCATTCTCTGGTGATGAATTTGCTACTTCAGCTATAGGAGGCATGGTGCTCACAGGCTCTTGTCCTGCTGGGAGACTTCAACCATCCAGACATCTGCTGGAACAGGTTGCCCAGAGAAGCTGTGAATGTCCTATCCCTGGAAGTGTTCAAGGTCAGGTTGGATGGGGCTCTGTATAACCTGGTCTAGGTGAAGGTGTCCCTGCCCACAGCAGTGGGTTTGGAACCACATAATCTTTAAAGTCACTTCTAACCCAAAGCATTCTATGATTTCGTGATTTTATGAACCCACACAAGGTTTTAGAAGACAAAAGCCAAGAAAAATTGATATGGCTGGTCACTATTGTTAAGTAAAATAAATTATACAGAACTACATGACATAAATACATACTTTAAACTAAAACAGTTATTGTTTCTGCAACCAGTATTTTGGAAAGAAAAACATTTACAGTCATTCTAATCCTAGCCAGTTCTTTTAAAGACTCTCATAAATAACCCTCCTTTTTGAGAATGTAGCTCTTGAAAATTTCAATTCCATATAGAAAGGCTGAACTTGGAGATGATTTCTGCTGTTTTTTGCAACATATACTATTGACATTTTTTGGGGGGGGCAGGGCAGTAAATGACAGAAATAGTTGTATGCTACAAACTTCATCTTACATGCAATTATTTTTATCATACTCCAAAGTAACCAGAATATATTGCTTGTGGAATTTGAGATTTCTAGCTAAAAGTCTGAATTTATTGAATGGGTTTCTTTGCCCCAAAACATAAGCTTCTCCTCTAATTGTAAATATTTTTTGAATATTTTGAAATATCCTCTTCAGGCAAAAGGAGAAAAAATGAGACCAAAATAAAATTGAAAAATGTTCTTCTTTTATACTGGATGTGAGTACCACTGCTTTTCTAATCAGTAACATGCATTTCCATGTCTGAATTTCCGTGACTTAAAAGCTCAACAATGTGAGACATCCAGACTGGCAGGCTTGCACCTATTCTTTCAGTGAGAACAAGGCAGGTTTTCCTTCCCAGCTTGCCCAGTCTAGTGCCCTGCATTGCCATGACAAAGGGCAGTATCTGGCCTTTCACTGTGTCCATAGTCACAGCTATGTGCTTCCTCCCGGCCACAAATGGGGATGGCAATGAAGTCTCACAACTTTCAGCTGCAGGGATTAAACAACAGCAAGCAAGAAGAAGTATTAATATGAGTTAAATACACCAATACATCTTGCAGGGGAAAAGGGTACCAAGGGGCCAGGGTGTCCCTGCTGCAAGGCATTTCTCCTCTAGGAAAATAAATCATAGTAGGAGACTGTACAGAGATAATGATGGCCTTGCTGTTCAGACCACAAGCCAAACAAGCAGGGAGAGGACTTCTGCAGCAGTTTTTGGTCTCAGTGTTTTCTCCTTTCTATGCTGGCTACTCCTTCTTTGTTCCTCCACCCAGCCAAACTCTTCTCAGTTTTGTCTTGGTGAAGGGACCTGCACACTGTGAAGCCTCAGAGCTACCTGGATGCTTGGGACATCTCTTAAGCATGTGCCAAGGCAGGCACCAAGCAAGGCAGGCTGGTGAGCAAAGACCCACCAGACCAAGCCTGTTGTCAGCTCCCAGAAGGTCTAGTAGTGCTGATTATCAGTCAGCACCACCATTTCTCATGGACATTCATTCAGTTCCCTGCTACTGATTAAGTCACTGTTTGATAGAGGTCTGTTTGTGACAAAATTCAAACGTTTTAAGTTGTTTTTAAACATCTAATGCCCCGATTGATCTAATTTCTCTCATGAGAAAGTCAATGGCAATGTCAACAAGATATGAAAAAATGCACCTATTTATGTAATGCCATTTGTTTTCATGTACATCTGTTATTTTAAGCCAAATGCACCTTATCTGTTTGTGTTGTACCCTGACATAAGCCCTGATGAAATCAATTATTTATGCAGTACACCATATGTCTGAAAGTTATTCTAAGATGTGATGGATGCAGACTTGTTTCTGTTAAATCTGAACAAACCCATTTCCTCAGTATGCAGAGTACAAAGACAGAAAATACCTCCTTAAGTGATCAAGAAAATTCTGAAAAGAAATTAACTACTTTAATATTTTGCTTAAAAGTATTGTTATGAGCAAATACTGGTGGTTTTTTTACTTTTTTTCAGAAATGAATGAAATAAGAACATCAATAAAATGTAAATTAAACAATTTAATTAGGCATGTGATCATTAAAGGTGACATTCATCCCTCAACATAAAAACCCAAATAATTGGGTAATGTGGATAGGGTTAATTAGATACTTTTTATAGACCTCTATAAAGTGATATATAATACAATTCTTAGATAAATAAAATAAGGAAATATTACTGTAAACATATTACTGTAATGATGTGAAAGGGATTTTTGAATGTGCCAGGGTTGGAAAATTCTAAGTTACACCTCCCACAGCAACTGTATCTCAGCAATAATGCATATGTAAAAATGTCAAGTCTAATGCTACATAGTGTACAGTACTAAAAATTGTCTTTGTGACTGAGTAGATTTATTCAGGGCTCTTGTGGGATTCAAAAGCTCCACAGAATGTCTCAGGGACACCTGTTCCCCAGTTCAGCAAAGTATTTAAGCAAAAATCTAATACTGGGCATTAAGCTAGTCTTTTTGACATCACCTTCAATCAGAGTTATAGCCAAAAATAAAATTAGTGTTCCACTGAAACAGAGCCATGTAAAATCTATAAGATATGTTTTATGTAGCCAAAGTCTCACTTTGATTCCCCAGTGGGAGAAGCTGTATAATGTTTAGCATGTTACATATGTTGACATAATTGCTTTACAAAGGCTTTAGGCCCCGCCATATTCACCTGTATTTGTTGCTGACCAATGGAGAAAAGCTACATTCAAGCTGCAGGTTGAATAATATAAAGCCTGACCCTGTAAAATAATCAGCCTCTTCTGCCTTCAATATCAAGTTCAGATAGTTTTAATCCACACAACATGAGGCGTAAGGCACAGCTGTCAAGCTATAGATTTATGCAAAATGCATAATTAGTGCAGGCAAAATGGCACTGATAATAGACAACCACATTTCAGTAGTCACTGTGACACCCATAAATAATTTTTGTTTACATTCTGTGGGATGACCCACCCAGCTACACTTCAAGGACATCAGAAACTCCAAACAAGAGCGAGGCAAATGAAACCATAACTTGGATTCATCTTAATGACTACCAGCAACTTTAGTTACAGCATGAAGAAATTCTGGTGGGAGTGTAGTCTGACTAGAAGAACCACTTTGGGGAAAATGTGCATAAAGAGAAGGTTAAAGGTGAGTATGAAACTAGAACAATCTTCATGTAAAAACTAGCCTGCAGAAATAGTTTGCACCAATTAGGTTCCTTACCATCTTGGTGCAGAAATATCTGCATATCCTGGAGGCTGAGAAATACAGACTGAGAGAAAAAAAAATCCACAACAAAAACTAAGGTTTACCTACACATCTAAGAACAGTCACGTATCTGTGACATCTTATT
Source organism: Dicrurus megarhynchus (assembly GCA_013399195.1). Classification (NCBI taxonomy): domain Eukaryota; kingdom Metazoa; phylum Chordata; class Aves; order Passeriformes; family Dicruridae; genus Dicrurus; species Dicrurus megarhynchus. Next base: position 488,384 of record VXAD01008919.1, on the reverse strand, counting down.
TTTACCTTATGTACATATCTCTAACTGCCTTTGAAATAATTCTGAAAATATATAATCACTTATCTAAAATTGTATTTTATTTTTTCCAGAGATAAATAGGATAAGATATGCCTTAATGTTGATGAGCAATCATTTTTAAAGGAAAATAGTGCCTTACTGTCTATCTTTAACACTGCACGACTTTCACAAGACCTCATTTCCCTCATTTGGTAATTTTCAGTGACACTGAAAAATATGAGTCAGCCCCTTCTGAGTCTGAGCGGTGAGGTAATAAAGGAGGAGCTCAGTGTATAAGAAAAGCTCTGTGTTGGACAGATTTACTGAGGAGGTTTTCCCATGAGTTTTTTGAGCAGTGCTGGTGGCACAGTTGCAAGTCCTGCCTCCAGACCTGTTTGCTGCCCACCCCAGACTACGCACCTGCCTGCCCAAAACCCATTGTGGCTCCATTCAATTAAGGCACTCTTAATCAAACTGTCCAAATCTTCATATTCCCATGAGATTAACTGCTTTCATATGTCCCAAATTTTGTATTGCAGCAAACCTGAAGAGTAAAACCTAAGCAGGTAAAGGATTTCAATTTCTGTTGTGGCTGCTCTGTCTGTTTTGCCACTGCAGTATACACTGATGGTGCAAAGAGGAGATACTGAAGAGATCAGAGTCCTCATTGAGAGGGGTGGAGCATCCTCTGTGCCCTTTGGGGCTTGGTGGGGTGTTTGGGGCACATTGCAGAATCCAAAAGTTCAGCAACCAAAGGCAACCTGAAGGCTGTAGCACTTCTGCTCTTTGAAATATATTTGCAGCTGTGGTTTTGAGAATACAACAAATTCCAAAGAATTTTGGGGGCAGAGGAAGGTGACATTTTCCTCAGCTGGAGGATGAGTTTCAAGGTAAAGAAATTGAACAATTACTGTCTATAAGACAATTGCAAAAACTTTTGGGACTTTTTTTATTGTTGTTATTTTAAGTCACATGCAGACAAAGCTGAGGCTGCACTTTGTTGATATTTGTAGTAGGAGGTTGTTGGCAGAAATGTCAGCAGCAATGGATAGCTTATCATATGGTACTGTCTGCTCCCAGCCTTACAGGACAGAGCCAAACAAGTTAAAAAAGCAAGAGAAAGACAGAAAGGTTTCTTTTTCGCAGTCCTTGACAGAAAAACCATTCAGCAAAACAAATATAAAATAATTGTATTCTTTTTCTTTGTTTTCTTTGTCTATTCTCTAGCTAAGTGTTTGATTTAGCAGCTTTCTTTACTGTTTCCAAGACTTTCATGTGTTGATTAGCAATAAAGGTGGCTTTGCCTCTACTCTGAGACAACTACAAAAGCACATTGGGAGTTATTCCAGTGCTATATATAGCGCAGTGAACATCTGTGAAATTTGATGATATAGATCAAGGGGACAAATTAGTCAGATTGGTCTGGATTTCCTTTTTGTTAAATTCATTACACCACACAGTATTCTTTGTCCCTACATTCTTGTGCTTTGATTTTCCCAGAATAAGGACTTTTTATCAAAACTCTCTAGAGCATATTTTCTGGTTTTTTCAGGAAAGAAAAAAATCTCCTGCAGTGAATTTCCATTAGAACACAGATTTTTAGGTGCCAAATATACAGTCTTCCAATGTTTTTTTTTATTTTGAAAATATATTTGATTTCCCTAGATGTCTAAAGGATAGCTGAGCAAAAATTTGTTTTTAATTTAATCAGTTCTTGGAAATACTGCATTCCCAATGTTCCCTATTGATTTCCAAATAATTCTCATTTTTCTCCCACAGATCTCAATCAGCAGCACTTTTAGATGTGAAAATATCACTAAAAAGCAACACCTACAGTATCATTTATGTAAAACATAATTGTTTATTGGTCAGTCTCACCTAGATTAATACAAGAGATTTGCATTTAAATAATTTCTAAGAACTTCACTGTTATTAATTCACCATAAAGTACTAGTACCTGTATAAAAATCCTGCAGAGCAAAAAGTGGACAGTCTTATTTTGGCAATGATTGCAATTTAGGGTCCGGTAGGCAAATGAATAGGCCCCCCTAGCTGCCAGCTGCCACATCGTAAATTACAGCAATGCCTCTACACTGCTCCAGGTCCTAGTCCCTGTTTCATAAACAACTGGAACTAGAAACTTTAGAATTATTTTTGTATATCCACTTCTCATGTGAAAGAAAAAAAGTTACAGATGTGGGACTCCCCAGATTATACCCAAGGAAAAAAGAAACATCTGTGGCTCAGGGTAAGTGGAAAAAGATTAAAAAGGAGCAAGAACTATAAGATTCCATGGGGTGTAGCAGTGCTGTAATGAGCATTAACTTCCACAACAAGTATGCTGCCTAGAATGAAATTATTTCTCCAGTTTATTATTATAAGCACATAGTTTCTCACTGGCCATTGGTGTCCTGTTTTTGTAGTTATATTGAGTTACTTACACCTAAATACCTACTTTTTTTAAAGTCCATGGAACCTCCCAGTTCAATTATCTGGCATAAGTGCAAATTTGGTGCTCATACACATGTAGTTCTGTATATTATTCATTGTATTCGATAGATTTTTGATCCCCTTTTCTTAGTTGCTATTGCCATTGTACCTGATGAAAAAAAGGTAAGATGTTGAAGGCTCTTTAGTGACTTAGAAACAACTAAAGCAGATGGAAAATGTGCTCCAAAGTGACAGCCTCATCGGTAAAGAGCGCTTAAAAGGCTTTTATGGATTCACTGTAAATTTTGATGTGGGCAAAACAAAGGAAGGCAAAAATAATGCTAAAGTACAGCAGAAATGTTGTATGAAAATTGCAAAATATGGAAACCAGAAATTTAAACTCTACACAATATACTGCAACATTCTACAGGCAATGTTTTATGCATTAGTGGCATATATATATCACCGTATGTGCATGAAGTATCACATTTAGTACCATTGGTTTTAATTGCAACGTATAGTTCTACTTTTACAAATCATACTACAGAGCGCTTATGAATCTACTACTAAGTGCATTACTACCATAAATAATTTAAATCAAATTACATTTGTCAACTAAACCAACAAAGTACCTTTAATTATACATTATCCTTGACTCTTTTTGATTGTGCTTGTCCCCTTGCTTGTGGACTGCTAAAAATCAGTATTCTGAAATTGATCTCCCTGTCATTAGAATGAATTAATGATGCCCTACCATGTTTCCAGTGGAAGCAAGTGACTTTTTCTTTTCATTTCCATGTCATCTGATACCAAGGGTATTGATAGCACTGAATAAAAATGTGCTTTAACACAAATATAAATTGTCATGGAAAAATAGCAAAACCAATAAAAAAGCACATCAACAATTAAAAATGCAGTAAATAATTTTTTTTTGTCATTTTCCTGGTCATGAGATTTATAAAAACTTCTCCAGTTATGTCAGCTCACATGACAGAGCTCATCTGCCCATAACCCCAACATCACTGCAGATCATGGCTGACACACCCAACAACATCCCCTCAAGCTCCACCAACTTCAGATTACCATTTTACTGTCTTGAAAAGCCAAAGAATTGCCAAATCCAGAGGTGGACCCAAAACAAGAGGTGACAATAGCCTTTTGCAATTTCTGTGATTGTCCATCAGCTGGGCCAGGAAACGTGGCTGAAGCTGAATGGTCAAGAGTGGGCTCAGCTGCTCCTCAGTCACATCAGCTCTCCTGCTCATTGCTATGAACACTTGTCTCAGTGTGGTCACCTGCTGGTCACGCCCAGCTGCTGTTTCTACAGTCTGGGAAGAGGCGCTGGATTCACTTTCTCGAACTGGACCTACTCATGGCTCTGGAGTTACAGGTTCCCTATTTCCCTTGTTCTCCTCAGACATAAGAAGACCTCAAGGGGCTTTGGGGACTTACAAAACGGTATGAGTAGAGAAGAGTCACTCTTTACCAAGTCACACCTTTGTGTTATGCTCCAGTGGTATCAAAAGTCAAGAAGTCCTGTGTGAGGGATGTTCCTGTCACAAGAAGGCTCTGAGGAGTTTATAGGAGGAACATCAGAATAAAGGCATAAGTGCATGAGCTGTGATACAAAGCATTCTTTGATCCCCATAAGGAGACACCAGGCTCCTCCAATTTCTGCTTACGTATCTTCACTGTCTCCTTATACATCCCTCACTTTGCTGCACTGGACTTAACTGTAAGAAAACATCAAATTTGTTTGTTTGTTTGTTTGTTTGTTTAAGCATTTTCATTATTTGCTGGGTGAAGACATCTCACCACAGTTCTAATAACAAAACTGCCAAATCTTTTTTGCTTGTAGTATGAAATTTTCCTTTAATGTGTATGTTCAACAATTTGTATCTGTGTGTGTCCAACTGGGTACTTTCCAGAGATTGAGCATCTTCCAACAACAACCTAATACTGGTATCCACATGTTCTAAAGAACATATGACCACCCAAGAGCTGGGAGGTCCTCAGAGACAAAAACCTTCTGGTTAAAGCAAAGCAACTACTCTTCTTTCATTCATGTGGCTGAAATGTACGACTCGCCAAGAAAAATTCATGAAGGTCAGTGGTGAGCAGCAGAAAAGCTTTAAGAAACCAGTCTTAGTCTCCATTTTTTCTGAGTTTTGTGTTCTTAGATTTTATTTGTAAATTTTAAAATGAACGCAAAGAAGATGAATCTTAGAAGCAAATATTAATTTTATTACACTTGTGGATCAATTGCTAATGCAAATATTTTCATTTACAGGAACTCAAATATTTCCATTTGATACATAAAAATCAGAAGCAGTAGTAATATTCAAAATAAACTCTAAAATATTGGCAGTGATTATTTTTTTGTAGTCATATAGGATCAAGATTTCAGCCCGGTATTATAAGCCTTATTTCTGAATCTCTAAAATTTTGCAAGTAAAGTATTTTTATTTTATTTTCTATTTTACATTGCTATTCTTCAAAAAAAATACATTAAAGATTGTTTCTTGAAAATAGCTCTTCAGACATCCCAAAACAAATAAGATAAGGAAATGGAAATGGGAGTCTGAGCACAGAAGCTCTTGGAAGGAAGGTACAGGCCTCTTGGGAAGGTCTAAAGATGGCAAAATGGCACATAAGAGAACAAAGATATAGAAATGTAAAGCTGCAAGGGAGACCATGTTTTCCTGTTTTGATCCTGAGGCAGAGCAGATATTAATCAGACACAACCCCTACAATACTTCCTTGTGTAATTGCATCCATTTGGACAAAAGTACCAACCAACCAACCAACAAAAACCCTTCAGCATAAAACCTGGAAATATCTAAGTCAGCCTTTGCCTCCCATCTCTAAGTGCTTCAACAGAAATACACACAAAAAGATGGAATGTATTATCCTTTGGTGAAAGGGTGGACCTGTCCTGTGAGAAAGTAAAGGGTAATAGGAATACATATGGAAAAAGGGGCAGCTGAGTGACAGAGTGATGGAGAGACAATTCACCAGAGAGAATTATATGCTCACTACATCAATGCATATTTCTCAGGTGCACGAATTAAGGACCTTTGCTCCCACGCATGTAACAAAACCCCCAGAGGACATCAGAGTACTCGTTTGCACTGTGGAGTGTGCACACGAAACCAGTTTCCTCACTGAAGAACATCAGATTACAGTAAACACTATTTCTGGATATTGCAGTGCTCCCTGGTCTCGACACCATAAGCAGCCACTTAAAACAGGTTGCTGCGCATTACTGGATCAAATTAATCATAGATGGGCACCAGCTCTGTCTTGAAGCTCTGTTATACCTTTCTGCAGCACCAAAAGACACACTGGATTGTAAAACAGAAATGTAGTTTTGAGCAGCTCCTTTGAAGTCACATCTGAAAAATACAGTTCTGCAATGGCTACTGGAATGAACCATAGCCAGAGATTGAGAACCATCTTTACAGGGAACATCTAGAGGCTAACAGAGATTAAATGTAAATATATATATAATCCAAAAGCATCATTCTATATGGGATACTTTTACCATCTCGGATTTTTCTTTCTTTTGCTATTGTTTGTTATTCAGCAATTAAAGCGCATTCCCTTGCAAGTTATTTTAGACCTCTCTGTACAGTGGCCATGCTAAGATATTCTGACAGAAAGAAGAAATGTGCCTCCAGTTTAAAAGCACAAGGATCAGCACCTTGTGTGTCATAACAAAGATCGCAATTCATACAAAAAGCAAGAGACCGAGCCAGCTGATTATTTTGCATCACCACACTCCAAGAAATGCCAACCAAACTAACACCTACCAAATGCAGTCAGTGCCTCTGGTACAGGAATGCAACATTGCACCAAGCCAGTTAACTTGTCTACCTCATGGAAGTGTGAAATCAAGGTAGGAACATTACCTAATTCATATTTAAAATGCTTCGCTAAAATACTACCCACTAATGCAGGAATAATTTTGTACCTGAGGTTCTCTGCAGGCTTTACGTGATTTATTTTTTTTACTCCACTTACCACATTTTTGGCAGCAATAAGCTATTCAAACAAAGCTAACCTATAAATTATGCAGGCTTTGAGAGAAACACCAAAGTGAGCGACCACTCAAAAAGAAAACCCCAGACCCTTAAAGTTCCATAACTAATAGTCTGTAAATGAATGAAAAATACATGCTTCAACCTTGTCATTACCTTGATCAAAAAAAATGGCTGCACTTTTAAAGTAAAGTTTTATTGGAAGAGTTAGAGTCTAACACAAAAACAAACAATTACACAGTGCAGAAGAAGGATATCCTTTTTTTCCTTTTTGAGGTCAATTGGCTTTTTTAGCCCCAGTATCTTTATTGCTGCTGTTTGATGAATCAGCTTTCCTGTTAACTAGAGGTGCAGACCCATCATCTAATGAAAACACTCTGCATTTTATGATTCCCTAGACTGTAGTTCTGCATATTAAAATAGAATTTCAATCTCAATGTAAGAAATAAAATCAAATCTAGCATCTGTGGTTTGAACAGAACAGATAAAAATGCTGCTCATTTAATTTTAACAGTATTTTTTAATGTTAGACAGTATAAAAAGAGGCCCTGGATGTAATTAAAAAATGCCTATAAATTAGAAATAAATTGGTAAAAAACAGCACAATTGTTCAGTACATGGTTTAGTTTCATTAAGTGTACAAAGTTGATGGCAAAGAGTTTAATGTCCTATTTAAAAGTAACAGAACTACAGTTATACCATTTATTACATATTATTTTCATCTGTGCAATAAAAATAGATCTAATATGAATGGGCTTATCCCATTAATCTTGTTGGGTTTCTTAACACTTTTCAGTAAAAAAAAATTTTTTGTATAGTACTCCTCAAGAGCACCTTAGTTTTCTTAAACCTACTGTACATGAAAGGGACCAATACAGCCTGCCAGGAAGTACTGAAAATGATGGGATTTGGGGGGAACAACTGAATCCTATTTTTTCTGTTCAATGAGAAGACCTTTAACACTGTGATACAGGAAAAGAAATACCTAACACCAGTGCTAAGGCAAAACAGCCTTATAAAGGTTCTATGCATTAAGTCTACTTCATTTGTACTATATTATTTTTTGTCTGTACTGGCTTTTGATCCTCCTCTATAAATCAAGCAAATTTACATTTTTTTCCCCCTTTTTAGTGCCTTCCCTTCCCATCCCAAGTTAATGTACATGCTTCCTCCTGCTGCTGAACTCAGCCCTACAAGGGACAAACTACGTCACTGTTGGTTTGCTGTCCCACTTAATTTTTGCTAATATTGTTTTCCAATATAAATTTTTCTGTAAAAACCCTGGGAATTTAGTATCAAAAGAGTAAGAAAATGATGTTACAAAGCATTAGAAACAATCCTGTTTTTTTTTTTTTTTTTTTTTGTTTGTTTCCTTTAATTTACTCCTCTTTTTAAGAATAGCTACTTAGGAAGAGTGGTATTTTCTGTAACAATACCCAGTGTTACAAGAAACAGACGGATCTCTAGCCATAAGTGCTAAACTTTCTCTGGCGTACAGGTAGAAGGCACATAAGAAGGACCACATTTTAATAAGCTGAAATGTCTACAAATTAAGAAGCATATAAACTTATTAATGGAAACTGTGACTGTCCAAGAACTTAAGTGATATATAAAGGATGAAGTAATCTCTGAAAGGAAGAGTAAGGGGACTAAAAAAGCCTAAAGCTATTATTACAGATAGATGGACGCGTTTAAAGTGTGCTGCTTCACATTTCTGCCTGTATTCAGAGGCCACCAGGCCCTGAGTAGTTTTTTAGCTCAGGAAAACTAAGGACTGGCTCAGATCAGCCTTACTCTGCAGCTGTCCACCTTCACACTCATATCCAACATAGTGTCATAGGCAAAGACAGCAGACCCTGAGGAGCATGACCTTCTTCACAAAGGATCCTGGAACTGAGCCTTTCTAGAGTACAGTGATGAGAAGGAATACATATTTTCATCAAGTTTTTTAACTTTGGAATTGGAAATTGTTAAAATTGTGGTCTTCTTCTGGGCAAAATCTTACCTGGATAAAGTTTTCTAGTGCTACTCCGCTGTGAAGAACAAACAACATTTTGACCGCTAGCATGATATTCAGACTTAGGCTAGTGGAATACTATTGCATGGTGCAATGACAATTTAACTGGCCTTTCCCAAAGCAGTCTTAGAAGATCATTTGTGCAGACAAAAGTTGTTCTTGGTGAATATTTCACATAGATGTGTTACAACACTGCATGGCTTTACTTTGTCAGTAAAACAGTCTCACAGGAACGTGTATTTTGGCTATTGTTTTGCATTGGAGAAATAGAAGTGTGTCCAAAGATCTCTGAAAGGCAGGCTTGCACTGCAATTTAGTGAAGGAGTTTTAAAAGTGTGTGATGTCATTTTGCCCTTGTATTTTCATTTTAAAAGTCAAAAGACTTTGCAGTATTAGTAAAAAATAAAGTAAAATCCACATCCTGTGGGCATAAACACAGGCAGTTCTTTCCTAGGGAAACAAGTCTTGGTCTTGAACTGCTCAGAAAGGCAGTTTCAGCCAAAGTTTTTTAAAGGCCAGTAGTAACCTCAGATCTTCTATTTTGAACTTGAGTACAAAAAAGCAAAGGAATGTATGCACACACACACACACAAACACAACCTAAACTTTCATATATTGCTTCAGCCATTTTCCAAACTTGTCTGGCTGTTACAAAGAATAAGAAACATTATCTACATGCCCAGGCTATTTATAAAATGTGTATAGTGTTTCCTTACTCCTCTCTTACATGTAAGTGCACTGTTCACGTGCACATGCTTATATCTGACAAAACTTGCCGGAACACCTCTGTCTGAAATATATATATTTGCTAATGGACTCGCAATTTCCTGGATCTCAAAATCTTGGTTATTCACTTCTTATTTATGAGATTAAGGAAAAAACCCTTGTGCTTCTTTCTAAAATTCCAGATTATTTCTCAAAAGCAGTTTCTCTCCAGAGTCAGGACCCCCCCCACAGTCTTCAGTCTAGTTGTTCCAAGAGTGTGACCTCAAGGACTTACACTTTTGCTCAGAGTTGGTATTGGCTGGTACTGGCCCTGGCATCTAATCCACACCTGTTCTAGAAAATCAGTCTGGTTTTAGGAACTAGAAGAAGAGGATGAAGCAGAATAAGGGCTTTATTTTTCCTTCATTTTCTGATAGCTTTTTGAAATATAAGTTTCTTGTTTTAAGGCTCAGTGGAGATATTTTTTCCTTTTATTTTTAGCAGTGAATACAACAAATCTGAAATTTCTGTCCACTTATAAGAGTAGATACAGATGCTGACATATCTTAAGAGACAACAGTACAGCCATGCACAAACAATACAATTTTCTGGCAGCTCCAGGCAATTTCATGATGCAAGTGATCAATCAACAGACTAGAGGTGATGCTTTGTTGGACCTGTTACTCACAGACAAGAAAGAAGTGGTGGAATGGATGAAGATCAGCGGCATCTTAGGCTGGAGTTACCAAGAGACTGTGAAGATTAAGGGTCTAAGAGAATTTAACAAAACAGAATTACAACTTTGGTCTTCAGGACTGATGATTTGTGGAGCTTGAACAAAGGCAGCAGTAACCCAGAGGATGGAGGATTGAGATAGAGAGAACTCAGGCCAGTTAAACTTACAGAAGCCTTTGGAACCAGAAAGGGAAAAAGCAAACTCTTCATCCTTATTAAAGAAAATTGAAGAGAGGATGGAACAAGGCAGTTTACAGTCCATTGCTCCCAGCCTGGTCCTGGAAGGGAAAAGAGCAAATTCCCTTGAAGCTATTTCTAAACATATGAAGGGCAAAGAGGTAATGGGTTTACCAAGGGCAAATCCTGCCCAACCTCCCCAATTGCTTTCTGGGATGAAATAACCAGCACGAGGAGAGGGCAGTGGATGACATATACATTGATTTGGACAAATTTTTTAATACATCATCCTGTAGTTTTCTTCTGACCAGTTTGGTGAGATATGGGGATGGGTAAGTGGATAGTAAAGCAGGTGGAAAATTGTGTCTAGTGCTGGGCTACTCAACCACTACAGTTAGGGGCTACCACCACTGATGCAAACAGCAGCTCTGCAGGATTGCCCTGGGACCCTGAGGGGCAGCAGGCTGCCAGAAGGCAGCAGTGTTCCTCAGCAGCAAAACTGCTGCTGACTCACATCCCAATTTGCACAAGCACAGGGACAGCAGCAGGGACAGGCATAGATCCTGCCCTGCTGCTTGGCACCAGGAGTGCAGGGTCTGCAGCCTTGGATGCATGAAGGGAATTGAAGGGTGCTGGGCTGGTTGATCCTGGGGAAGAGGAGGGTAAGGAGAGACCTCATGGCTTTCTGATGCTACCTTGTGGGAAAAAAGACAAAGGAGACATTTGGTGATAGGAAGGAGCATCAGTCTCAAAATTTGGAACATGGGAAAGCCTCATGAGGCAAACCAAAATTACCATGAGGGAAGTAAAATAGTGAAACAATTTGCCCAGAGAGGTTGTAGGGTGTCCCATACTGGAAATGTTTAAGACTTAACCAGACATGTCTCTGAATGAGCCCTGTTTTGAGCAGGGCATTGGATTAGATGACCTCCAGAGGTCTCTGCTGACCTGAATTATTCTGGGTGATTCAGTGATTTTAAATATTTTGGCTATATATACATTCAGACAGAAAGTATATTTAAAAGTTTTCCTGCATTAACCTTTCTTTTTTGTTAAATTTATTACAGCTCATGGTGTTTCTGGTTTTACAAGGAAGATCTAACTTGCACTTGTTAAGTTTCCTTAGAACATATCATGGGTTCATCTTGTAATCACGTGTATAGAAATCTTTCTAATTTAAACCACAAGTTCTTTCTAATAGTATGAGTCCCTCATCAATTAGACCTCAAGTTGCTTCCTTGGCAGGCTGTGGGTCATATGGACAGTACAATCTATGTATTTTGTCCTTTGCCACAAACTATTGAACTATTAGGAGAATTCTTTTTTTTTCCTTCTTTCAGTGAGAAAAGAGATTAAGAGATCAATCATGCAAGTGAGTCTGACAAAAAAACGGAAAGTTTTAGCACAATGGCACATTCATACCCACATTATGCAATTAACTACAGTGTAGTAGGTGCTGCGGAAGATTACTTTTCTTATTGTAATATGATAAAACTTATCCTATGGGATGTAGTCCCAAGTCTAGGAATTTAATGTAAAATTCCTTCAAATATGACCTGTTTTGAATTTTCAGGTTAATTTTTTTTCTGTGATCTTCTTCAGTTTGTAGGGGTTTATTTTGGGTTTGGTTTTTTCCCTTTTATTTTATATAATATTTAGGACTTAAAAATAATCAGAAACTGCTTCCTGTTACCATAGGGTGTGACAGTTCTTATTTGTGAATTAAAATGACAAAGTTGTAACCTTTTCTAACTCAAAATCACGTATGTGCTAGTTTGTTGTGGGAATTGTCGTGGAAATCAAAGGTGGGAGACAGGGATGGCTTGCCACCATGATGATTTAGAAATATGATAACTTTTGTTTCCCACTCAAATAGCCCAGGTGGGAGAGGATGGCAGCACTGTTTCCTCCAAACCACTTATCCATAAAGCGCTGAGTTTACAGATATTTTAAAATGCTACCATGTGAATAATATTCCTGTGTACATATTCTTAGTTTATGGGCACTTGCCATATGGCATTCCTACAGCCTTTTTTTTTTTTTAAACATACAGTGCATGTGCTTGTGTCAGTCTCTCCCCACTGAATTCTGTTCATAATTAATCTCTTAGTTCACGTAATCACATCCTCTGTATATTTTCCTAGTGAAGGAAGTGAGTTCTCAGGGGTGTAACATCTTAGGCTTTATCTGTCCATGTTCAAGAATGCTAATGTGATTCTCTGAGTTCTTAGCAAAGAAACTGAGGATTTACAGTAGTCCTTCTCTCTCCACTGAGGGGTTCTTCTTCCTCAAGGCTTTGAACAGCTGACCTTGCAAAGAATTGGTTTAATGCACCCCCTTTTAGAAGAGAGCTTACCTGTTTTCTCATCCTGATGCAGATACTATTAAAAGGGGTTTCCATGGATACTAACATCAATAGGAAATGAAAGACGGCTGTCCTCCTTTCTGACCCACAGGAGTTTCTCACTGTTGCTATGGCAAAGCTTACAGATGTCGCTGGTATTGTTTTGCATAACCTGATTTAAAATCTACAGTCTGGGCAAACATATTCTGTAGGGATCGGTAAATATTTCTGGGTAGACCAAGCAAAAGTTGTGATTGATTACAGCCTTAGAAGTTTTCTCAAACTTTAGGATAATTTGTAAAACAAATGGATTATTTTACTAAATATACCTTTCTGTGGGTCTGTCTCAGAGACATAAATAGAATGTTCAAAAGAGAATGAAACTCAGCACCTTCTGAAGTTCTCTTATAGTAATTATCAATGAATTTGAAATTAAACATCATAGATTTACACCAGCTACCCCATATATATAAAATTATTCCTCAAGATATAAACCAGCAAATAACTACATTCTCTCACTGTGGACCTGGATCAAAGACCAGATAAAAGGAAGTACCTCAGCTCATCTAAGCAGTATGTGAACCTGTGTGCAAAACCCAAGTTAAATATTGATGATAAAAGGATGCAAGTACTTTAACAACTTAGTATCAAATACTCACTTTTTATGTTATATAGCCTTTATTTTATCCATTCTATTTTTTGACCAGGAAGGTTTTCAGAAATGTTCCTGCATTTAATAAAATGTTTTCTTTAAAAAAATTAAACACTTTTCCCACTTTTTCCAATACACACCCGAAAAAGAAAACAACCTGCTCCCCTTGAGATGCACAAATTTTCCAAGTGGCACAGATGGGACTTCTCCAGCAGTTAAGATTTACTGCATGTGTCTCAACACTTGGAGATGGATATAGGATGTTCTGCCAAAAAGAAGAAATTGAGAATTGGTAGAAGAAGTAACTGGGGGAGAATACCAGTCAAAGAAAGGGTCTGACGTCCCCAGTGAGGCATTATTTTATCATTTTATGTCACCTTGATTAGTCTGTTTGCTTGAATCTTCTGTGTGTATGTTTTATTGTTCTATTTCCCATCCTGGTCAAAAAGGGCACATTTATTGTTTAGTAAGCAGAATTAGGCTGGCTGCAGTTTACATAGTCAATAGCAGTCAAACACTAAGGTCAGTGTCTATCACATCTTGGAAAAATTGGGGTTACAGCAGGTGAAATTATCATTCAATTTTGGTTTTATGGCTCTAATAGAAAGCCACAGAGTCCCTGACCCCTGCTGCCACTCATGTCTTGCTCTAATAGCACTATATGACCTTTGACACTCAATTAAAACAGGAAATAAGGCAAAGAAGGGGTCAGTATGCATGTTTGCCCAATCTGAGCTTTTGGAACAAAAGGTCTTAATAGGCTTTCAAAGAGGAAGGAAGGGAGCAAGAGGGGAGGGCAGGAGGGACAGATAAAAGCGGGGAGGAGAAGAGAAAACAAAGCAGGAATGGAGGAAGGGGTAAAGGGACAGGAGAAAGAAGAAAAGCACTTCTGCATTTGTATTTTGGGGGACCTTAAGTGCATTAAAGCACCCTGCTGCATGGCAATTTATACACACACTCTATCTCTCTACTAAAAGCACAGGTCTGTCTTCCTGGCTGCTTGAGTGGGACGAGGTCAATACCTTTGGGTTTAGAATGTAATAAAGAGCCCTTTTATTTAACAGTCTTTGCTACATGAATGAAAAATAAATTACTTCTCTTCATCTGGTGCCTCTGTGTGAGGGGAAAACAGGAGAAGAGTCACTTGATTTTGAAAGCTAACCCCAAATAACATCGCAAGCGAATGGGATCTGCTAAGAGCAATGGTTTGCGGATTAATCTGACACCTGCCACCACATCTCAGAGAAAAGGAGGTCCCATCAAGTGCTCCTACTTGAAGGGATAGGTTTTTACCAAAGAATAAAAGTGCTTTAACCATCCCCAGTCTAATTCTACATTTTTACTGTGGGCTGCATTATCTTACAGATTTTTAAGGCTACAGGAACAACATAATTTTACTTACAGTAAGATAGAGAAGGTGACCTCACTAAAATGCCCCAACAACAAGTCATCAAATTTGGACTGAATACCAATGGCAACTTCAGAGAGCTATTCAGGCTTGCTTGAATTCAACTAAGCAACCACCTGGCATGACTTTTAACTCAACTTTTTGCAGGTGTTAATAGGTCTTGCCCTTAGAAAAGGCATGCACATTTCCTATTTGCGATTTTCCAAGCTTATGTTTTCAGTTGTTGGATTGAATTGCCATTTAAAAGAAAAAATATTTTTCTGTTTGCTGAACAAAAAAATCACAGGAAAAAAATCAGTTTGGGATTGAAAAAAAAAAATTCAAAAATGGGTTTCCCTTAAAAAATGTTTAAATTAAAAACAGATTGATTTTGGAAACATTGGAAATTTCTTAAAAGATCTTTGACAGTGAAACATAGAAAAGTTTCAGAACTAATCTACCCCCACGTTTTGCAAGAAAAAAAAGCAAATTGAAATAAAGGTTTGAATTTTTCAGAAAGAGATGAGGTTTCACTGAAATGAGTCAACAGTCCAGATATGCTTTTTGAGTGAAAGCGGATATTTTCATGAACAAAAAATATTGCCACATCTCTTCCCAGCATGTTTTTTAGTATGAGATGAGAGTTGCATATTTCCATAAAGCTGTTCCTTCCATTAACTAAGGCAGCAAAGCTCTAGATTCACCACAACATACTATTTCAGAGAAGCCAAAAACTGCATCTTTGGATTTGCAGCAACAGCACATGATAGCTAAGACTTACTGTAGGCAGACTGAATGATGTGCCAGCAAATTTCAGTCAGGAATCTCTTATACCTCACCAGAAACTAAGAACAATCCCTTATACAATTTGGACAGATTGCAGACTTCTGTTCATTCTGTTCTCAGAATTCCCATCAGAGTTTTGCAAAGGCATCCAGAAAGAATGATGCAATGCAGTTTGAACAGAGGCCTGGAATTACATCTGGGCCCACTACTGCGGTACTGCCTGTTTCACATCTGTTTGACATCTTTGTTGGTGACAAAGACAGTGGGATCAACAGCCCCTCAGCACGTTTGCAGAGCACCAAACTGAGTGGTGCAGTTGACATACTGGAGAGGAGAAATGTTATCGAGAGAGACTTTGACAGGCTTGAGAGGGGTGCCCGTGAAAATGTCATGAAGTTCAGCAAGGTCATGTGCAAGGTGTTGCACCTGGGTTGGGGTAATTCCAAGCACAAGCATGGAGAATGGATCCAGCTGGAGAATGGATCAAAAGAAGCCCCATTGAGAACTCCTTCTCAATGTTGGTGTTGGTGGGTGAGAGGCTGAACCAGCCATGTGCACTCGCAGCCCAGAAAGCCAACCTTACCCTGGTCATCAAAACAAGAGTGGTCAGCAGGGCAAGGGAGGTGCTTTTCCCTCTCTATTCCTCTTGCATGAGACTTCACCTGGAGTGCCACATCCAACATATGATGGATGTGGACTTGCTGGAGTGAGTCTAGAGGACAGCCATGAAGATGATCAGAGGGCTGGAGCACTTCTTCAGTGAAGACAGGCTGAGAGAGTTGGGGCTGTTCCACCTGGAAAAGGAAAGGGCTCAGGAAGACCACACTGCAGCCTTGCAGTATGTGAAGAGGACGTACAGGAAAGATGGAGAGGGACTTTTCACAAGGACATGTAGTGATAGGACAAGGAAGAATGGCTTTAAAGTGAAAAAGGACAAGTTTAGATTAGATATTAGGAAGAAATTTTTCACTGTGGGGGTGATGAGGCACTGGAACAGGAAGGTCAGAGTAACTATGGATGCCCCACCATTGGAAACTTATAAGGCCAGGCAGGATGCAGCTTTGAGAAACCTGGCCTAATTGAAGGTATCCCTGTCCATGGGGGCAGGAGTTGAAGCAAGATGATTTTGAAGCCCCCCTTCCACCCCAAACCGTTCTAGGATTCTGTGATTTACCTATAAACAAAAACTAACTCTGTGGCTGCATAATTAAAGAAAATAAACAGGAATATCAGATGCATGCTGATTTGCACTAAAAATCCATAGTGACTTGATTCAAAGATTAAGGTGGAAGGTTCCATAAATTCATGCTAGAGTCCAAGCTCACATTTAACTACTTTTCCAGATCTTTGTGAATCAAAGTGTCAGTTTCTAGGATGTTTTGAAAAAAAGTACGTACCTCTAAGCCTAAGTTACTATTTTTTAAAAATATTTTTTCTTTGACAGCACAGAAGTTAAAATATTTAAAGCAAATGTGCACAGTCAGTACAAAGGATTACAGAAATCAAGGGGAGCCAGTTTAGTGATTTTTTATCATTAATTTTTCTTAGCTACATCCCTTTCTGCAGATCTATTAAAGGATCCTTAGCAAGGAAATAGGATCAAAAGTTCCAGTAACTTGAGGTAACATCCAGAAGTCAGCAGAAATTATGCTCTAGTGAGCTCAGTTTAAGGTTTAATAATCTGCATTTTCTGTTAATTCCTTTATCACAATCATTCTTTTTGTTCCTCTTTTTTCTTTCTTTCCCTTTCTCCCAAGACAGGCAAAGCCAGTCTCTCTAGCTCTTAGAATTCCCTTTTTCTGGTTGATAGGAAATTATTAGAAATGTTCTGGTTTTCGTTGTAACCGCAGCTATTCGAAACAGATAAAAGGAACAAAATGTAGTTCAGACTAAATCAGCTAACAACAGCTCATAAATATGTTTAGTTTGACAGAAATACTTTGTCAGCCTTTGGAAAAATTTGGAAAGGACCTCTGAGCTTCATATGGAGAAAAAAGTTCTCCTTCTCACTTTCAGTTGAAGTAGTAAGATCTCCTCTCCAATGACTTAATACTTGGTTGTTGTGCTGGTTTTGGCTGGGGTAGAGTAAATTTTCTCCACAGTAATCAGAGTAGGGCTGTGTTTTGGATTTGCCCTGAACACAGAGTTGATAATACAGAGATGTTTTTCTTATTGCTGAGCAGGGCTTACACAGAGCCAAGGCCTTTTCTGCTTTTTGCACAGCCGCAGTGGCAAGAGGGATGAGGTAAATGGGAGGAGACACAGCTGTAACAGCTGGTTCTAATTGACCAAAGGGGTATTTCAGACCATATGGCATCATGCTCAGCATAAAAGTGGGGGGAAGAAGGAGATTTTGAAGTGATGACATTTCTCTTCCTGAGTCACTGTTACATGTGGTGAGGAGATCTCCTGAAGATGGCTGAACACCTGCCTGCCCATGGGAAGCAGTGAATGAACTCCTTGTTTTGCTTTGCTTGTGTGTATGGCTTTTGGTGTCCCTATTAAACCGTCTTTATCTCAACCCACGAGTTTTCCGGCTTTTACACTTCTGATTCTCTCCCCAGTCCTGCTGGTAGAGGAGTGTGCAAGTGGCTGCTGGGGCTTGGCTGCTAGCTGGAGTGAAATCATGACTGCTGCAGCACCAGGAACAAATAGGGAAGAAAAGCCCACTGACTGCTATGTATTTTGAAGACTCGAAGAAAATCAATGCCTCTTGTTTTTCAACCTGAAGCAGTTTAGTTGTTACAATAGAGGATTTTCTGCAGGTGAACTTAAAAAAATGTAGTATTGAGGCCCACTCTAATTCTAGTAATCTGCATTACCATGTTTTTTGTCTTACATTACAATGTAAACATACCTACAGATTCCTGTCTGTAGTTAGGAGAGATGAGAATCTTCCAGGTAAGCTTTTAAGTATGTGTATTTCTCTTGTACCTAAAAACTTTTTAAGCAATCTCTCCCTTGTGACTTCATTAGCTCCCCACTTCCTATATCATAGAGACTAAAAAGTCAAGAAGCTGATCTATTTCACTAGTGTTGAGGAAAAATTTTCTTCTACACCTTTGTTTGTGAGTTTTGTCCTTTTTTTGTTTCATGGCTTTATTAAATATAAGTAAATCTGAGTTGGTTAGCAGCAGCAGACTAATGCATCCGTCCACTCAACCAAATTCACAGCATCTTGCAAATTTGAAGACTATCTGTAAATGATTTCTTAGAGACCTTTTACAGTGGTTCTCAGATCTTCTATGCTGCTTTCTTCTATGACTGACTTCAAGCATACTAAGGGCCATGCAACACTTTCCATTGAATTCTCACAATTTTAACTGGGCTGCAAGTGGAAATACCTTCATTTTTCAAGAGGGAACATGATTATTTTGAGAAACTTTGCACTGGGAAGTATTGCATTTTGTGTAAAGGATGGGCTTGCTTTGAATTTCTCTTACTTGTTGCAGCTACAGTTAAAATGATTCTCACATACATTGCTCCATTCTGTGTTCAAGAGTGAAAATAGAATTTAAAACTAGAAGTACTATCTGACTTTATTGTAATATTCTCATTCTAATGCTGTTGCAGGACTTATTAACAGTCCTCTTTACAGCTAATAAAAAAAGGAGCGATTTTATCTATTAATCTTATGTAATGCATAATCCCGATGAGATGTTGTTTTTATGATGTATTAGATCATGCATCATCAGAGCCAGCTGTCACTCCAACGATCTATTGATGTAATAAATCATACTGGGACACACTGAAAAATATTACTCAAATAAGAGTGGTGCACATGTGAAAAGCAGGACTGCAAAAATTCAGACCAAAAAAAAAATTAAAGCAACACAAAACTGTGGCCTGGACCTACATTCTGTATCACCAGACAAACAGAGAAAAGAAACTGCAATTAACTGTTGGCATCAAGGCCTTAAATAGAACTCTTATTAAAACAAATAAAAACTTACCTCCAAACAGGATCAGGCTTTGAACGTCCTCTGAGCTACAATTTCTGGCATCAAAACAACCACTCTTGGAATTCCACTTCACACAGCCCAAAACTGAAATCCCAAGGCACCAGTTCAAAGTCTTTAAGAGGTACTTATCTGAAATGATTTTCATACTCACCATTCAGAAATAAAAGCATGAAAGAGAACAGAAAAATTTTCTGACGTGCTGAAGCATTTTGGTTTGACCCATTTAGGCAAAATATTTTGATATTTTATTCTGAAATGTTTTGAGTTACACATTGAACATTGGGACACAAAATGAGACCTTGAACCTTCATAAGAACTTTTGTGTGTATGAAACAAATTCTTCAGACAATATACAATTTTGCAGGACTGCTAGAGACTCTGATGGAACTCTGATAGTCTGGTAAAAAGACCCCTCTGTTCTACTTATAATCCATTATTTTCTATTTTTCTTACAAAATGATCTGGCCTACATTGTATTAATAATATTTGCAATAAGAATAAACTTGGAATACATGGAGGGAGTGCTTAGAAGTAAAAAGAATATTTTTTAGTAAGTAACTGTGGCACCCCAGGAGTACTTAGGGTCAGATCAACTATGATCCCATGATTGCTATTAAACTCTTAAAAATCTCAAACAAAAGATGAATTTACAGGAGGATTTTTCATGCTTTTGAAATTAATTTTATTTTAGTCTTTTTTTTATTTATGAAGCAGGAGGAAATCTTTCTCACAGAACACCCAAAACTTTCTGGGTAGTCTCCTCATTGCTTCGGTATGACCTTACTCTTAACACTAAATAAGCCTGCACAGCATTTTAACTCCTCTAAGCATCATTATCTTGTCATCTCTGTAACATTAGTGTTTGGATTTCCAAGTACCATAACGGTTTCTACTAAAGGCTTTTAAAAAAAAAAAGTGTGTATATATACATATACATACATACATATATATTTACATATATATAAAATATTGTAAAGTTAGACCACATGGCAGTCTACAGCTTACTTTTTCCTATTGATTCTCCTCCTGCTCATCTTTTATCTTTATGTTTTAAAAGATTTTCTTACCTACTTTCAGGTTGCCATTTCAGTTGTAAATGCATTTTTATTGACCTTCCATCAGAGTAAGTCCTCTGGCCTATTCAAGGAGACGCCAACTCACCACTGGGTTGAAGGTGGCCAGTTGTACTAATCAGGAGTTGTCCCAGATGTGCTATAATTCCATGGTTGAAAACTGTGGTTAACTCCTTTATGCCTTCTCCAAAAGGCATATTTCCTGTCTATTTGCTATTAGTAAAATTGCTGGCCTTGACAGAGCACTATCAAACTGCACTCACCAAAAATTAAAATCAAATAAATTTTGGGGAAAAAAACTAAAATTAAACAAACTCTGTTTCAGTGGACAATCCTAGTAAGTGTGGCAGTAATGAGATAACTCATTAACACATATTACAGCTGTGGAAAGTTCTTTTAATTCTTTCTGGTTTTCTTTGTGGAGGTCAGGGAAGAGACAAAGCAATAGTAAGAGAATATTTAAAGCATAGCTATTTCCAGCATGCTGGGATATCCATGAAAAATTTCTTTCCTTTGTGCAATGCTCAGGAAAATATGGCCTCCTCAACACCTGGCCACACAGATCATGCAGAGAGACATGATAGGTGCAGCCAAGAGCTTCCTGTAGCAACAATCATAACCTTGATATGGGAGCAAGACTTATTTTCCTGGGCTCTGCATTGTCTCAATACTCTGTGTGCAGCTGTAACTGCTTGCAAGTACTGTGTGGCAGGATAGATAATAGCATACCAGCTGGAAAAATGAAAGTGGCTGTAGTAAAGAAGAAGTTTGTGACACCAATAAATTATAAATGTACCCAAAAGGATTAGATTGACTTTGAATATCAGTATAAAGATACTAAAATAGTAAAACTAACAACAACATGCAAGTATTTTCTAATACAGCAATGGCACAGCCAAACAGAATTTTGCATAATTATACGAGCAATGCGATTACTGAAGTGGGAAATGTGAGTTCAGCTGCTCAGATGAGACATCCAGGAAAAAAGTTGCCAGACAAAAGACAGGATGGCACTATGGGTGGGACAATGTACAGGCATGGCATCCTTCTACACAGACAATGATTACTAGCATGACAAAAGAAAACAAGATCAGCAAGGACCCTCTTTCAAGCAAGGGTTAATAACCTAAACCCATCTGGCCTCAGCAAAAAAAAGCTAAAGAGAAAAAAAGAGGTCGAACCCATGTTGGCTCTGGCTTCTTCTGGCTAACAGCTGATCAGGCCAATCCTTGTCACTTCCATGACCAAGAGCCACCACTTACTCCAGCCAGCAGTCCTAAATATATGCCATTAGTCCCTTGATAGTGCATCCTCATAACTCGCTCGGATCATTAGTGTGAAGACACTTCTTTGTACATGTAGTTATGATGATTAATACTGTGTAAGAACTGATGATTTCTAAGTGTCAGGTTGCTAGTGAATTAATTTAGTAAAGCTTTTTTTGTTATATTATAAAACTAAGCTGACTAATCTGTCTTTTAAACATGCCACCACAGCAATCTTTGTAAACTGCCTGATTGATATGTATACATAGAGAAATATAAATTCAGTTGCAATATTATCATTCAATTTACTGCAAAGACAAGAAATCTAGATGCCTAATACTTTGATAAATATCTTCATTCATGAAGGCAGCAATGACACTTTGTTGTCTACTTCTGAAAACAGAATTACAAAGGCAGCTGCTTTTAAAACGTATATGAAGTGGTTGAAAACCTATTTGTCTTGTGAGTCCATGCAGTTCCACTAATACCAGCAGAGCTGTAAGATTTAGATCAGTTGATTTCTGCTATCTGTGTCACTTCCATATAAATAAGATGTTGGCAAAACTTGTGTCTTGCAAAACTACCTCTCCTTGTTGAACAGCAGTAGTAATATATGGAAGTAAAAGTTAATGCCTTGCAGGCCTTTGCAAGACTCACAGTCAAGACTTGCAGCTAAGGGTTGTGCCAGTCAGCACCATTTAATTAACACAGTAATGGATTATCTGTAAAACAATGCAGTATCTGGAGCCTCCTTTTATGAAGGACTTCAGTTGCTGTCATTATTTACTACCTCCTAGCTAACAGGTTGTGATGAAGAACATATTGTGCCCCTTAAAGGTATATAAACCCCATTACTGTCCCATTTGGGCAGAGCCCACATCAGTGGAGGCTGTCATGATGATGGTATGTGGTCTCTGCTATAGCAGCAAACTGTTTCTGCTCTGAACTCATCTAAATCAAATTGTCATAGTTTCGGGATGGAAGACGGTGCCACAGCTTGACTCCTACATCCTGCTTGGCTGCTGAAAGCCAAGGTACAATCCCCCAGAAATCTTTGAGATGGGGAGCTGCAGGTCAGACTGGAACTCAGCTGCCAGCTTCCAGTGGAAACCTCTTGGCATGCCAGTGCTCTTGGCCTGGCTGGCAGAAGTCTGGGGCTCGACACTGTGACTGGGAGCACATTCCCAAGGCTCTTATCTCTCTTCAAATCTCTAGTATCTGTTAGGCTGGAGAGACATGTCAGCAACAGAGAGGAGAGCTGATACTCAGGCAGAACAGATCCCCTAACCGAAATATGTGCAAACAGAAGTTCCAGTATTCCAAAAGGGACTCCAGAATGTTGCATGTGTACATACTGCTCTCCTAAACCTTCAGGCAGGTGAGTTTCCTATAAAAGGTACCATAGCTTCGATAAAATAATGCACTTAGGGTGTGCCTTGGAGTCCAAAGGATGCAAGGTACACCAGTTTCAGTGGGATGTATTTATCTGTATGTGGAGGCCTCCAAAATAAAAACAGAATCCCAAAACAGAAGTTAGAAAAACTCTCAGGGAAAAAATAAATAAATAAATAAAGCACAGGGTCTAGGTTGCTGTGTTTATGTTAGATGCGAATCCAGTATGAAGGCAGCAGTCTCTGACCAGCACCCTCAAGTCCTTCTCACAGGGCTGCTCTCAATCTGTTCAACCCCCAGCCTTTGTTGATACTGGGGGTTGCCCCAACCCAGGAGCAGCACCTTGCATTTGGTCTTGTTAAACCTCATGAGATTCACATGGATACACCTCTTGAGCTTGTCCAGGTCCCTCTGGATGGCATCCTGAACTTCAGGAGGGTCAACAGCACCGCTCAGCTTGGAATCATCTGCAAATTTGCTGAGGGTGCACTTGATCCCTTCATCTGTTCCATTAATGAAAATATTAAATAACACTTGTCCCAGTAGGGACTCCTCAGGCCACCACTTGTCGCTGATGTCCATCAGGACTCTGACACTAACCACTACTCTCCGGATGTCACTGTACAACTATTTTCTTATCCATCTACCAGTCCAGTCATCAAATTCATCTCTCTACAATTCAGAAGGAATGTTGTGGGGGAATGTGTCAAAGGCTTTACAGAAGTTATGTGACACCCATAGCCCTTCCTTTGCTTACTGATGTAGCCATTCCACCACAGAAGGCCATTAGGTTGGTTAGGCATGATACTGAATGTTTTGGGGGATGTGGAAGAAGAGAAGGGAACAAATGCTTGGCCTAATGACCATACAGGATTATAAAACCCAAAGACAAGAACGGATGATGTGACAGCACAGTCCAAGGAGTGACTGATCCCAGGAGTCATGAGCAGGGATCCGTGGCCCTTCTACTGTACCTCAGACATATAAGAGAAAAATTATGTTAGATTGTAAGTCTCAAAAGGAGAAATATGGAATTAAAACAGTTATTGCCTCATAGGTCTTTGCAGTCATTAGTTAAAAAACATTTGCAGCTAATGGCCTTTCCAGTCAGCACCATTTAATTAACAAATTAGTGGATTATTTGTAAAAGGAATATTTGAAAAACGATGTACTGTCTGGAGCTTCCTTATCTGAAGGATTTCAATTGCTGTTATTTACGACCTCCTGTTTATCTGACAGGTTTGGTGAAGAACAGTGTTTACCCTAAGGCTATATAAAGAGCAAAATTGCACCATTGGGCAGAGCTCACATCGGCAGAGCTTGTTGCTCTGCTGCTCTGTGATCTCTCTTGTAACTATAGGAATAAATTGCTCTTGCTCTCACCTCATCTAAGTCGTTTTCCCATTATTTCCATGCAAAATACATAAATTGGAAGCAAACAGTGCTACTACGGCCAGTATCCTTACTAGTTTCACATCTCTGAACTTTTATCTAAACTGAATATATTAAACTATCTTTCGTAAATGTTTTTTTTACCTTTTTCCTTTCTTATCCTTTTTTCCTCTATTAATACTTATTTTTCTCTGCCTTTGGAAACAATTTAAAAGCAATCCAACCTAAGGCATTGATAAGTAACAAGAACTGATCCTGAGCCACACCTACAGAAAAGCAAGACCTCACTAAAAAAGTGGTGTGTAGTTTTTAAGTATGAATGAGATATAAAGGTAGATCTTCGATCACATATTAATAAAAAAATATCCCCACACTAGTTCCACCGCTTGGCTTTTTGCATACACAAGAATCATTATGTTTAGGATATTCTAAACACTGTCTAAGCACAATCCTCACAGAGGCAGACTTGTCAGCTTTCCTTATGGTACTCATCAGTAATTGAAAGGCTAATATGGACAAACTTCACAAATTTTTTGTTCTGCTCAGTTGCAAGCTACAGATCCCCATAATCTCTAGCACAGTGCTTGTCTCATGTACAAGTTCCTTGTGCTCAAGTGCTGCAGCAACATGGTTGAGTGGCAACAACTTTTTCAGAAAGTATACATTTTGATAGAGAAATGAAGGCACACACTGGTGCACAGAAAGAAACAAGCTGACCTTATCTTCCAACATCAGTAAATGAAACTCAAACCACTGATAATTATATTTCATCTATTTAAATGCTATTTGCAGACAGAGTAGATGTTTATAAAGACAGGCTCAATCTTAAGATCTTTATGGATGGGATTTTCAGTGGGAAAAGCTGAATAAATTCTCTACCACCCCACAGCCATTCTAAGTAGTGATGAGTAAAAAGCAGGATATAATCTATTCAAAATGTTGCTGTATCAGTCCATGGAACAGTAAATGAGAATCCATGCCACCAATCTCCATTGCATTTATCCTATTTACTGGTATTGTCAGCAGGATAAAGCATAGTGCTTTTCCCCTACCTGAAGAGGAAATCCTTTCAATCAAGAAGAAAAAAGGATAAAAGAAGTTTACAGTGCGCTTGCCCACCTATTTCTACTGAGTGCTATAACTTTAAAAAGAATCTATCAGTAGCGTTATGAATTACACTACTAATAAATGCCTTATTTTAAACAAATAAACAAAACAATTGTTTTGCTATAGTAACACTATAGATAATGGTTGTTAACTGCAAATTGTACCATTGGTTTTTCTTCCCCTTTACCATGACAGTCTAACTACAGGTTACTGGCAGTAATTAGCCATGTTCAGGGACATTATTGGTTTCAAAAATTCAGTGTGTTACCAAAATAAAACACATTTTCCAATCAGGATGTTAATATTTCTTTAGCCATAAATAGGATGACAGTATTGAAAACCAAGATGAAGTGTCTGCTAGACTTTAATTTTTGCCACATGGAAATATGTTCATTGAAATAAATTGGGTTATTGACTAAGTTTTCAAAAATCAACCCATTATCATTACATTCATCATTCTGAGCAACCAGGAACACATCAAATATTGCTATGAACCCCTAATGGTGGAGATGTCTCAGTAGCATACAAGCCATTGCTTACAGAGAAATCTGGCTCTTCTAGGTGCTATTTTTTTTTGTACAACTGGAGTGCTGCTAAAACCATTACAAGACATTTTTATAATTAAATACTAAAGTTAAAGACAGCACAAAGGCTTCTACAGAAACTCACAATATTTTGAATGGGCTGTTAAATTTTTACACTCAAACCCTGCAAGTGTTCACAGACAACACAGGCTGCTCCTCAATAGTAATAATACATTAATTTTTACTGGACACAAACCCTGATATAGTCCACAGACTCTACTTAGCTACTCTAGCATAGACCTAGTCATGTGGCTATGACTAAAAATAAAGTAACCAATTAGCTGCTTCTCATAAATTAGAAAAAACATTTAAAAAATATATTTGTTTTGGCTGTACACTATAGCTTAATCTGTATTTTGTTCTCTGGCTTTTTAGCAGTACATTTCCCTTTGACTTTTCCCATTTGTCTTCAGAAGACATGATTGCAACCAGTAAAATCATTGATTTTTCAAAAGAAGGTAAGAGACTTATCCTGTTGGCAGTGAGGGTGAAAGGCATTTAGACACTTTGGAAGGTCACACACTGATTTCTTCATTGACTTTTTTCACCTCAATAAATATAGTCTGACAAATGCTCATGCAGCACTTAGGATCTCAGTTTGAAACAAAAGTGAATTTTAAATAGAGTATGGGTGCTGTCAAGCCCTGTGCACAACAGAAAGCTTTAGCCTTTGAGCAGCAGTTAAACACAATGCATTCACACTACACATGATTACACAATAAATTAGAGCCACTAATACTCTTATTATTTGTCTTCCTGACAGATTATTATGAGTACTAACATCACTGTGAGTTCTTTTCAAGCAAGATCTTCCATAATCTGAGACATAATTCTTCCCCCTTGAAATAAATAACATTTCTTTCAACACTTCCTCTGTGACATCTTCAATTTTAAATACATTCCCGTGATCTCTCTTATGCCTGCAATCATTAAATATGTCTTTAATGTCCATGGGCTTCTTAAAACACTTCTGCTTTTCCCATGTTGAGCATCTCACAAAATCAGCCCATGACATAGATAATGCACATAAAGTGCCCCCTTCACCTTTGTAGAGGCACATGCACACATCTAGCACATGTTTGTGGACTGGAACATAAACCACTTTTATTTTTATTCTAAAGCTTGCTCTACATATATCATTAAGATTCTTGATTAGTGCCTCAGAAGAGACTATGTTACATTTTTGAAGAAACTCTTGCCATTAGTTTAAAATGAAAATGACTGAAAGTGATATACCCTAAATGTTTTTTGGAAGTGTTCCAATCTTTGTTAATACTGAATTGGAATATGCCTGAGGCACTTAACATACATTAACTTCATATTCTCTGCCTAATTTGACACAGAATGAGAGAAAACTCTAAATAACAGCATGCTTATGGACAATGAGTCATCATGGTGCACATCTAGGGTTAATGAAAATTATCTTTCACAAAAATTATATCATCAAACTGGACAAAACACTCATTTTAAGAGAAACAAAGAACATCTAGCAGAGTTCTTTCTGAAACTGGCAATTAGAAGGCTTTCTGTCAACCATCATGAATCACTACTGTTTTCCTTCCCCCAACTGCTTTAGTTTAAAGCACATACTTTACGCAAAGATAAGATACCAGGTTTCAGCATGTGGGGACACATCTTTACAGAAAGAAAGCTCAGAATGACACCACTGAGTGTTCTGTTTGAAGAAAGACAATCCACTACTTCCCTCTTGAAAGACACACGCTGGCATCTGATCCCTTGCTAAAACCTGGATGACGGTTCGGGGGTTTTTTCAAAGACATTCTGAAGAAGACAGCTGTTTAAATCGCATAGAATGCAACCAAATGATCTCGTGAAAGTACACCTTCAGCATTCCTCTACAGTCTCTACTGCCTGTATTTAATTATGGAAAGTTTAGTATATTTCTACACTCATACTTTTATTTATTTCATGAGACGGATTTTTTTCCTGAACTTCAGGAAAAAATTCCTAACATTAGCTGTCATGAAAGATTCTTCCCCCCATTTTTGCCTTCCCAACCACTCAGACGAAATAGATTTGTATAGTTTAAATTAAGTAGACAAGCCTAGCTTGAACAGTCATTAGGTACTTTCTTAGTCCAAAATTTCCAATAACGTATTGTAAGTGTAAAGAAAATGATTTTTTTCTCTCATAAAGTTGTAACAAACACCTAACTGAGAAGAAAAAACTCCAAAAAACTTGTATTCTTTTAATACTAGTAAATATATTTTACTGACCCAGCGAAGCCCACCTGCATCAAATCACTGCTTTCACTGTTTTTTTTCGTGAGAAGAGTATTCCCTGAAACCTACAGATTGCTTTCATAAGTTAGAGTATATTAAAAATAGCTTATTCTGGTCTGCAGGGCCATCATCAGTACTGCTGATGATAATACTGGGCTCCCATCACAATTTTCAGATGAAACAGCTACAACAGTAAAACAAACAACAATTTTCTCCATGTGAGCTCCTAGGCACAGACCATTCTCTCTCTACAAACACAAAACCTCTTCGTAACTCAGATAAGCTTCTGAGAATTAAAAAAGTCCTGTCCAGGTATTTTCAGCAGCTTCACATCCTCCAGAAGACTTAGGTATTTTTCAATAGATTTCTATTTCAAAGCCCTCAAAACCAGCTGAAATGTAAAACACTGTGCTAGGTAAAAGCCAGTTAGAAGACTCTTTAAAAACAAATGAAAAGTATCACACAACACAGTTAAAAGACTTAACCTTTGCATTTCTCAGAAGAAACTAATTTAGAGAAGATGCATGATAGCTGATAGATCCTACAATCAAGAGTATTTTGACAGTTTTCTAACAATGACATATTTGAATTTCATGGAAACAGAATTATTAAAGTTTTATTAAATAAAACGGCATCTACTATACAGTAAAATACAAAACAGGATTTTTTTTCCACATAGCTTCATACTCAGAGGAGTTTCACTCTACACTTGATGTCTATGTTTATGTGAACAAAGTAAAATATAGGTTGTTAAACAAAGCCAGATTTTGATTTGAACAGTACCTGGAAGATTTACATAGAGCATAAGAGAACCATACATTTAGATCTGTGTTATAGAGCTCTTCTGTACACTGTTAGTTCATGGGAAATCTTGTAAAGCAAAACAAAATCAAGCATTTTGGTTCTAATTCAGAGCAACATTTCTTAAGAAAAAGAAATCATAGAATTCTGACTGGAAATATCTATCACATTTCTGAGATATCAAAATGTTTTGTTTCAGTTTCAAAAATAAAATATTAAATGCATTAAGACACCCTGAAATGAAATATTGTCCTTTGCTCCCCCACCAATCTAACATGTCCCTGTAATTCTGAAGTAACCATGTTTAAACTGAGCAAAGGAATCTGAGTAATCAGGCAAAACCTGTCTTCTTTGGAGTACATATAGGCTGTGGAAAAAACTCATTAATCCATCCTTAACCAGTAAGTGCAAATTTGCTCCTTTGCTTCTCCCTATGCTGGAGAGACACTTAGGACATTAAAGCAATTATACTTTTACTTGATTGAGAATAGCAGAATATGGGGTTTTGGAGGAAGCAAATGATCTCCCAGATGGGTTCTGAAGTAAAAAAGATTCCTTTAATTGTATGTTTAGTGTAAAGAATTTTAAGGGAGAGGCATTTTTCATGATTACTTAGAGTTACTGAACTGTGCTTAAGATACAGGCCTCTAAATCATGAAAATACAAGGGAACGGGAAAAAATTTTTACTCTTTTTTTTTTAAAAAAAAGACTAATTTTTCACTGCAAGCAGTGGAACTGGGAGTACTATTGAGTTGTTTAAAGTTGTACTAATGGATCACAGAAGTGTCTAGTAAATATTTTCAGGCTTAATCTTCTAATTATGACACATTCCATTAGACCTTCAGGAAAGAATCCCTAACATTAGCTGTCATGAAAGATTCTTCCCCCCCTTTTTGCCTTCTCAACCACTCAGATGCAATAGATTTGAATAGTTTAAGTAGACAAGCTATTCTGGATGTTTGCTCTACCGTCAAATTTATACATATACACACACATACACACACACACACACACAAATAAATACACATTCATATCCTTATATACACAGATATGTATATATATTTAAGTAGGTTACTCTGGTAGTGAATACATATGACTATATACCTTTAGAGCTGTATATTTTCACCCAATGGACTGGACTAATCAACAGTTCTAACTGAACCTATCTCTGATCTGCTGAGCTTGGATACATTCCCTATGATATTTTCCCTTGTCAACAGGGCCTGGTTAAAAGGTTTCTGTCCCCTTACCTGTCCCTGATCAATTATTCTGACCTCACTACTGCAGCTCGCTTCCAAAGAAGCTTTTTGAAAGTTTGCTTTTGAAAACTGGATGACCGAAATTGCCCTAGATTTAAAAAAGGAAGAATAGCCTGTCTCGAAGTGAGTAAAATCAGAAAAAATACAGAATATAGGCACACACTCAGAAAAGTGATTATTCCCACCATGACTTTGTAGGAGACCCAGCTAGAAACAATGTTCTCTTGCCACCCCCCAATTACTACCAATTTCAATTTAAATTATGAAGAAGGGAGGGAAAAAAAAAAAAGAAAGAAAAAAAGGCGTTTTCATCAGTTATTATCTTCTGTTTTTCTGATTTACCTTTGAAATCTCAGGATCAAGTACTTCTTTCAAAGTAATGAGTTAGCAAAAATATATGCTGAATTGTGGAGGATAAACACTGTGATGGTACTCAACGATTTCCTTTGAAATAGCTCTGCAATCTACTTCACCTCAACATCAATGAAAATGGTCATTTTCCATCACTACAAGCATCTTATTTTAATTGATCTCTGCTGTTCATTTAAAAATCCCAGCTCCATCATGTCAGTGCTTTTTGCATCTGAAGGGAAAAAAACATGGGAATGCTTACTGTTTAATACAAAAATAATAATTGCCATTTCTATTTATCAAGTAAGTCTCTTTTAAAAATGTTGCATCATGGATGTTCCCAAATGCTTTCTTTTCCATCTTAAAAAAAGGAAGTTCAGATTCAGACACTGACCTCTATCAGGTCTTCACTAGGGTATTCATTCCCATGTAAATTTACCTTTGACTGTCTCAAGCTCATAAGCACATAAAAATTTATAAAAATTAAATGTATTAACATGTATCAGAACTAATTTATTTATAAATTTATTTATACATTTCCCAAACACTAACATACTGACACAATTATGTTCCTACACAAAAAGAGCCTGTGAACAGATGTCCATGGCAGCCTGGCTGATATCAGGGTGGCAAAGCAGGGAGAGGTGTCTTTGCAGATTGCTTGACATTTAACATACTCGCTTTGTGCACAGGAGAACCAATGACAGTTCTTCCTGCCCACCTGTGTGAGGAAATGCCATGGAAATGCACAGCATATCAGAGCTGGCTCACAAATGGACCTGGCTGCATGAACACCCTTCATCGTGAAATTCCTCACCATATGATATTTCTCAGCAGGAATGCACCACCACCGTTATTAGTTGCTGGCTCACTCCTGCCATGAGCAGTCATGGGAATATCCACTGCTCAAAAGGAAATGGGCTAACACAGAGCTGGCTGAATGCCCAGAACTGCAGACAGCCCTTGGCACCTGCTCTGCTCCATACCAACTCCTGCTGGATATGTGCATGCCTATGACAACTGGCACACTCAGTGCGCCTCCTGTGACTTGCAGCCTGCTCCCTTGCTGGTGATGCCCCAGGAGGTGAGGTCTGACATCAGGGAAGGGGATGTGGGTGTTATGGCACAGCCATCCTCAGCCTGTTGAGGCAAGCAAATAGTCACTACTACATTTTATTAAGTGCAGTTTTCAGTCCTCTTCTTTCACACATGTACCTTTATTCAGGGTTTACAGTGATGAGATTTCTATCGCTGTAAAACTTGATTCCATGTATAAACAACAGTTCAGCAAATATTCAGTCATTTGTTACCACAGGTGTCATGTTCACAGCAACTGTCTAGATTAGCTACTTCGTCACCAGTGACAACTGAATTTCTTGGGAATAATCTTCGGTTCCATATTGATTTGGCTGTTCTGCTCCTGTCACCAGATATTTTTCAGATTAATAAATCAGACTGCATTATCCTTACACAATATAGAGCCTCATGCAACAATTATCTCTGCTGATTTCCACAGGACTCTTCCTGATAGAAGATATTCATTAAGGTTATCAGCCTACATATTCGGATTTCAGCATAGTTGTCTCCAGCTCTGATCACAAAAAGCCCCTTTAGCAGCCTTGCAGAACCAGTAAGATGGTAATGCCACACTGTCTCAATCAAATGGGTCATTTTACACACTTTGGGATTTTTTCTATATCATCTTACAGCACTTTAATATACTTAATAGGAAAAAAAAATATATCTTGCAGCTTTCCCCACTAACTTTTTTTCAAGATGTTACCCTGCCTCACAATTTTTCACTGCTTATAAAATTTTACATTTTAATACTGCTTGCATTTTTTAATTTACCTATTCCTTTGTGCTCATTCTCCCTTCTCATCTCCTCACATAAACATCCTCCTCAAGCCCCAGTCTGTAATTTCAGTAGCTCCTTTCCAGTTTGTAATGTAAATGATTCAACAAGTTATGACTCACTTTTATCATCTGTTTCCTCCGTGTCTTCATTTTTTTCTTGAAAAAATTCATTCTTCATGAAAAAGTTTATTCTTCTATCCCTTCAATATAACTTTCCCCATACTCTGCAATCACCTCAAAGCTCTCTGAAACACTGACAGCTAGAAGTTGATCAAGGACCATGGAAGAAATACCACATTGAATTTGATGACCTCTTATAATATTTCCCAAAACCATTTGCTATTAAGCTTTACATAGTATCAATTCAGATTGATTTTATTGTCATGTTCTTGCAAGGTAGACCTCAGTTCAGTGAAACAATAAGAAAAACACTATTACTGCTTCTGTTACAGACAGAGTTTTCACTCGTAAGACGTACCATGGAGATGTGTTTCATTATAAATCCAATCTCACTTCCATGCTGCTAAAATGTAACCAGCATTTGAATAATGATTAGGTGTTTTTATTTACTAAACAAAATAAAAATATATTTTCTGTAGAACTGAACAAGTGAGATTTTCAGGCAAATTATTTCCAAATCAGTTAAGATAGGGCTCTTTGTTAGAAGCATGCAGAAAAATCAGAAAACAGTTCTTTATGGAAAGCACAAAAGACATGGGATTCCTGACTGACAAAATGCAAAATTGTTACCCTGCTTTTTATTTGCTTTAGTCAAAACTGTACTGATTTTTCACAGAAATATCAACAGAGCTTGTCACCAAACTCAGGGACATGGACTATCTCTTACATTCTTGAGTGCTGGGCAGAAGCATTTAAAAAAATTATGATTCCACCATGAGTGTCCTTCTTCTCTTTACCAGTAATGCCAATCACTATTTTAGCAGAACAGATTCATAAAGAACCCCTACACTGGTAGGGTAGATTTAATAATTTGCTGAAGGCAAAGGCAGAGACTGGGAGAAGTAGAATGACTTGCTCTAGGAGAGGAGCAGGTTCAATCCATCTGAGAAACCTGAAGGTTCACAAGTCCTTAGAACCTGAATAGATACATCACTCAGCAAGCACAAAAACTACAGTTTAATGTTAAGGACTTGTAGGTTTCAATTTTTAGGATAAGACAGGACTACCACAGCTGCAAAAGGAATACCGTGTTTCCGTGACGGCAACAAATCTTCACTTGGGGAGTATTTAAGGACTATTTTTCAGTAAGGAATGATATTGGCAATAGAATGAGGAATATCTATCTGGAATAGATTGGCAGCCATGCACATCAATTTTATAGCTGAATATAGATTAAAAGCACGGGAAAATTAAATACATCAATCTGTAAAATTTTTAAAGTATTTTGCACATTTTACTTTATAATTTTTAAAGGTTAATTGAAACTTGAAACCTAGCACAAAAATAGATTATGGGCAACCTGTTATCTGGGCACCCTGATCTCCACTTT
The DNA here is from genome assembly GCA_013399195.1 of Dicrurus megarhynchus. NCBI lineage: Eukaryota > Metazoa > Chordata > Aves > Passeriformes > Dicruridae > Dicrurus > Dicrurus megarhynchus. The sequence continues at coordinate 454,317 of VXAD01008919.1, read as the reverse complement.
TCTGCTGTAACATAGAAAGACTTACCCAGGCATTAAGAAATTGTATTTTTTATAGTTCCCAGCTTTATGAAAAATTTAAGGCAATTTAGGCTCATGCAGCCTTTTCACCTTTAATCCCCAGCTTTAGGGCAAGTAGAACTCATTTTAGTGATTATTCTTTTACAACACAAACACAAAATATCAGTATAATACCATCATTTCAGAAGGGTCAGATTTTATTTGCTTTTCTCAGATCAGTACTTATGCTGGCTTCCAAAAGACTATTGCATGACTAAATAATTTTTTCCCTGTCTACCAAAACATCAGCAGTATCTAAAAGAATCAATAGTCAGCAACGGGTGCATAGCAAGAAGGAAAAAAATGAGAACAAATGCAAAAAATTTCCAAGCTGGAGTAGAGTATAACTACAGACATAAAGCCTTAAATACAATTTAATCCCTAGAAAATTAATCAAATCACGCTGAAATGAGAATGTGCCATCTCCAGCATCCTTGAGGGCAAAGGAAATAAGAATTCAGTGAATCTCCAGGTGGGAAGCATAGAGTGAAGAAATACTCATCTATGAAATCTTTTGTCTGAACTCCACCATTGTCGTTGGATGCCTTTGGATCTTTTCTTCAAGTACTGGGGATAACCAGTGGGGATGAGCAGAAGGACAGGCCCACAAAACCCATTTTGCCACTACAACCTTCATAGAAATCTGAACACAATAAGCATGTGCTCCTGGTTCCTGAAAGCTGTAGCACACTGAAATAGAAGCAGAGATCCTAGAGGACAGCCATGCAGAGAGAATATTTTGATCCTGTAACTTGGTGTGTATTTGGTGTGTATTCAGAAAATGTTGTATAAAAAATTCTATAAAGATTAGAGTCTGTATGTGTATGCATTCACATACACACATGCATGTACTCCTACCACCATTGCAAAGATATGAAACTACAGAGCCTTTATCCACTCTCTAGGGCCCTCCACTATTTTTCTTCAGATTATTAATATGTGCTCTCACTAATATTAATATGTACTAATATTAATATGTATTAATGTTTACTCCCACTCAGTTATCTGGTAAAAGTTGCCAAGTTGTGAACTTGCAGGTGGAAAGCTGTCTCCTGCAGATCTTATAAAAATGACACAGTCTCCAAATCTGCAGTGGTGCACAGCTTCACTACATGGCATTTAACCTTGTCTTCAAATTATGAAGGATTACTCAGAACAAAGAATGAGGCAGCTAAGGAGATATGTCCACTGCTCTGCAACATGTTAGTTAACTGTGTTTAACTGATATACTGAACTCACCTCACTCTTGTTTTTAATTGTCATGACTCAGCTCAATCAATGATGTTATACTCAACTACACTATCTTCCACATTGGTAAAAGAGAACATTGTTTTTCAAAAAATTCAGCTGTACAAACAACTTTCTCTAATACTTCCTGTATTCCAGAAAGTTTGTGAGCCATTTCAATCAAAAAGCACTGTATAATGTACTTGACATTCTAGAGAAGATAATTCTAAATGCATATCTGACAAATTTTCTAGTGAGCCAGCATCACTGAAGTTTGCAGTTGTCATAACTTTGGAACCATACAACCCTCATAGATTCAGTTAAATTAGATTCCTAATAAACTGCATCATGACCTGAATTTCATTTAGCAAAATTAATGCTAGTAGCTAAAAAGAAATTTTGTAGATGGACAGCTCCTATCTAAATTATTAAAATTCCTGCTTTGAAAAGAAATGTATTAGTGAAAAATGTCTGAGACTGCATAAATGTACTGAACAATCATGTCACTGAAAAGACATAGCATGAAAAGGACAGTTTTCATACCTGTGCCTAAAGAGGAAAAAAAAATAGGTAAGTTCATAAAGTCATTGCAGAGACTCAAGATCATGTGTTCATGATCAAACTTTATCATGAGTTAAAGCTATATATACACATTAACTCACATGGTTTTATGTAGAAAACCTGGCTGCTTTCCTGGTATCTGTTTTATTTCATTTTATTGCGAAGAGTGCACAATGACAGTATTTTGGCTAGTTGTTCCCTTACAGACTGAATTACACATTTTCAAATTCCACATCAGAAGCTCATAAAAACATCTTTCTCCTTTTTCTTCCTGAGGAATCAGTAGTGATAGTAAGGACTTTATTTACAAATAATATTAAGAAAACCGGTGTGTAGGCTTTGTCAGTCAACATCCTCAGGGTAACATCTCTCCTATCCTAAAAATCACCTTTATTTTTTCAGTATATTCACACAGTATGCGAAAATCTTTTAAAGAGTTGATTCCCTGAATCAACTGAATCCATCTGTGTTGTGAACCTCTTTTCTAAGCAGTTCTAAAGAGCAAAACAAATTACAATTAAAAATGATGGATGAAAATCACCATACTTTAAAATAGGGTTGTTAAAAGGGAATTAAAGGTAGGAACTATGAAGGGGGGGAGAAAAGAAAATACAGAAATGAATTAACATGAATTAACAGGTAGCACTATTAGAAACCACTGTGCAGTAGTTCTCTGTAGGAAAGTCTAAGAGCCCAGCACCCTTATGCCCACTGAACTGAGGCTTCTGTTATCAGTAAGTTAATAATTTAGGCAGATCAGCAAAATGCTTCCTTTCTGTCTCAGAGACATTGCATTCAATTCTTCTGTAGTGTAGAAGAGTTTCAGTAAAACACTGTTCCCCACTGTCAAAGCCAAGCAAGCTCTTAGAAAGTGAGATAATGAATTGGAATTTCTTTATGCCAAGGACCAAAGACACATCTTGAATAAGCTCACTAAGCTTTAAGTTGTTGTGTGAGACTCTTCAGCTGTGTTTTCTTAATAAAACAGCAGCTTGCCTATATTTTACATTGTGTCTAACGCCTGAGAACTGCTTAGTGAACTGGTACTGAACGAGCTGCTCAGAATAGCTTAACACGTGGGGAAACATAAAGACTTCCAATCCTATTTGGCAGTAAGCACGGGTTAGCACAATGATATACTCAGTTTCTCTGAGATTACAGTGCTGCTTGTCATACAGAAAGGGAAAACTTTAAGCTCCTGGTAAAATTTAATGTACAAAGTAGAGAAATAAAACTCATGTGATTGCATTTTGAGAGTTGAGTGCATCCACCGGTTCCCTGAATTTGAGAACAGGCATTAATTTAGCTTCAAATGCAGTCCTGAATGCAGTTGAAAAATGCTCTTTGTGCCAATCCACTCGAAAGCAGAGCAGTCCAGGGCGCATTGGAATCTGCTCTAGAGATCTGTAACAGAAAAGTCAAGATGGTTCTGTGTGGTAGAGGTGGGTAAGGCTCTGGCTTGTCGGGAGAGATAGGATAGAACTGAGTTGTGGGCTGTGAGACACCTGCAGAATGCCACGGCAGCACAGAGAAGCTGGTCTTGTGGGGAGGAGATGCCACATGGCAGAGCCCTGCTGAGAGGAGCCTGCCCAAAACTGACAGACACCTGAAGGGCTCATGCTTACCCCCATATAAGAGATTAAGAAAGTGTGTTACTGACATGGAAACATGTGATAGGTTGCTTAGTGAAAAATACCATATAAGGAAATATTGGGTCTTGAAGAAGTATAAAACCAGCTCGTTTCTTTAAATGTCTCAGATTCCTTGGCGGTCTGAGTCTGTGCCCTAGTTTTTACGTCACTGGGTGGGGGAACAAATAAAAGGAACAAATTGCAGAAGAGCAGTAAGAATGGGATCTACACTACCAGCTCACAGAGCCCCGCCATACACCTGTGTGCACTTTCTCAGGGTGCTTAGGCCAGGAGACAAAAACTGGACAATTTACTGGGGTGGAATGGAAACATTACTTACAGCCAGCTCATAAAGGGTACAAAAAACGTTATTAAAAGTTAGTAAATGTTACCCAACCTAAAACCACTGGAGAAGCAGACTTGTAAGATGGTATTTTCTGCCCTGTGTCTCGCCCAAGGATTCATGTAAGGACTGAGTGGAGACAGAAAAAATGTTGTATGTATTTTGGGGCTAGACTGCCAGATGCATGTATCTCAGTCCTTATGAGTTTTTCCGTATGAAAGGATGAATGTGAATAAGTAAAGACAATTTTTCTTTAATTTTTGGAAATAAACACATTTCCCTTTCCTGTAAGAGCTTCCATGCAACTTTGCTGCACCACTGCAAGTTTTTCCTCTACCATTTTTGTGGAGTCTAGCATTTTTCTTAGCATCATTTACATGGAAATCTACAGTACAACAAGGGCTTCTTGCCCATATGGTCAGCAATGCTCCCGTCTGTTCTTTAACCAGATATATTCCGTCTCTTTCTAGCCACTCTTATAGTCTCTTAAGTGGCCGGAGATAGATCTTGCAAGATTCTTCATTTTGCCCTGAGCAGCAGCTACTGAGGAGAAGGAGAAACATCCACTGAGGGCGCAAAAGCTTCTTCAGCTAAAAGCTGAAATAAAACTCTTTCAGGCAATATGCAAACAAAAGCTTCCCTGGTACCAAAAAAAGGCCAGCAACAACATTGACTGACACCTGAAGCCCTCTTCTTCATCCTCTGTCCGCATGTTCTCCAAGCCAAAGACTACTAAAATTTAGCCAAGCACACCTACACATATCCAGGAGATGAGCAGCTTTTAACGCACACTCCTCCAACTGTTAGTGCCCTTTTCAGCACTGGAATACAAGACTCAGGGTCACATTTGACTTTTACACTGGTTTTGCAGCTGCTTCTTTCACAATAAACAGCGACTTTTAGAAAGTAAAATAGGCAAAATCTTTCTCTGACAAAATAGTCAAAATCTGTTCTGGGTCTGCTTTAGGTAATAAAAAAGTTAAATTTAAAATTTTGAATATCTGTGGTGTTTTTAGTGCCTTATTTTAGATTTTATGTGCTTGAACCATTGTAGCGGGTTCAGTTTGGGTAACCGGGCAGAAACACCAATTTTAGTGTAGTGGTTTGGTTCAAAATGCTCATTACTTACTTATTTTCCTTCTGTGAGATAAGAACCAGGAGAAAAGCAAAGCAGGCACAAAACTTAAACCTTAAAAGCATAAAGAAGTTTAATAACAGAACTAAAAGGCAGGAAAAAAAAGTTAGACTAAACCCTCAGAACACTTCTCCCCCCACCTTCCTCCCTCCTCCCACCGACAATGTGAAAAAACAACCCTCAAGGTTTTCCAGAGTCAGTTTACCATCTCTATAATAACCTTTCTCAGTCCACTTAGGGAGAGGAGTCTCTCTTGCTCATGCTATGGAGACATCTNCAAGCACACCTACACATATCCAGGAGATGAGCAGCTTTTAACGCACACTCCTCCAACTGTTAGTGCCCTTTTCAGCACTGGAATACAAGACTCAGGGTCACATTTGACTTTTACACTGGTTTTGCAGCTGCTTCTTTCACAATAAACAGCGACTTTTAGAAAGTAAAATAGGCAAAATCTTTCTCTGACAAAATAGTCAAAATCTGTTCTGGGTCTGCTTTAGGTAATAAAAAAGTTAAATTTAAAATTTTGAATATCTGTGGTGTTTTTAGTGCCTTATTTTAGATTTTATGTGCTTGAACCATTGTAGCGGGTTCAGTTTGGGTAACCGGGCAGAAACACCAATTTTAGTGTAGTGGTTTGGTTCAAAATGCTCATTACTTACTTATTTTCCTTCTGTGAGATAAGAACCAGGAGAAAAGCAAAGCNGAACAGAGGTCCTCCCTTTCTCCGGTAGTGAGAGGGTCCTCATCTCCTTCAAAAGTTCTTTTCACCTGTCTGTAGGTGCATCTTTATCTCTAGGCACAGAGGCCCCCTTCTTCTCAGGCAGTAAGAGGGTCCTCATCACCTTCAACTGAAAAGGCACAGAGGCCTTACTCTGGGAGCAAGAGAGTCTACATCACTTTCAACTCTCTCTGTTAAAACTTCTCATTAAATCACAGCTACTTCAGTAGTTGCTTAATGCAGCACAGGTACTTCTACCCATGGATGCAGTTTGAACGCTCTGTCCCCCCCACCATGCTTCATGAAATTACAACGGGTACACTGATATATTACAGTCCATCACCACAGCCTTACAAGAGAATTTCAGCTTCCAGGAGAAGCATCTCCTCTTTCTCCTCTCTCAGGGTTTCAGCTCCTCCTTCTTTACTGACTTTGGTGTCTCTGTGTTGTTTACTTCACGCGCCTTCACCTTTCCCTTTCTTCTGACTTGGGAGAGGATTGACGTCTGCAGGCTTCATCTGTTCTGGAGAAATCTTACAGCACTAAAAGAGTTCATCTCACCCAGCCTTGCAGCTGGAATTCGCTTATCTCTCCTTGCTGGGCAGCAGCAGTGGCGGGGGGGGTGGGGTATGGCCCACCCGGAGCAGCTGAGGGGGCCTGGCCCACCCAAAGCAGGGCTGGGGGGGCCGGGCCGGAGGAGCCGAGGTCGGAGCAGGGCTGGGGGGGCCGGGCCGCAGATGGAACAGGGCCGCTCCAGGGTGGTCTCCGGCCCGGCCCGGCCCCGCTAGGCCCTGCCCCGGGCCTCCCCCAGTTACCTGTCCGAAAGCCAGAAGTCAGAGAGAGCTTCCCGGGCTCTGTTCGCTCCTAAATGTGTATCACAGAGGCGCACCAAGCCTCCCAAGTGGCCCAAAGAAGCCGTCAACATTCCAACCAGCCAGCCGATTGGCCAGGCCAGGTCCAGAGGAAACCGCAAGCACCTCCCCACAAAAAAACCACCTCCGAGGCTGAAGGAGTCCCCCCCAAAAACTCAAACCATGCCAACCCATGACAGCCCTACAGTAGATCCAGTCACTCATGTTTACCATGCGAAGTAATATAGTATTTAACAGTTGCTGAAGTGATAGTTCTTACATCACTAAAAAAAATTAAACCCAAAGAAAACCAAAATCTTCCATAGGATTTCTTTGAAAACTTCTGCTTTTTTTGTATCTTACTTATGGACTTTTGAAATGTTTGGGAAAACATTTCAAGTACACTGCTCTGATTTTAAATGATTTTACAGCATGGACCCTGAAACATTTCTTCCTCACCAGTGCAGTGCAGCAAAACTCCCTCAAAGTGTAAAAGCAAGGTAAGATTTTTGACAATTAAAAAAAAAAAAAATCCATCACTTCTGAAGGAAAAGCAATAATAAAATTCAAAATTATAGGTCATAGAACCTCAGCTGGGATTGAAGCTTTCTATAGCTAAGGAGAATGGTTTGACTATCTCCAACATGAGGAAACAATTAATGAACACCCACAGAGATGATTCTGCCCGTGGCACAGAAAAACTATTGCAAACTTAATAAGGAAGAAAAAAGCCAGACACAGCTAAGTACTTACAATTCATGAACAAACACAGTTATTTCAGTAGCCCATGTAATTTCCGTAGGCAGTCATCACTTTGCAACCACCTCACCTCTGGGTATGCCCGGAGCACTTACACACTAATCAGGATTAGGCTGGGTTAGGCACTTCGAAGTGACTTTGTCGAAGCACAGCACCTGGATGCTGCTGGCTGATTGTAGCTCATTCCTCTATTATGAACCAATACTACACAGCGTGCTTAAGAGTTGTACTAATCTAGGTGATAAATTGCAAACAACTATGGGAAGCACCTGAGATCACTGAAAATTCTGCAGCATTTATACAATGGAGATGTTCAGTCTTCTGGCTCTCACAAATTTCCACATGAAATAAATTAACCTTAATGAGCACCACTGCTAAAAATCTCAGCAGGGGCTAAGGACTGTTTGTAGAGTAGCTCTGCAAAGCTTGCCCTCATTTTAAAGACATGTCAGTGCATGACACAGTTGAATTTTTCCTCAGTGCACATCTTTTACTCTATCCCAATTTGCATTCAATATTTTTAGTCATTAAAAATACATCAATATATATGAATATAGTAATTCCATTAGCTGTTGTTTGATGGTCACATCTTTCCACAGTAATTTTCTCTCTGAAAATGTTCTCTTTCCCTGGATTATCCAACCAATTTGCCATATTCCCAGATTTATAACACGGTCCCTCCTATATAGCTATATCTAAATCAAACTCTTTATGTCCTCTAAATGTAATGCCTTTTATCTTCTTTTCTGCTACAACTACGTTCTGACTGCACAAAGACTCTTGGCAGCACAAAGAGCAAACAACTGGCCTTGAGAGTCATGAAATAATACCAGTTGCAAGCTTTTTTAAAAAAAGCTTTATAATCACATGCTGTTATTATTCTCTGAATAATAGAAGGTTTTATTTTGGAAGCGATGTGGCAATAAGTGCTCTTTGGATACTTTATTGAACAATGTTTCAAGGGCAGCTACACCTAAACTTCCCACTATTACAATGCAGATACCAGTTATCACTTAAAAATATACAGGAAAGATCTTACTAATTTGTGAACACCAAAAATGCAGCTTTAAATCACTACTTTAAATCACATGCAACTGAGGAACAGAGGACTTTCTATACATCTTGCAAATATCTTTACTGAACTGAGCAAACACAAAAGGGGATACTGAACACAGTGAGATAGATGGAAAGGGAAGAGTAACAGATGACTGCCTTGGTAGGAAAGTAGCCAAATTAAACTATTTTGAATGGCGTTAGTTTATCATACAAAGACATTTAATTCATTTCATTACTCTCTGTGGGCATCTACAGCACTGTGAGGCCCTAGCACATTCAAGGAGATGCACATAGTGGACAAAGGACTCCTTCAGAGTGCAATATTTAATGAAACTTAAATTAGGTCTCAAAAGAGCAATAGAATGTATATGAAATATAGCACTGACACTAAGCCATTCTGTTCATATGCATGTTTTAAAGTAATTCAAGAATCAAATTCACACATGGCCCCAGAAGACTTAAATGCATTTTTAATATAGCTTCCACACATATACCTTTTTTTAATATACATTTCATCATAATTTCTTAACATGACACACAGGACAGATGTGTAAGGAAATTCTACAGCTAAGACTGAACACTTCCTTAAGGAATGAAAGAAAATAGTTTTGTTGTAGCCTTTCACTTCATTGTTAGCAATGAAGTGAAAGACTACAACATTTTTGCTTCTGTTTGCCTCTGTGAATTTATGTATGTCAGAGAAAGGTAAGAGAGTATGTATTGATATTTTAAACACTGCGAAGTAATGGGAAGATATTATTGCCTAATACATATTTTATATATTGCTATGTTTCTATGTATCTGTGTGGGGGAAGAAACAAACAATACTGAACAAAATATCCAAACCCCAAATCCAAACCTGAATTCAATCCATTCTCTAATGAAAATCTTACCTGTACACAGAATCACTCCCATATAGAATTCTAATTCAGTGTAAAGCAAAATAGTATGCAGTAGAAGTTAATTATAAGCAAAACCACTTTAAACAGGAAAAGAATCCACCTGTATTAAATTTGCTGTTAGCAAAAAAAAAAAAAAAAAAGTTTTCCTTTTTTCAGGTAACTATGCAAAGAGATAGGTACTTAAAATCTAGAATCAAAAACATGAAAAAAAACCATGACTTTGAAATTCACAGTTTTGAAAATATCAGTATACAACTGAAATTATTTTGAAGCAAAGAACAGAAATTATAAAACAAAAGGAAATAGGATAGCATAGTTCTGGGTTCTTCTTTTTCCATATATTGTACCAGTTCTGTTCTCTAATGCACTCTCTACCAAATCCAGCAAAGCAGCATTCATTCAGGCCAGAAGAAGAAAGACACTGAAACATGGAGACACTACCTCAACAACTAAAACAAAGGAAAAATACTTATCCTAGTCCAGAAGGTGATAAAGGGAATTAAATACAAAATTTGGGAGCAAGAAGTAAGGTCTGGACACTCAAGATTTGACTGCTTATTGAACACAAAGCAGAACAGCAGAAAATAAAACAGATCTTAACCAAAAGTAGAGTAAGGTAAAAGCTCTTCACACAGCTGTAGTACCACCTCCCCCAGCACTTCAGATGTGTAGATGCTGTACTGTGTCCGGCAATTCCAAACTCTGTGTTTTCTACCAACCATCAACTCTAAGGGTTTTGGCTGAACGTGCCTGTGCTATTGAACTACTGACTATTAGAACTAGTTGCATAGACAAACCCGGATGGGATGCTTGAACAGTTCTAGCCCAAAAGATATTTACTTTTTCTGTAAGTCTCAGTATAGGTAACTTCCTATAGACAAGGATCATGCAAGTGTGACATGAAGGAAAGCCACCACTCGCAAACCATTATGTGGGGACACTGTGGTGAAGTACTGCTTTTTGCACCATCTCACTAAAGGACTTTCCTAAATTTGTATTTTGTTCTCAAAACCAAATTACAATAACCAGATCAGATAACTGGTTAAATAGTTAAATGAAACTTTTGCAGGTTGACTGAATCAAGGGATTATTTACTGCAGTCCATGTGGAAGCAGCAATTTGAAGAAATACTCTAAATCTTTTCTCTGGCTTTTTATATTAATTTGAATCTTACTGAAATATTTTTTCCCTCTGTTATCTGCAGGTTTGTTTATCTGTCAAGATTTATGTAAAAGTAAAGAATCCTTTATTCAAGCTTCAAGAGAATGTAGTACTCTTGCAAAAGAAGACCATTTAATTCAAGTGTCACAGAAGTTTAGTTAGAAAGAATTGCATATCCTATCAGGGAAGTCCAGGATCTCTCCCCTCTTTTCTATGTGCCAATACCTGTAACTTTTGAAAAGGATGCCTGACAGAGTTACATTTTTCTAGCATTGTATCCTAACAGAATCCTATCTTGTGGTACTTTGACAGATTCTTTTCATCGCTTGGGTATTCGTACTTTACTGGAAACTGCTGTTAAGGCAAGACAATCCTGATGGTATTGTAGGTACTGTAGTTCTTGAGCATTTAGCTAGTATTTTTTGAGAATACTTAGGTTTACAGAACAAACACCACAAACACACATCACCACCCACACTTTTTCATTAAGGAGATATTGACCACACTGTGCCAAATTCTTTTGCCATTTGGAGAACACACTTGAGGCTGCAGATCCACATACTTAACAAGCACTACAGTCATTTATGTTTAGAGGGTTATGCTGACATTATGTGAAGAAACAGCTCTTTTCAGTAGTTATAGTCTCAAAAATACTTCTAGAAAATGATGGAATTTCACCGTTTCACATTAGTTTCAACTTGAGCTGAAACAGATCTTGGCTTTTAAAGCTTTAAGAAACCAATCTCAAACCTGAAGGCACCAGACAGTGTATAACTGACACAAAAAATAAGGAAATGTTACAAAATCAACCTGTCAGTTCTTCAGAACGGTTTCTTTCAAGCAGCAAATTTTCTAGTGAAACACAGGTCTGAAAAAGAACTAATTTCCTTCCAAACAGTAGATAATTAAGAAGCTACAGTAAAAAAAACCCCAACAATTCTTTGGGTTTTGAGAAGGCACATTGCAGTGACCTGAAGGGCACTTCACCTAAAATTTCAAAAAAAATTCCCTGTTAAAAATTCACACTTAGGACAATCATTTGGTGTATCATAATTTTATTGAGCTGCAGTTTTGTGTGAAAATGTGAAATTCAAATCAGTATTCATGTGACAGTGAACAAAGTCCATCATTAAAAATACAAATAGTGTTCTGCAGCTAACTGTCCAAGGCAATTCATATTTCAAATGTTCACCAACTTTTACTGGAGTACTGACAAAAGCTTTCAAGCTTCCTCCAGTCCTCTGCCTAACATACACTGACTACTAAGAACTAGTCAGTCTCCATGGCTCTTGAAGCCTACATGACGGTAGCTAACTCAAGAGAAAAAAGGTGATCCACAGCTGGTCCCCAAAGGAAGCACAGTTCAATGCTGTGGGATGACAACGAGATCAAGTGTTCTGTTCACCGCGCTTCTTTTTTCCATGACAACAGCCGCTTTGAGGGATTCCTCTCGTCTTCAAAGCATCAGTTTCCCACATGAACCTGGTTCTCGATCACCGTCAGTACTTCCTGGGTATACATCTGGGAAAAGGATTAAAAAACTTGAACTCCTCCCCCACCCTTTCCGTGTGAAGGGCCCGTTTGGAGCGAGGGAGCTGAGGAGAGCCCCCCCGCACCGCAGGAGGGTCAGAGCCGGGAGCAAGGAGGGGGTGACCCGCCCCTACCCCGTGGCGGCGGGGAGGGCGGGGAGGGCCCGTAGCGCCGGCCGGCGCCGCCCCCTCCACCGGGGCCGCCTACACGGCCGGCACCAGGCTCTTCTGATCCAGCGGCTGCTCGTCCTCCTCCTCCAGCAGCAGCTCGTCCAACTCCCCGTCCTCGGCTCCCGAGGCCTCGGCCCCGCCGGCGGCCCGGCAGCGCCGCAGGTGCCGCAAGGCCCGGCGGTGCTTCTCCTGCAGCCGCCCCAGCTGGGCGCGCAGGGCTTCCGCCTCCTCGCCCGGGTCGGCGGGGGGCTTGTCAGGGCCGGGCCCCAGCAGGGCCTGTCGGAAGAGGCAGCGGTTCTCGCGGCGCAGGCGGCGATTCTCCAGCCNTGAGCGCGGGCGGCCGGCAGGGGGCATGGGGGGCGCTGCGCTCTCGCGCGTGCCTCGGCCCTGGCACTGCGGGAGGGCCTCGCCTGGAGCGGCCCTGGGACGCCGTCTGCGGCCGGGACACTGCTACCGGCACACCGGCCCGTCAGAGCCGCGTCCAGCCTGGCCTTGAATGCTTCCAGGGCTGAGGCACCCACACCTTCTTCAGGGAACCTGTGCCAGTGACTCGCAGTAAAGAGTTTCTTCCTTAGGTCTGGGCTAAACCTGTCCTCTTTCAGCTCAAGGCCATTTTCTCTTGCCCTGTCACTACATGCCCTTGTGAGAAGCACGTACAGCCTTCTTGTACGGCCCCTCTGGGGGATGCTGTAAGGTCTCCCTGGAGCTTTCTCTTCTCCAGGTTGAACAGCCCCAACTGTCTCAGTCCAGGAGAGGTGCTCCAGCCCTGGTATTAACCTAGTGGCCCTCCTCTGGACTTGTTCCAGCAGGTCATTCTTGTGTTGGGGGCCCCAGAGGTGGGCGCAGCTGGACAGAGGGGCTTGGGCTACTGTGGAATACAACAGCCCAGGCTGGTCTCTGCCCAGCAAGGTGAGAGTTAGGTGTCAGGTGTCACAGTCCTCCGGTGTTCATGTGGGCCTTGTTAACATTACTTAAAAGCAGTGGCTGCAGCACAAAGGAAAGGTGATGTTGGCTCAGAAGCACTTGCTAAATGAAGACCTGGTCACACAAATGTTGCTCACTATATCCTAGCATTGCTAGGTTGTTGGGATTTAAGGAGTAAGACATGCAGACTATAGGAATGTGTGACTAGTTCTGACAGCTCATAGATGATACGGCTTAAAGTAACAAGATTCTTTGGTATAAACTTACATATAAGCCATTTTCAGTAGAAGAGAAACACGATGTAAAAACTCTATATTGATGGCATTTTGCAATGTGTGGGGAAGTCAATTAATCATCTGAAAGTCCCTTCAATTCTCTTTGCCCTCCATTACATAACACAAGTTGGTATCTGCAGATAGGCAGTCATTTTGGGATTACCGTGATTGTACACTACATACCACTCTGGGCTTCTGTGTATATTTTACTCTTCAGGTTGTTAACTGTTTGTGATGAGAACCATACTTTGCTTTATGATGCAATCTTTGGTTAACTACCAGTTGAGTATTGAGTATGGACCCTGAATTTGAAGTTCAACAAACAATGTGTGCCAGTAATTGTAATAATTATTTTCAAAACCTTTTCAGCTCTAAATGGCAGCTGTTTATTGAAAACATTTAGAAAAGCAACAGCAAAACACTGCAGAACAGAAATAATCTTAGTTTTACTGTACTTTTGCTGTGACTGCTAAACAACAGAAATGAACAAGTATTTCCTGTACTAAGCCATTTTCCAAGGAGAGGCTGACTAGGGCATTATAGAAGTTCCACATGATATGTTGCTGAACTAGTTTTGCATTTTGTTTGCATGTTCATAAAGGAAATATGTTAATGCCTGTTTATGAGTCACTAATGTTGCTGCTTTGTAAATCTATGGATATACCTACCCATAAAACTTTACTTTGAACTATATGCTGAATCCGAAAGAGCGCTGAAACTCTTCCATCTTCGTGGAAGTGGACCAGGGCTTTGCACCCCACAGAAACAGTGCAGAGGGTAACAGAGAGCTTGAGCTTTTGATGACCAGTAGGTTTAATTACAGTCATCATTAATGGCACCTTCACTTTGATCAGAGTTCCTCAAGTCTTGCAGTGAATGTTGTATCATGGTTCTCAATTTTGTTTATTCACCAGTTTTAGTTTCTTCATGTGCCTTTATTTTATGCTGGAAAATACATGCATGTATACTTGCACAAGGATTGATAGTCTGTATTCTTAAAAAAATCTAATGGCATATTAGAGGGTATTTACCGAGTTTCAGATTCCTTGGACAATGTTTAAACACCAATTTGTTTGTGGGTTAAAGGCAATGACAGAAAGCAGAGATCGGGGAAAGATGATAAATCAATATAGACAAACTTTCGTTGTAAGATAGGATCACACTACAAAATGTGAAGGGAGAAGGTGAAAATGGAGAAGTAACCACAGAAGTTGTGACTAGTTGTACAGTTTTCAGTGATTTTTTGGTCACTGGATGGCTGTGAAGGACAAAGTATTTTAAACAGCAACAATACAGTAGTAATAAATATTATTCTATTCATTTTGATTAAAGCCCTGCGTTTACTTAATGGTGTCAGGTCTCTGTAGATGAGAGAAGGTGACAGTGCTTGTGGACTATCAGCTGGCATTAATTTTGAACCCTGACCAACCTGCTCAGGAAAACGGCTCTAGAAAAACACCCACAAGGAAAATAAAAACTCTTTGTGCCTACCATTCCCCTTATAACTGAATCCATATTTTTCAAGTGAAGGGAATTCAAGCAAGCCTGCTCCTTGTGTGAATATTAAGGGGAATATTCTCTGTGGGCTTTAGGGGAAGATATACCAAAAGGCCCAAATGGAGTTTAGTTAAATATTTTGGTGTTTTTTTTTTTTTCTCTTAAGTTACAGAGTAATAGAATGAATTGGGTTGGGAAGGATCTTTAAAGGTCATCTAATCCAAATCCCTGCAATATGCAGGGACAACTTCATCCATGTTAGGCTGCTCAGAGCCCTGTCCAACCTGACCTTGAGTGATTCCAGGCATGAGGCATCCACCAGCTCTCCAGGTAACCTGTTTCAGTGTGTCACCATTATTATAAAAAAATTCTTTCTTATAGCTGGTCTGAATCTTTAAAATTTGCAATTTAAAACCATTACCCTTTGTCCTATCACTACAGACCCTACTGAAAAGTTTGTCCCTATCTTTCTTTAAGGCCTCGTTGAGTATTGGAAGGCTCCCTGGAGCCTTCTTTTCCAGGCTGAACAACCTCACCTCTCTCAGCCTTTCCTCACAGGAGATGTGATTCAGCCCTCTCATCATTGTTGTGGCCCCCCTCTGGGTCCATATCAAAAGGACCATATTGGTCTTTTGCTGAGGACCCCAGAGGTGAATGCCCTACTCCAGGTGGGGTCTCACCAGAGTAGAGTAAAGGGACAGAATCCCCTCCCTTGGCCTACTGGCCACATTTCTTTTGAAACAGGTTATGTTTGGCTTTCTGGGCTGCGAGAAGACATTGCTGGCTGATCTCCAGTTTTCCATTCATCAGTGTCCCCAAGTCCTTCTTGGCAGGACTGTTCTTAATCCCTTCATGCCCCAGCCTTTATTGATACTGAGAGTTGCTCTGACCCAGGGGCAGGACCTTGCAGTTGGTCATGTTGAACTTATGACATGTTCAGCATGAGGAGTGAACTTGTGGGTTCACTCCTTCATTTTGTGCAGCTCCCCCTGGATGGCATCCCAATCCCATCCCTTGGGTGTGTCAAACACACCTATTGTCTCTTGGTGTCATCTCCAAATTTGAGGCTGCACTCAATCCCTGTCTATGACTGTCTATGTCACTGATGAAGGCATCAAACAATACTGATACCAATACCATCCCCTGAGGGACACCACTCAACCTGGGTCTCCATCCAGACACTGAGCTGTTGAACACTACTCTCTGAATGTAGCCATTCAGGGAGTTCCTTACTCACCAGATAGTCCACCCATAAAATCTTCTCTCCAATTTAGAGAGACGGATGTTTAGAGGAATGTGTCAAAGGCTTTACAGAAGTCCAGATAAATGTCATCTGTAGCCCTTCCCCTGTTCGCTGATGGAGTCACTTCATTACAGAAACGCCACTTGGCTGGTCAAGCAGAACTTGCCAGTGGTGCAGCCATGCCGGCTGTCCCGAATAACATCCCTGTTATAGTTCAGTAGCTCAGTAGTCCCCTCAGGTTCACCCTTTCTATAAATGGCAGCTCCCTGGAATACCATCCCAGCCTTTGAGAAATAGCACAAAAGGTAAGGGAATGTCCCATCGAATCTCTTTTCCACTGCATACATTACCCTGAAATGCATGTAAATATACTTCATATGTGTTTTCCTGAAATGAAGTAGATCATTTTGCTCTGATGCAACCAGTGCAATATGGCTTTCAGGCTTGAACTTGATTCAAAGTTGAAACTCTGAAAAGCCCTCAAGATTTTGAGATAGATGTTTTGTGTACTCCTGAAAGTAGAAGAAATGCTGTGTACATGTGAAGCAGTGTCATTCAAGGGAGAGCAAGCAACAAATTTAAAAATGCAGTATAAGAAACATTAGCTTTAAACTAAGATTGTAAGTGCCTTCAAAATAGCACAGTTCAGTGATGTCACCTTTCCAGTTGCAAGGCCCGATTGGGCTGGTTTAATGTGTTTATTTAGTTGTCAGTATTTTTCAGAATCAAAGTGTATGTTAGCAAACAGAAAGTTTCTAGCTGACAGGCTCTGAACTTTCCAAGCAGAAGTAAGGATTAACTAGTAAATACATTTTCCTTGTGGCTCAGCCTGAAGGATAGCCAGGAAGACCCTTACTGGGAAAGAATATCAAGTCTCATTAAGTTGCATCTTGCATCAGGATTTCTCTGATGGCATGTAAAAGGTTAGCATGACTTGCATCTCTGATTACATTTCAGTGGACAGAACAGCACATTATTAGTCGTGGGACCTCTTGGAAATGAATGTGATGAAAGAGCTGCAGAGGAACAAAAAGTAATAAATTAAAATCAGGAAAAAGAACAGTGCAGATAAGAGAATAATGCAAATGGAGAAGAAAGAGAAATTGTGATAACATGTAAGGCAAATGTCTCCTGACTGACCAAGAGTGAAAGAGACAATGTGATAGTTAATAAATGATAACTACTAAACATGCTTACAATACCAGGTGTTTACTCTGCCTTGCTTTTTCTGTTGACGTAACAGGGAGTTTCAGTTTAGGATGAGAAACTTACGCATGTGTGCGTCTTCTCTAGCCCATGGATGACCAATAAAAGTAAAGCATGGGCTTCTATCAGGAATTAGATTTGCCGTTAGTAGAGAAACATGGAGTGTATCAGTAGTTTGCTAACAGTCCTGGAAATAAAGTAGGAAAATGCAGTTTTACCTGTGGGTCCTTTTTGAGGCTGAGGGAACAAATATCCTTGGAGAAAGCATCTGTGGTCTGATGTATCAAGATGAAAGGAATATCTTTTTTCCAAGTTTGGGAGACTTGGGAAACTGTCCCCTTCCAGCTTATTTTACCTCCCAAGTTTTGTTTTCAGTGGAACAGAAGGAACTTTCCGTTTAAAGAAAAAAATTCTCTTTAGAGACAGTAAGACAGCACAGACAGTACTGTCATACTGAGGGAAAATCTATAACAACATAATAGATGTAGTTCTCACAGCCTTGCTGCTGCTTTTAATTCATAAATGTTTTATGCAATTGAGAGGAAATTTAGTCAGCATTGCTAAAATAATTCTATTGATAGATCTTATAATGTCACCTGTGACACCTTTATAAATTATCCTGAGAAGAAGACACAGCACATTTATTCTCAGCAGTCTTCACATTGAATTCAAGAGTAAAGAGAGGGGCCTTATTCTTATCCCTCTTCACCAATGCTATTGGAATGCTACAGGAATGCTACAAAAGGCAAAGGCACTTGGATTGTATTTAACCTACTGTCAGCCTGGAGTAAATGAGATTAGAAGTACTCTCTGTAACTAGAGATTGTGTTGATAAGAGTATTGGGAAGAGGAAGTGGGTCTGGAAGCTGATTTACTAACACTCTTGCCAGCCTGCTTTAGGCATTGTGTTTAAGGTGTTGTTCTTCCTCCACCATTGTTAGTGTTGAGAACAGGATGTATTAGAAGTTGCCTTTTCATCCTTGAAAAAAGTGATGTTTTGGGAATTCTGCAAGCATTCTGAGAATGGGATATGTGGCTTGGGAAGGTGTTTACTGCTTAACTGGATTACTGGATTGCTGATCTTTGCCTAGTAAATACCTGTGGTCTGACGTTCTTATACTTTTCTTTAATCTTTCTTAGTTTCATACATTGAAATGTTTTATAAAATACATTCTGAGTTTCTGTTGCTTTTACTGTTAACATTCTTTCCAAAATCATCCTTGAAAATAGTTTATTATCACCAAATAGATTTGGTACCAGCAGTTCTTATTGATGCTTGACAGCACACATATGATTTTATTGAAACAGCTGCTAAAGAAGTAAGAATAGGTAATATTGATGCCATTTATTTATTGTCTTGGTATGGACTGCAATATTAAAAGCTATCAAACACCAACATCTTTCTTTGACAGCATTATTTAATCCTATCTATGTGTCGCCTTAAGAAGAACTGAGTATAAATTAAGAAAGCTCGACTTACCAGTTTCAATTAATACTTCTATAGCTGTGGGAAAAAGACAGTTCCTCCGAACATTGTGGAGTAGGGTAGGTAAAATGGGTTCAGAGCTGCATATGTTTTAGTAGAGAAGAAAGAGAATGTGTTAAGAATTAGAGGTTGGGTTAAACTGTAAGAACTTCAACATGCAACAAAGTCTCCCTCAGCTTGGCTTTCTGAACAAAGCCTTGTAATCTAAAATAAAAACAATGGCTAGACTCAGAAATACAGACAAGGGGTTACCTGTACTTTCTAAGATCTCTCTGTATATGTGTTGTGTGTACAATGTGGGACTTCCTTTGTGTAAGATGAAAATTGTATTCTATATTGTACTAGTTTGAAAACAAACCAGTAGGAGACTCCCAAGTCAGAACTACAATTTAATAGGAAAATTAAAAATAAAGGCAGGAAACATTGGCTTAACCTGACAGAGTCAGGATCAGTCAGGATAACCTGACTCGCTGTCGGTCAGGGTGGCAGTAGCAGCCTGATTAAATGGTGGCTGCAGTCCTCCTGAAGTGATAGATGTGGTTCTGTTGAAGCAGTGTAGAAGGGTCTGCTCTTCCTCTGAAGGTCCAGTGGTAGTTAAGAAGTTCTTGTCCTCTTGAAATCCAGTAGGAAAGGCTGGCTTTGGTGTTCCAAACCTCAGATTATATCCAGGTAGGAATGCTTGGTTCCTCCCTCTGGGCGGAGCATCTCACAATGGGATGAGGTAATTTCTGAGTCATGCAGTGAGGCTTTGATGGCCCATTAGCAGAAGATAGTCTCCAGAGGGAGCTGTCAGGGGTGAGTCATGAAGGAGATAGGGCACACTGCCCCACCTGCTTTAACAGTTTATGAAGATGGTGATAGAGATGAAAGAATACATACTTTTGGTTACCTTACATTGTAACCTAAAACAAATATTTTGGGATTAAGAAGCATCACATCAAAAGACAAAATTTACTGATATGAAGGTCAGTCCTAAATCTTTGTTTAGGGTCAAACTTAACAGTTTGGCCTTTGATCTGAGAATAAGGTCTGTGAATTGCATAGGAAGACTAAACGATGACTCAGACATTGGAGTTGTTTCATCAGATTTGATGAGACAGCTAAGAATTAGGAGTCTAAAATAAACCACCTAATTACAGGTAGTGGTTAAGGTCCCAATTAAAAGGATGGGAAAATTGCGTACAAAATTACACTATTAAAATTAGAACAAGACGTTTGGACAGCTGAAATAGGGAATAAGCTAAATAGGTGTCTTGCATTTTTGTATAGTTATTCATCTGTAAACCATGTTCGAAAAAGCTTTTTAGAATCAGAGCACTGAAATTGTCTTTATAGATGGAAGAAGAAAGAGGTGCAGAAAAAAAGTGATTATCAACGATATTTTCAGTGAAGAATTTCAATTGTAGTAAAAATATTGATCATCCCTTGTTTCCAGGAGAAAATTAGAAAATATATCCTAAAATCTGGAGTTGTGTGCTAGACTTCATTTACCTAAGGTGTTGAGGACAGGAACAGATCAGATCCTGTTCAGTAAATCATCTGGTGAAACTCATCTTATGTTTGCAGTATATGTGTTTACATCAAATTAAGCATGTTCCATTTATGGTCAGTTGGATACTTTTGAACACAGTTCATGTCGTGGTAATGCAGGTATCTCAAATGCAGGTATCTGATTCCAGACAACATTTTACTTTATGTTGTCTATTAAAGAGTCTGAAAGATGCTCGCATCGCAGTTGTCCCACAATAGACTGCCTGCAGCCCATTCTCAGCACAAAAGCATGGAACAGCTGCAAACTAGGAACCTGTAGTTTTAGTACATGCTTGAACAGAGAAAAAGCATGGGGGAGCACGTTCATGAAGCTCTAGTTTTTACCATATTTTTCATTTCTGTGCTGTCCAGCAGGTACAGCCTAAAGGCCTTTCTTGTCTTTTCTGGGTAAGAATCTGGTAGGTTGAGCCGGCAGGTCCAACACAGAGCTGATGCCCAAAGAAAGTGATAGAGCAAAATAGGAAGACAAAATGTAAATATCTCAGGAGGCTGTGTTTAAACCTTCAACCAGTCCACTGTCATTCTGAAGTAAAAAAGTGAAGCTGGCAGAAGCAGATTCCATAATTGTAAGAAAATGAAGTCTTTTGCAAGGTCTACTATCAGTAGTGATAATAGATACTTATACAATATATATACAATTGACACAAAGTAAGGTGAGGTGGTCTTTACCTCTGCCACAAATTCAAGGAAGGAGTTTGTACCAACATAAAGAAAACTGAATTCACATATACATGTCAGTAGTAAAGACTGATGTTGACAATCAAGAGTTTCTTCAGTAAGAGAATTTTATGGATACTGTGGCAATAAAGAATACCTGTATTGTATTGTTAGTTTTTCTCCAAGATGGAATAATTTTGTGTTCTCTGCTGTTTTTCATACTTGATTCTTCCCAAATGGTAATTACAGGATAGAAATGTTGTCAACTGAAAAACTGGAAGACCCAAAGGAGAGTGCAGGTGGTGCCTGCATCGAGATTTCCCTATTGTACTGCTGGTGATTTACTCATATAATAGCAATGGGGCATAGTAGCAAATAGGGGAAAATGCAGTAACTTTTCCCTATTAATTTAGAAACATCTAGGATCACAATTTTAAAATCAATACCTTAATCTAGGTATCCATTTCAATTTCCACTAAGTTGACAGAAGTTATATGTGAAACACACATTCTGGCATTTTATTTGTTCAGAACATACATTAATTTAGAAACAATACTTTTGCCTAGTACAGAGATTTAAAGGGTGGAAAAGTTTTATAACAGCTGAAGTTGAAATAGTGTCCTTTTTAGATGGTTGCTGCATGGTTGCAAAATGTCATCTGTGATACTGGTCTTCCCTCTCTACTTTACAGACCAGCATAGAAATACAGAACAAAAATTCTCTCAAGGAAAAATAATTCTACAAAAATGAGCATTCATTGTGTAAATAATTATTTATTGAAAATTATTATCTGGTGTATCTTCCAGTTCTCTGACTTGCAGATTCGATATGCATGATGATATTGCTGAAGTTGTCATGTAAGGAGACACAAATCAAAGAAAGACCTATGTAACTAATTCTCAGATTATTTGTTCTGCCCCCTGTGGGCTGCACACCTGCAGATTTGTAAAACAATGTGGGATTAAGACCTGGTAATCTTTCTGTCTTGGTTTAAAACAACTTAAGGCAGCAGGCACTCCAAAATGAGTTTCCACCCCCTTAGTTTTAATCAATCTCTTTCCATCCATAGGAACAGACAGATAAGTAGATATAAGTGAAAAAAGAAACAGTTTAGAACAAACAAAAAAACCAAACCCTGCAATAGCACCAGGCAAGAAAAAAATAACAGTAATAATCCTTTTTTTTTGATGTTTCAGGTGTTTCTGCATATAATAGAATCTCAGCATTAACCTGAATTTACACTTCTTGAATGAAAAATACTTTACTTCTGGATTTCTATTTAATTCAAAATTGCTAGGGCATTGCGTTTTTTATTCACCTTAACAAACAATACCACTGTATTTCCATTTATGAATAGGAACAATAGTGATAGCTTTCAACTGATATTAATAAAAATGTTTTTATTTTATTTTCACTGCTTCTTTTAGGGTGATTGGATAGTTAAAAGTGCAAATTGTGTATAAGGATAGTCTTCTTAGATTCCCAGCTGTTTTCTTATGAACAATTTCTACAAGTACATGTTTTGCAGAGCAAAGTTGTCCCTTGTAGAGAATGATCTTTCAAAATAAGCTGGTAGTTTTTGTCCTCTTGGTTTCATACCCTTAATTTTCTTTATCCCTTATTCCCAAATGAACATATTATTCAGACTAGAAACAATGACAGAAATGTCAGTTTCTCATCTATCAAATATATGGCTCTTTTAATTCTGGTAGGCTTAGCTCTGTAAAAAGATTTTAGTCCAATTTTTACTTTTTAAGTGATGTAAATAGACCAATCCATACGAGTATCATGATAGCATACTAATTTCAGTCCATACACCAGTTGTTCACAAATGTTAACAGTGTGTACTGACATCTAGGATGTTATACTCTTACATATATAGAGAGATATAAAATGTTTTAAAATTACAGTAACCACATTTTACCTATTTGTAGACAGTACTGGTATTAAAAACTTCTAAATCTAGGCCCCATCTAGAAAAATGTATTTTTATAGTGTAGGTTTTTAGTTCTGTAATAGTAATGTATTTATCAGTTTCCTGCACAGTTGTTTCATGATGAAGTCTGTTAGCATATTATTGCTATAAACAACTATATTAGAATGTAAATATGCAGATTATGTGCTGAGTCCTGCACTTTGGCCACAACAGCCCTTGCAGTGCTACAGGCTGGGGACAGAGTGGCTGGACAGAGGCCAGGCAGAAAGGGACATGGGGGTACTGATTGGCAGCAGGCTGATCATGAGCCAGGGGCAGCAGGCTGGACGGTGTGCCCACATGACCAAGAAGGCCAGTGGCATCCTGGCCTGTTAGCGATAGTGTGGCCAGCAGGACCAGGGAAGTGATTCTTCCTCTGTGCTGGGCAATGGTGAGGCCACACCTTAGATTCTGTGTCCAGTTCTGGGCCTCCCAGTTTGGGAGGGACATTGAGGTGCTGGATTGAGTCCAGAGAAGTGCAGTGGAGCTGTTGAAGGGTGTGGAATACAGGTCCTATAAGGAGAGGCTGAGGGAAGTGGGTTGTTTATTCTGGAGAAAAAGAGGCTCAGGGGAGACCTTACCACTCTGTAACTGCTTGAAAGGAGGTTGTAGCCAGGTAAGGGTCAGTTTCTTCTCACAGACAACCAGCAATATGACAAGAGGACGGTCTTTAGCTGTGCCAGGGGATGTTTAGGCTGGACATAAGGAACAAGTTCTTCACAGAAGGGGTGATTGAGCATTGCAATAGGCTGCCCGGGGAGGCGGTGGAGTCACCAGCCCTGGAGGATTTTAAAGGACTGGATTATGGCGTTCAGTGCCGCAGTCTAGTTGGCAAGGTGGTGTCAGGTCATAGATTGGACTCGATGATCTCAGAGGTCTTTTCCAAACTAGTTGATCTGTGATTCTGTAATTCTGTGTATGATTGTGAATGTATCTGTATATTTACGCATAAAGATCAGTCCGAATTCCAATGAAATAAAGTAGGTACTAAACTTAATAAAAAAAATATTAAAGCCTCTGCCATTAAATTTCAGACATAATTGCGCTTCAGCTTTTACAATTAGCACTATGGCATATAAATTTATTAATAATTATTTCTTTTATTTTTAATCTTCTTGTACTAGACCAGATTCTTTCTATATATCTTAACTATAATCATTCAATACTCTGATATGTTTATTATTGTAGAAGATCAAGGAGCAATGTATGCAGAAACTTTAAGAAGTCAGAGGATAGCTTCAAACATGAAAATACAAAAGTTCTTACTATAAAACTGCTGGTTAAATCACTGAGTGCTTTACCTGAACATGGGATGAAAGAAGTAAACCTAGTCTGGAATATTTGTTTATTTGCCTAAGTCTTACTTCAGATGTGCTTGATTTCTGCAATTTCAATTCCCTACATTTTCCTTGTATAATTTATGTTGATTTATTGAAAATCATCATATATACATGAAGATAATACCCAAAAAAGTACTAAATCTAAAATTACTATTACAAATGTGAATATTTTCATTGGGATTTTCTTAATCCAACCTGATGCCAAGTTCTGTATTTCTGTGATATGTGTAATAAAACTTTTTTGACCATTCCATCATTTATTTGGATACTCACCCAAAATTAAGAACAATGGCAAATATATATGATGAAAAAAAAATCTAAAGAGAAATCTGTATCAGTGATTATTCATCTGAATACAAAATACAGCCTGGTGTGCAAAAAATAATGTTTTGTCTTTATTGGCTGAATAGAGAAAGATGAATTGCAAGAGCTGAAACAGAATAGCTGGAAAAGCCATAAAATCTAATGTTTTAATGTTCTTCCCTTTAAAAAAATCTTTGATTGCATGATGTAGAAAACCTGGGATAAAATGGTGTCACGGCACTTTTAGAGTCTTAAAGGAGCTGACCAAAAATTGGAGGCTGTTCTCAAGTCAGTCTTGAGCAAGACAGAGTAATTAATTCAGATGATTCTCATGGAATCACATAATAGAATCATGTTATGTCCAAAAATATTAAAATATACATAGTAATTTTTTAAAACAGCCATTGTTTAGAAGATCTTGAAGGAATTTCAAGTATTTTCTGCATATTTATTTTATAAAATGTTTAGTAGCTGGATCGAAGAATCATAACTCAGTAAGACAGATACACCGGGCAGTTTGGATTAAGAGACATTTAAAATCACTGCAATAGAAAATGAGGAAACAACAAGAATTTAGCAGCACGACTTCTTGAAAAGAAAATTGAGTTTCTTTTAGAAAATTATTTTTCTTTTAGAAAAAATAGATCTTTTAGAAATTATTTACTTTACCACTCCTTCCATTTATGAATATGCAGTAAAAAATAGGATAATGATAGCTTTCAACTGAGATTAATAAAAATATTTACATTTATTGTTTCTTCTACTGGAACTAGGTATTTAGTTGGCAATATTTAGTTGTTGAGGTATAAGCTTGTAAACATTAAAAATATCTTCTCCCTGAAATGAACACAGACTGTTATGTTTCTATGATGTCCTGGATCACAAATCAAAATATAAAAAATGGAGAACTGGAGTAAAAGATCAGTCTTTATCATATCTAGAAGTTAACAACAACACATCAGCATTTCTTACTAGGTCTTTTGTTCAACACATTTATTGATCTTCAAAGGTCAAAAAGAAAGGAAGTGAAAAAATTTGTGATAACACAAAGTTTTGAAGGTGATTTTCTAATTATAGAGACCATTATCTTCATAGTTGTCCAGTCTTAGTTATCAACTGATGTGTTTCTAAAGCATGAATACTTGTGTCTATATAGTTCAAATTCTGATAGTCAAAATGTTTGCAGAAAAACTGTATAAACAAACATCTAAATAAGTGATTGAGAAGGTTATGTAATTGTTGTATTGCCTATGTGCATGGTAACGTTTCTTTCTTTTCTGCATTTCCTGACCTTAGGGATTTGATTGCTACAGCTTTTGCTTAGTAATACATTTAGCAAAATGAGCTAATGATGCCAAAATTATATGGCAAGATATAGCACATGTATATACAGAAAGGTTATCATGAAAAGGTAAAAGGTGGCATTTTTATTTGGTATATATGAAAGAGGGGAATGTACAAGAAAGAAACCCATTGATCCTGGTCACTGATTGTCACAAAAACCAAATCAAATTGTGGATAAGTTGTACTGTGGTCTCTCTCGGAGCTAATGGCATCAACAAAAAATTTACTTGACACCAGTTTCAGTTTTTTATTGGGCTTTCTGACTCTCCTCAAGTCTTGAAGTTCACCAGCTGATTATGTCATTCTTAAAGCCTTTTTGGGGGATTTATCTTCACTGTTTTGAGGACTGAAAGTTCTAACTTAAATTCCTATTATGTGTCCAGTAATGGAAAATAATTAGATAGTTTATTCACTTCTTTAATCAGTCGGAGCAAGGTGCAGAAGAATGGGGTAGTTACTGTAAATTTTTCAGGAAATGCTTCTACTGTTAGCCCAAAATGTAAATAACTTTCAAAACATACTGGTTTTCCTCAAGGATTTGGAGTTCTGGCTGAATTTTTTAATGGAGAGGTCTTTTCTAGGATACCTGGTATATATCTGAAAATTGGGAAGATCTTGATCAAAATTACTTGAAATATTCCTGGCACATATTGAATTGTATGCTTGTTTTGACAGAATGAGCAGTCATAATTGAAAAATGTATTGCAAATCAAGGAAAGTTATTTTGAGTTATTTCTCACAATATTGCATGTTTTTGATGAATTCTTAGCTCAACTACTTTATGTGTAGGTATGAATTCTAATTATTAAAGATTACATATTTTTGTATTAATCCAGTGCTTGATGACATGAAACAGCCCTTATTAGAAAGCACTTAGGAGCTCTACAGAAAAGACTCTTCTTTCATTTCTGTTTTTCTTCTGTTTTTTATTTAAGACTGATAAAGTGGTAGTATTCAATCTATATTATTTTCAATCTGTATTATTTTTGTCCAGTAAGTTATTCCTAATTTGGTGATATACTAGAAGTAATCTGAATTTTTTAATTGTACTCCGGGATGTATTAAGCAAGAAGAGACATAGTTTGCGTGTAAGAAAAACCCAGAGGAATGTACTGTAACCAAAAGACCTCACCACGAAACCAGAAAGAAAGACAGGTGCAAGCAGAAAAGCACCAACTTGCAGAGAAGCCATTTTTTATGCTGGGATTGATGGAGATTCACAGACAGTTAATAACACCTCAAAGCAACTCTGTAAGTCAGGTCTCTCTTACTACATCAGTTTTTTATGCTGAAAATCCAAGTTTCTTGTCCAAATTAAATGAGCAGTGGCCACAGGAGCAGTAGCGTGCCAAAGTCCTGTATTGCCAGACATCCCTAAACCCAGTAAAAATCTTGACTTACGTATTAGGCTAATTGCAAGTATGCTGGTTTTAAATACTACATGCTCTGTTTTCTGAGGGATTTGCTGGCTTGTTCATGCATGAGGAAACAAAAGGTCAGTAAAAGGGTTACTTCGTGTATATAGGTATGTGAGACAGGGAGAGGACTAAATCCTAGTTTGATTATTATGTTTGCCCTGGTTGTTGCTAATATCTTTTAGTTACTCTTAATTGTGGAAGTAACTCAGTGGAAAACAAACATGTAGTTTTTTTCTAAATAAAAAAATATATTAACATCATGACAACTTTTTTCTGCTGCTTTGTAAAAGCATCAAGATTACAGTCACATCTTTCCCTGGTGTTCTCTCTCTCTCTCTCTCAGTCACACACTCTTTCTCCCTCTTCCCCCTCCTTTCCCTGTATTATTTTTGTGTAATTTGCAATGCCTAGGGGAAACTGTATTTTCCTGCCTCTTTTGATTATATCTAATAAGCATTCATTTTAGAGCCATTGTTGAAAAAAAAAGATTGGAAGATGGAAGGAGAACAGCAGGAAGGAAAAACTTGAGTGAATATTATCTTTTAAGCCCCATGTAAAAGACCATTCTAATAATATGTACCAAAAAACCTCTACACCGCTCATATCACTGAATGTGATGACGTTTGGATCACATTTCAGTTTTAGAATTGTTGGGAATTTGCAAACACACAAAACAGTGTGAATGATGTGTTGAAATTTTGTCTCAAAGCTCTGATCTATATGCCAAAATGTCTGCATCTTAAGAAATGTCATTGCTGTGATAATCTAAAGATGTATCAAACAAGAGAAGTTTTATGGGGAACGAAATACATGTTTTATTGATCTAATTTATATAGAGGAGAAAACTATGAGATTTGGCAGAAATAAATGGCTTTTTTAGTTATATGCAATAGAAGATTAACAGTGAAGATGCAGACCAAACACAGTGGAATAATTCACAATTCACTCATGGCCTTTAATGTAAGAACTACTAAGAAGGAGGTAATAGATGCAAGAGAATAAAGTTCTGTTAAGTTAAACAATAAAAAACCTGTTCCATTAAATTCTCATTTCCAACCTAATTCACAAAATTGTACAAATATATGGTTAACTTTAAGGTTAGATTTTCATCAGTAGAACACATATTTAAGTATTTGGTTGCCTAAACATGTCTTTTTAAGTTAAGTTTTTAAAGTTGTAGAGGGGCAGAACCAGAAATAAGAGCTTCATTAAGAACTTTCTTTGCTTTCTGCATTCAAGAACTGAGGGGGGAGAAGTGCATTTTTGGCCCTTCATATGTCCTTACACTTAAAACATAAGTTATGTGACATCTTAAAAATACTAATTAAAAAAAAATCATTTAAATGAGAAGCCCATAGAAGATGGTTTCTCATAGTGTCCTGATGCTTGTACTTGCATTATAAAAGATTAGGAGAGGAGTGAAAGGAAATAGTGACTCATCCAGATTGGTAGGATCCAAGATAAGGGTAATGAAATAAAGTCTCTGGTAGCCTCATTTTCTGTTGTACTTAAAATGAATCACCAGTCTATTTTTAAAGTGGTGTGTACTGTTCCTGACACTGAAGAGAATGCAGCAACAAAAAAGAAACTTACACAAAATACTTTTCTTTCCAGAATAATCTTCCACAGGTAACACAGTATTTCAATTTGGACCATGTAGTTGATAGCAGAAAACAAATAGGACAATAGCAATACC
This sequence comes from Dicrurus megarhynchus, assembly GCA_013399195.1. Classification (NCBI taxonomy): domain Eukaryota; kingdom Metazoa; phylum Chordata; class Aves; order Passeriformes; family Dicruridae; genus Dicrurus; species Dicrurus megarhynchus. The sequence continues at coordinate 425,298 of VXAD01008919.1, read as the reverse complement.
TGATTCAAGAACAAAAGAAATTAAAAGAGACTCTTTGATAAGTTCTTTAATACAAACATAGGCTCTCAGTATTGCTGTCATAAGGATATGATAAAAGAAGAAGCAAAACTATACAAAAAATCTAGTGTTCCTTATCCTTAATTAAGTTCCTGAAAAGAGTCAAATCTTGTACTGGAAAGAGTGACAGTTTCTGTCAAGAAGCAACCTTTGACTTCAGAAAACAAATTGTAGAAACTGTGTCAAAGTGGGTTCTTTAAAACCGGCAACAGACAGGAGATGGTTTTCTCTCCTTTGACTATTGAGAAAGTCACTAGATAATTTTATCTTGAAGGACTGTTAAATTCTAAGATGACTGAAGTTGGGAGTGATTAATACATTCTTTATTTCAGGATGTGAAGGATGTCTGATGTCTGTGGTGAGCTCAGAGGAAAGATTGGCTTGGTGGAGCTAAGTGAAGAGTTTGCATATAACCATGCTGTAACATTAACACAAACTTCCATTGATTAAGGCATCTTTTCTTGAAGTGAAACCTAGAAGAAATACTTGTGATTTTTTGTACTGATGCTTTGTTCCCATGTCAGTCTCAGCAAAACAGATCAAACTATGGGTTTGTAAAATAAATCTAAAATATATGTTTTTTTGTTTTATCTTTCTTCAATCTCCATGTGCCAGCAGCCGTTTTCTGCTTTCCCATTTTCACTACCAATAGTAGACATTAAAAAGATCTGCAGGTGAATAACAGTAATACATATACGGGATGAAATTATTTATGAAGAGTAGACACACACGATGCTAGAACATGATCAGACAGACTGTGATGCAGTCCTAGCTCAACAGGAGGCTCAAAGTGAGCTTCCCCTTCACAGTGGGAAGCAGTTGGTAGGAAAAACAACTCTTAATTGTCAGGCTTTCTCTTCCTAAAATTGGCAAATTGTGAGCTGTTCTGTCACTGTCATTTTTTGCTTAACAGTTAAGTTCTATGCATTTTCCATACCCTCATTGTGGAGGAAAGACAATCTGAACGGGAGCGATTTTTTCTCCATTTCTTCCCCAAAAATGTCTTTGTATTCTTGCTTCTGGGACCAAAAAAAAGGAAGGAAGGAAGGAAGGAAGGAAGGAATGAATATAAATGAATGGCATCCGTCCTGAATGAAAATAAATCTCTTGAGATTGTCTTGGCTATGGTAACAAAACAGGTTACAGAAGGTGAGGGTAGCAGGAACCAATTTAGAAACTCCCTGCGGGAAAACAATGTGCAGTTACTTTCCCTTTCACAAAGTAAAATGTTGTTATGTAGATGAAGGACAACCCCTGTTGCTGTGAACCACAGTTGGTTAAACAATACTAAGCTTCAATAGGGCTGTCATGTGCACAGACAGAGTAGTGCCATTCAAGGCTCTGGGGAATACAACACAATGTGCGTGTTTTGTTTGTTTTGGGGGCAGATACAGAATTTTATCCTGGTAATGCTTTTTAAGCTTTCTTATATTAATCCTTACTTTTTCATTCCTACTTTAAGATTTTGCCCAGCAATGCTTGTTAGACATTAAGTTTTTGGTGGGGGTGGTTTCAGGCTGTAGAAAATACATGCAGGCATCACTAGCAGTTTGAGAATCCCTTTCTGCTGAATGCAGTATCTTTGATTACAAGACAGATTTTGGTTCAGGATTGCTGCTTTTAGAAGCTCACAAATTCAAAATACTCAAAGTAACCTGAAGAGAATTGGATAGGAAGGATAGAATTAAAAGTAACTAGATGTGGATGAGAAATGCAGATGTCTCAGCAACTCCTGTACACTTCACTGCAGCACTTAAATAGAATTTATGTTTTCATTACGGTATTCGTATGCTTTCTCAATATGTAGTTACACACCCTTTCTCTTTCCTCAGCTCTAAAGATGTTAGCCATCCTTCTGATTTTGACTCTAAAGACGTGTACCATCATCTACTTAAACGTGTGCAAATTTTTACTCAAAATTTATCAAAACCTCAGAAATGAGTAATGCAGTGCAAGGTTGTTCCATGTTTGTAACATTATATATTCCACCTATTCCTGTGGGATACAGACTTTAAAGATGACTGTACTGACTACTAGGTGCATGCAATGGAAAAATTACAGCTTCCATCAGTATTATGTATCCATCAAGTATTTTGTACTATCACACACACAACAATATTTTTCCTGCAAGACAGAGAGAACTTAATGTAAGAGTGATGCAGTATATATCAAAATTTTGTTTCCTTTGCTTTTCTTGTAATTTAATTCAAGAAACTGTGAGGCCATATCCAGTTGACCTGCAAACCTCCCTTTAAATCATTTCAGTGGAAAATATCTTCAGTGCCTGGTGTCATATTACTGGATACATATACTATAGTAGGGTTTGTGTGTGTGTGTTTGTGTGTATACACTATATATAGCTGTCATTTAGAAATGAGGCTAGAATGCTGTTCTTATAATTCTGGCAGAATACACAAAGCTAAATGAGGACGTAAACTACATCTGGTGTTCATACTGTGTCTTATAGAAGCCAATATCAATTCTATACACTGAACATGGCAACAACCATTCTTAAAAAAGGCCAACTTCTGTGGGCTGATTCTTTTAAAGAACATTGTCTTACAGTCTGATTCCTTCACAGACTGTAGTACACTGAACATTACCCCAATAACAACGCAGATCTAGTGGATTTCCTCTGACTTGCAGTGGAAATGGGATTAATCTGATTCTGTTCAATATGTTCATCAAAACAAAGAGGAAAAATAATAACTTTTTCTATTTGGGGGAAAGCTTTTGTAAGGAAAACTGCCATGAACTGCCACTGTTGTGCGTGTTCATGATGAGAATTGCCATAGCATTCATAATACAGACTCTTGACTAGCTATGGAACTGTGGGTTGTGACAACATGAATTTAAATGGCATGGGTTTCCTATGCCTGGTTGCCAAATAGTTTGTCATATGCAAAAAAAATAAATACATAAAAAACTCCAATGCAGAATAGCTGCAGTTATTTGGCCAAGCTGTGTATTCTTTGCAGTACCCTAACTCCATCACTTCAATGGCACTACCTGTCAGAAAAATAACAGTAAAGCCTTCATAACCTCTACTGATTTACTCTTATTTAATGGCCAACTGAATAGGTGCTCTAGCCTCGCAGCTCCCAAAAATGCCATTATGAACCACGGGTGCTCAGAAACCCTTCCCCCTGCATCATGAATCCTTATTTGTGGTGTTTACTTTAACATGAAGTTGTCAAGATTGTTTGCACAGAAAATTTTGACATAAACTCTTCCTTCTGTTGAAAATAAGTGCCTATTTCATAATTTTAGCTTGTAAGCCCTCCATTGTGGAGTCTGTCTTGATTTTTGTGCCCTGGACAATGCCAATAATGTTGTTGGGTTGATGTAGTAAACTAGAAGGATAACCCTTTTACAGCTTCCTACAGGCACTGCAGAAATTCATAATCATGCCTTAGCAACAGAGATCTGCAAAGAAGCAGAAGTAGTCACCAGACAAACTATTTTCCGTAACAACTCTAAACTGGGAAAAAGGCAAGGTACAGCCAGACTGCATCCCATCTCTTTACACTTGTAACCATATGTACAGAGGAACAACAATCCGGGACAATTAAAATACCTGCATTCTGTTTTCTGATTACAGTTTGAAGAGGTCTGAAACCTTCTTAGAACAAAGTAGACACTGCTCTGGATTATGAAAATTTAATGAGATTAAACGCAACATTTGGGACTTTTCCTGGGTATATCTAAGGATACTTTTTTAGTGTATCTGGTTTACAACCCAGATGTCAGCAATGAATCCCCTTTAAATCTGAACTCACACTTTGTCTGGTCTCTGTGATTGTCATCTTTGCCTTTCTCTGATAATTTTTGAAAGTTTTCATGTAGCTGAAGAGATTCTTTTGCTTGATTTATCTATCTTTAAATTACACAGATGGCTTTCAGTTTTAAACAGAGTCTGGGGCCAGAATCTCTCAGAGATTCAGATGGCAAAAGGCAAGAGTGATATTTTCCCCAAACCACTAAAGGAAAGAAGACAATTCAAATATAATGGAGCAATACACACCCAGACTACAATCTTTCAAGTGAACTAAGCATAACCACAGGTATCCAAAAGAAAGAAGCTGAGTTTGAAGGGCGTAATGTTAAATACGGCCACCCAGGTGCACATATTGCACTGGGACAGTGAGGTCCCTTCTCACTAGAAATGTATAAAACTCGATAAAATCTTTCTGAGACTTAGTTCCCTCCTGTGTTAAGTGGTGCACAGGCCACAACCAAGTCCAGCATTATAGCAGAATAGAAGATACCATGTCCACACAGTAGAAACTTATTTCAGTTTGGACAGACATATTTTACATTCAAACTGATTTTGCAATTCTGGCTTTGCTTCTGTCAACAACTTGTTTCTCCAAAGACTTAGGGAGTGGGAAGTTCATCCCCATGCAGATAATTGCTAGGGCTGTGCTGCAGGCACCACTTAACACCACAGGGGTTGAGTGATTCAAAGAAATGTGCTGACTCTGCTGAGATTTTCATTCAAGCAAGGAGAACCTTGTGTTTAGTAGTTGTAATATTGGATGGGAAATGTCAGAGTGAAATCAGGCAGTTTCTTGGTGCTTTAAGAGAGATTAATTGAAGAGAAATTTCATTTTCCCTTGAAAAAGAATGGAAAATTCTCTACCTGTCATTCATGGCAGGATGATTTATTTTTTTACAGATCTGTCAGTCAGAGGACCTTTGATACAAGTAGATTAATCAAAGACAGTTTATCATCAATCACAGCTAAACAGTTTTAAAAGTGTTTTTCCCCATGTCTCCAAACATAAGACATTGTATCATTGTAATAGGACAAAACTACAATTTCAAAAGCAAAACAGAGTTTTGTACTCTGTTGTTCTGTACAATTTCAGCTGTGCATGTTTCACTGAAAAGAGAGGGGGAAAAATTGACTTGGTTACCAAATTATTGTTCACCTAGCTCATTTTTTGGTGTTAAACTATCTTCAGGTATCAGAGATCATCGTAGAACTTTTAATTAAATGTAATTTTAAATCTACAGGCTGAAGGCCTGGTCAGGATGGACACACTTTTGGACAATGGACACAAAGGGAAACAGACCTGTGTTTTTTATGTACTTCCTCATGAAATTAAGCAGTCTGCCAGTGGATAACACATTTATCCCCCAATCCTGACCCCCACAAATATACATGCAAAATTGCTTGAAATTTGAAATAAAAATATTTATTTCTGAAACTTCCTAGCCCAGTTTAGTGGAATGCATATTCATATCAATATTTTGAATCTAGGTCTGCTCTTTTACTGTCTCAACTGGAGCAGATTTGATGATGTAAATTTATTCATTTCTACACTCAACTCTCTGCTTAGGATTGCAGTTTTGTATCATTCTACTCAGCTGTAGGATAGGGTTTTTCTCTTGTTCCTAAGTTGTAAACAATTTGAAGTAGATATTGACTTGTAGGGTTTTTTTTCATGTGTCAATGTAGCTGTTGGCGCAATGGAGTCAAGACCAAAGCTTGGGGCTGCTGTGACATTGCAATGATAACATCCTTGTGGCTCTGTAGACCAGTGCTTTTTCCTGATTATTCCAGTATATCACCTCATCAGTTTTCTAGCACTGTCTGCTTCTTTACATTAGTGTACCAAAGAATTTTTAGACTGAAGAGCCAGCACGTGAAATACAGTTCAGCTTGCAGATTAGCTTGCTGTCCTTTAGAGGTGAAAAGACCTCTTGATGCTTTGCCACTTTGAAGACAAATGATTTGCAAATTGTACTTCAAAGAGTCATCTGTCTAGACATTGTCACTTGCTTTTTAAATGGCAAGAAAGGGGAGGAATTCTTCTTATGGTGGAGTACATTTACTCCCATTGTGTGCTATTAACCACATTTCTACATATCAGTAAAGCTGAAGAATGGGATGTGCCTACTCATAAGTAGAATTGATACTTCGAAGTTACATAAGCTTGCATTTTGTCACGCAGTTCTGAAACATTTCTACATAAACAATTGTCTGTAGATATCCAGAAGTTGCATGAAAGTTTTATGAAACTTTTTCTACTACTTGGCCTTCCTGTATTCCTGTTCTAATTGCATCATTAAAAGGACAATAGATGAACTTAATTCTGTATACAAATATACCTCCAGGCTCTGTGGAAAGAGCTCCTGCTCCTGAATTTGATGGACTAGACTCTGACTGCCAGCCTTTGATAGGGCAGTGTGTGGAGGTTCTGCACAGTGTGTGGTTAAAATGAGCAAACTTCAGTGTTTATATCTGGTTACATGCCTTTTGTGCTTTGTTGCTAAACATTGTGGAAGATCTCTCTGCATCATTCTTTTTGTCTGTGGCCAGAGGAGAACAGGGACTATGTTCATGGCATGTTTACTTAAAAGGTTACTTTTATTGTCTCATTATTCCTCACCAAGGATCCTTTCAGAGAGAGTCACTGACAGCAGCCAGGCATCTCTGTTTTATTGCCTGCCTGTTGGATATGTTTCCAATCTGCTTTGTTTTGTGCATCCTCCCCTGCACAGTATAAACCCAGGGATGAGGGACATTGTAGCAATGTCTTCAACATCCCTGATTCTCATATTCTGCTGCCTTAAGATTTGTGGACATACAATTCCCACAAGAATGAAAGACATCTGGTCAAATGTTTTCCTATCCTTTTTGGATGTCTATCTCAAAAAAATTGTTCTTCTTTTTTACCAGGCATACATGAGGTTGAAGTTTCCAGGGGTTTCCATGGTTTCAGCTTTAAAGGACTAGTGCAGAGAGAGTATATTTAGGAATCCTTTCATTTTGGCTTCAGGTTTTAATGTAGTTTAAAGATAAGATAGGCTGGCAGGTGGGAGATGAGTATTTCCTTTCTGGTCTACATACTTTGCTAGTGAATTGAATCACAGCTGAGGGCAGAAAATGCTTCTAGACAAATAATAGAATCAAATTAATATTTTGTAGTGATAAGGTAGTTTCTTTGCTTGCACTGTAAGTGGCCATCAGCCACAAAATTTGTTACAAACCGTTCCATGACAATAAGCAAAGGAAAAACATAGAATCATGTGATTCATGGATAACGTGGAGATCAACAGTTCCAAGCTGATCCTCAGAATTTGGACTGTGCTGACAAATTTTGCTGATGATCATGTCACACAGAGAATATGTTAGGACTGAAATAAAAGGGAGTTTGAACATCAGAAGTCTTTTTTCCTGTGCTTCTCAGACTAAGTGCCAATGAGTCACTTAGTATTTAAACAAGCAATGACAATATATTAGCTAACTGAAAGCATAAAATATGGAATAGAGATTTATAAACTGCAGTTTCTGCTAGTTGCTAAAGATAGTTTAGAAATCAAATCAGAGAATCATAGAATAATCTGGGTCAGAAGGAGCCTTAAAGATTATTTTGATCCACCCCCCCCTTGCCATGGACAGGGACACCTTCCACTATACCAGTTTGCTCAGAGCTGCAGTCTGACCTTGAACACTTCAAGGCAGGAAGCATCCACAGCTTCCCTGGACAATCTATGCCAGTGACTCACTACCCTCACAGTAAAGAATTTCTTCCTTATACATAATCTAAGCCTTCCATCTTCCAGTTTAAAGCTATTACTTTTTGTCCAATCACTACATATTCTTGTAAATAGCCTTATTCCGCATCTGTGTTGTAGGCTCCCTTCACATTCTGGAAAGCTGAAATTAGGTCCCTCCAAAGCCTTCTCTTCTCCACTCTAAACAATCACAATCCTCTTATCGTTTTCTCACATGAGAGGTGCTCTGTCCTAATCATCTTGGTGTCCCTTCTCTGGACTTGCGCCAAGAGGTCCATGTCCTTCCTGTGCTGAGGACCCCAGAGCTGGATGCAGTGCTCCAGGTGTGGTCTCACCAGAGCAGAGCAGAGAGGAAAAATCACCTTCCTCATGTAATTGTATCTCTAATGCTTATGTGTAATAGGATCTACTTCGGGGGAATATTAATGAAATTAATTAGTTAACGTTTGTGCACCCCAATGTGATGTGGTATATCAACATAAGCTATTGTTATTAACTGGTTTGTGAAATTTACTGTTTACACACAGCTGGTACTATGAACTTTTCCAGGTCAGTATTTCAACATTTTAGGAGCAAAATGACTGTATTTCAGCTATGGACTCTGGTTCACAATCCAGTATGGGTGCCTACATTTTGTTTTCACATAAACACCAACAAGTTCTTTGGGGCTTCTTTTTGTTTTTCCCACCTGCTCTTCCCTCTGCAACAGTTTTGATTCAGCTGTTAATTTCATTACTATTCAGAAACTTGAAAGACAGTTTTACAATGTGAGAAAGAATGGATTGATTCCCAGCATGGACATGAGGAAATAAAAATGTAGATTCTCTTTCAATATTTTGGTCAAACACTTTACATTAACTTCCAGGCACCCATCCAAATGTGAAATTTTAGCATTATATTTAAGAGATACTTTGAAAGGGTAACAGGATCCAGAGATATCCAATTACCTTTATGTGAAAGTATTATATTCAGTACTCCCTCAGTACCCCCTATCTATGCCTTTGGGAGAAAACAAGTAGAGGAGGTTATAGACTAAAACCAGAACACATAAAGTAGAATCATTGTTAAAACTTTCTCCCTTATTCAACGTAATATTGCAAATGCTACTTATTGGTTAAAGGTGACTGCACAAAGCTGCTACCTGAATGGGAAGAAATCAGGGAACAACTTGGTATAAAAATTTATACTATCATGTTCCTTGAGACTGGAGGGAATGCAGCTATACTATGTAGAATATATTTTGTTTCTCCTTTTAAAAATCAGTAACTAGTAAACATGAGAGTCAGGAGCATTTTTTTCTCCTTTTTCTACATATTTTAAAAATTTCTAAAAATTAGGCATTGAAACTTATCTCTGTGACTTGACTTGCTCTGGTTTTCTGTTTTCTGGTATGACATGGTCAGAGTGAAGCTCTAATCAACATATCAATGAAATACCAACTTTCATCCAAATACCTCAAAAAATTTAACCAGTTTGTAAGACACCACAATTTTCTGTGAAGTTCTATGTAAATGACCATTTTTCATAGAGTATATGTGAAACATATGCAGCTTACATGGCTTGTTCAGCAACATAAGTATTCTCTCTGAAGAAGCTGGAGTAGATTTGAAAACATTTTTTTTGGTCTTTTTTTCATGCTAACTACTCTCTTTCCTATAGACAAACACAAAAATACTAAATAGAACCAAACAAAAAACTCCCAAAAAACCCCAAATGCAAACAAACAAATGAAAAACCCCACAAGTCCCCCCATATCTAATGTCTAACACTGATGACATTGGAAAAGTCACAGTCTGCAGTTTAGTCAGTGTTTTTTATCAGTTATACTGTACTTTTTTTTAAGCAAAACTGTCTTTTTTAAGAGCTATACATCACCCCTGCTGTCTCTTTTTCTTATTACCTCTCCTTTCTCTCATCTATGAATCCTAATATTTTATGCTAAATGGTGAAAAGTAGTTGTTTTGTTCTTGCGGGCTTTGCTTCTTAATTTGTAGTGTCATTATATGTCGGTAAGTCAATATGGAAAATAACTTGAAGTCACTTTGTGCATTGTGCTTAGTGTTTTGTCATTACTGAAGAAAATAACAACTTAAGCTATTTTCTTCATCTGTAAAATCTATTTGCATTTATATTTTCTGTATCAGTGTGTTTCCTGCATCATCTGAAGTGATTTATACAGGTGTTTGCAGAAGTTACATCTTCATCTCAACATGTTTATGCAAAGTAGGCTCAATGCTAAACTTTATACAACTGATAAACTGTATCCGTGCTCAACTCAAATTTAATGAAGATGAGAAAGATGAATGTTTAAAATCTTGAAGAAGTCTTTCCTTCCAGACTAGCTGGTCTGGAAATTTTTCTTAGGGTTTTCAGTCTGTTTTTCTGTACTTGAGCAGAACCATTAGTTCTATGTTTGGGGTTTTTTTTGTTTGGGTGGTTTGTTTTGTTTTGCAGCATGGCCTATATTATATTTTGTTAATCAAACTTTCTGTTGTCGTTTTCACTGTAGATATTGATTGCTTGTACTGAAAATGCTGGACAGGGCATATTAAACTTGAAACCCTTTGTCGGTCAGCCTTGTTCAAAGTTAACCTATGTGGCATCAGTAAGTTTTTAGGTACTTAATTGCATTGTCTGTGTTTACTTTTATAGGTATACCTTGTCAGTGTGAATTGGTAAAATTGGACAGAAAAGTAAACAAAGTTACCCTGAGTCTTTCATTAGACATAAAAAAGAGTGTGGTATGACTCAAAGTCATTGAAAATTTCAGTTTTGGGAATGTCAGGGTAGAATTGTTGTTTCTTGAAATTTCCAGGTTTTGTTTTCAGGGAAAGTTGATATCTGTGTGATAGTCAGAAAGATTAAATAATCTTTCTTAAGACATCAGGCATAGAATATGACAAGAAAATGAACTTTCAATTTGATACCTTCGGTATTTCTGGATTTTAAAGTTGATGTCCCCAAATGGTCCAAATCTTAGGCTCTCAGAACTGAGTCAAGTGAACTCACCTTCAGCTTCTGCCTCTTTCTGCATTTTATGTGATCCTGCCTTTGTAGAAATACATATACAGCCCTCCTTGCTGTATTAGATTTGGTTTGGAAAGTGGGTACTTTAGAAAAAATTGTGATTAAAGAGTGTCTTGGGAAAGAATGTACCTAAGCTAGAACTCTGATTGAAATCAGTAAAAAATATTAATAATTCATCAGTTACTGAATTCCATCTGGTTCTCGGCCCTTACTGAAGCCAAGTAAAACAGGGGTTATGTCTAATTGTGATGGCTTTTTGTAGTGACACAGTAATGTCATTTGTTGCTCAGCTGGCCTACATTTTGCTATGACTAATTAGCAAGGTAATCAATGTTAATGATGACTTTATCATTTACAATATCTCACTGCTTATTTTAGGGCTAATTAGTGCAAACCTTATTAGAGAAAAGGCTAATAATTGGCAGTTAATAATTTTCAGGCTCTTCAGTAGATCTAACAGCACAATAACCTAGCAGGAGTTGATCATGCAAGGGCAATAGGGTCAAAACACCTTAAAGAGAAAGTGTAACTGGTTGATGAGCTCAGAGGGGTGCAAAAAGATCAGCCCACTAGCATACATTGGTAAAATACAGAAAGAAATTAACTTATAATTAAATTTTGAATTGAATTGAACCAAATCCTTGGGTTGGTGGAAAATGTACATTAATGAATAAAGTTAATTCCAGGTCTCTAAGACTTTATTTGGGTGAGATGGTATAACTTTATTTCCACCAAAATATGCAGGCAATTAATGCATAGGAATACACAAAACCTAGAGTGATGTAACTAATGTCCCAAGGCATTTAACCTCACCAAGACCTTCCCTTGGCTGTGGTATGCTTGGAGGGACCACTGTGTAACACAGGGGCTTCATTTGTGTTTGGGGCTTTCTGGATTGCTAAGGAGGTTGCAATATTCATGAAGTAAGCTTCTGTAGCTTCTGCAAGCCATTTATCTGTGATTAATCTGGATTCAAGAGAGGTTGAACAAACAGGTGTAGGAAACACAGGAGTAAAATCTTCTACAGATAGGGGTGGGCTTGATTTAAAGCCCTGGAAGAAACTAGGTCTGGCTTAATTGACAGAGATTTATGGACCTTAAACAAGAGAATTACAAGCCTGAGTTTCTGTAGTTATAAGTGAGAAAATGTATCGGGTGTTACGGTTAAGTTTTATGATTTTAAGTATAATAATGTAAGTTTATAGTAATAAGTTAAGGATTTAGATGTAACAATAGAAATATATAGGTGTAGGTGACAGGACATATTATTGGTCAAGAGGCCACCCCAGTGCAGTAGAAACTGCCAGAGGTGATAGGTTACAAATTCAAAACAAAGTTTCGTTTTAAGTGTCTATTGGATTAGAAAATTATAAATTGTCTGGCAACCCTAAATCTTGTGACTATTCCTGGTCATGGCGGCTTGTAGCTAATCTCACGCCTCGGAGACTGGTGCCTTGTTTGTTATTTTAAGCAATAAACCGTGAATGACTATGAAAAGTCCCATCTCTCTCATTAAGAACTCCGACGGGCGAAAGATATGCGAGTGGCGAGACGCGGGTGGCGTCGTAGTTTACAAACAGGCACATAGAGTGGGCAGCATGAGAATGTGTGGAATATGTTATGGAGAAATGAAAACTGAAACACATGGTTAGACACTATCCTACATGTTGCTGAATTCACTGTTCCCTTCAGTACCTGTGCATGGAGTAGAATAAAGTCGGTCCTGTAGAGGTTTAGATGTAGTACCTGGGAAGTTAATAGACAGTTTCCAATGCAGAAAGCAGCCCTTAACAGTTCTTCCATTAGTTTGACGTTTCCCTCCAGTAATTTTGATCTTTGCCCCTGTAGTGCAAGCTAGTGACAACTCTGATGCAGGTGGTGTCATGGGAGTACAGAGAGGAATTCCAAACATATGAGACCAGGCCGGGCCCCTGCATTTTTTAATATTTGCTTTTGCAACCAAGATTCCACGATTAGGAGCATTTTTAGAAGGTAGTGTGGGAAACAGTGTAATTCTGTAATTGTCCCAGTGTTTTCTCAGGAAATCTGAATGATCTTATCAAGATATTTCTGGTGGCTGTCACTGACATATAGCTTAAACTCTGAGTTGTGTTTGAATGATCAGGGTAGTTGGGAACGATGCTTGAGAACTGGAAGACAGCAAATTTCTCTCCCATCTTGGAAAAGGTAAGAAGGGTGCAGGTAATTACAGATCAATTTACCTTACCTTGATGATTGGGAAGACAGTAAATAATCTGGAAAAAATTTCCAGGCACATGATGGAAAAGAAGGTAAACAGTTATGACTAGTCAGTAGTTAGCATGGATTCATAGAGGGGAAGTCTTGACCAAATCTATAATCCTCTGGCCTGGTAGATGAGGGATATTCACTGTAATTTGCATGACAAAGCAATGTAAAAACCGAAACCCACCTAACTAATTTAAAATCCCCATAGCAGCTATTGATTCCTACAGCAAATTTTTGACATAGATTATGTCTGCAAACACAGGCTACGGTCTTATCTGCAACTATTGATCAGAAGTTCTTCACTACAAACAGTGGAACTTCAAGAGCGGAAACTTTTGAGTACCTTCTTTTGAGAAGTTACTGGTTGGTACCAACCATTTGCTTTGTAAAGCAATTCAATCATTCACTTTTTTTCCATTCATTTTGCATTTTGCAAGGGAGCAAAAATGCATCCCACAGCAGTTTTTTCACATAAGTCAAGAACCTTGACATCAACTCTATTGCATTGTAATTTTCTAGCAGTATGTGTGGGATCCTATGGAACAAAGTTACAAATGGGTAGGTAAAAAATCCTACAATGATCAAGATGATTTGTGTAGATTCATAATCCTATTAGGAGGACGAATATCTCCTCTTGTTTAGAGAGATAATGGGAAAAGCTACTCTCCTGCAGGCCTACTGCTTTCTAGTGCAGTCCCTGGCCAGGCAAAGAGATGCAATCCCATAGTCAGTGTAAATTGCATGAGTAGATTATATATCTGGGCATAAATAGTTATTCTGAATTAATATTACATTTTTTAATGCTCAGTGTTTCCAGTCAGTATTCTCTGAATGTGTTCTGGGAATCATATTTAACTGCAGAAGCAAATTATAGCAGTGACAGTTATCTGGCCAAAGTCTCTCACCTGTTTTCTGGAGGCTGATGAGGATATTGTTGGTTTGCTTACAGAAAGCAGAAAAAACTTTTCTGTTGCTTCTAATTATTTGTCAGAAAGACTAATACGTGTAACTGCTTCGAGTGGTGGGATTCAGAGCACATAAAGAAATTCAGAGCTTTATTTACAAATAATGCCTACTAGAAGAACAGTGGAAGAGAAAAGCAGGATAAATTTCTTTTTTTGTTGTTTTGGTACTGACTGTCTTCTGTGAAGCATAATATAAACTTGTCATGTAAGAACAGAAAGTAAGTAAAATTAATGTTTCTTCCTGTAACACAGAGGATTACATGGTGGCCCACACAATTTCTGGTGAACTACACAAATTCAGGCCTTCATGGTTTACAAGTAATTTAGTGCATCTTTGCCTGAAAGAAAAGGTTAGAGGTTTTCAAGTGCAGAAAAAAGTTCGCTAGACTGATTGAGCAGTAATTGGCATCCCAATTCATGCATAGTTCAGAGTGGATTAAAGAGCCTTGATATGCCAAGCTCTTGCCTGAGGAAAGGCAAGTTTGATATTCTTGTCAACGCATGAAAGGGGACTATTATTATTTATATTCTGAGACATCTTTGTGCAATGTGTTCATTCTGTAGATGACAGGTGCTGGTGGATATAATGCTGATAGATATCCTGATTTACCTTGGTGTTGAGCATTTTACCCATTACCCTTTACAGTTTTTTTTTCAGGTGTTACTCAAATTTGTGCAAAAAACTAAAGGCAATTGTAAAATTTTAATTTTTATTTTTCTCTTGAGAATCACTCTAGAAATCTGGAGAGTGGGGCAATGTTTCAGTGAAGACATTTGGTGCTGGGGAGTCACTCCTTGCCCACCCATGCTTTTGGAGTTAACATACATCCAGATTTTAACTGCCAGAAATGTCCAGGCTGGGGGTTTTTTGCTTCAAAAAGAGCTTGTCTCTGTGTTGAATTCAGTCCTGTAACTCAAATTCTCAGAATAATATGCAAATTGAATGTTAATGGTGTTCTGTAGAGCTTATGCTGGCCTGATGATTGAAAGTGGGGTTTTTTTCTACAAGCAGAAATGTCCTCATATTTATTTTCTCAGGAACAGAGAATGGACATTTGCTATTTTTTATAATTTCCAATTTTTTCTCCAGAATTTTGCTAGCATTGCTGCAGGTCCTTCTGAGATATTTTGCAGACAATGCACAAACAAGACATTTCTACTACGTCTCTGATAAGTACGTACCATGAGAACATCTGTGCTTTGCTGTAACAGGAAAATTTTTTAAAAGAGGACTCAGTAAATGCTGGATATGTATCAGGGTTTTTTATGGCCAAAAGAGAGTACTCTCAAACACCTTGACAAGGTAAGGGTTTGCTTCTGATTTCTCCAGCATGGCTGAGTCCCTGGAAAGAGAATGGACAATTTTCAGCTTTGTTTAAGTGATGTGGCTCTGCTATAGCTCACTGAGTAATCCTGGGTAATGTACAATTTATTGACCATTTGGAGGCTCCTGGGGTCTTGAAACCTGTTTAATAGGCATCTCAAAGCAGCAGCTCTCCCATAATAATAGTACTGTAGTACATCTGCAATAATGCAAAGTGCTTTTGCTGTAATGATGTATTATGGAAAATGTGGTGCAGGCCTGAAAATCACCAAGGGAACTCATAAAATATTATTTAACCTTTTGTTAATTTAAAGGCTCCAATATTATCTAATTTATTTATTATGTGAGGAAAGTAGCTGAAGTCAATTACACCGTGGATTGTGAGATCTGTACATGAGCTTCAGCTCTGCTATAAATTATGGATATTGAAAGGCTGAGATGTAAGCTTTTAAACCTGTTCCTAAAAGCTGACAACGTATAGCTTAATTTGTATTACTTACAGGTATTGCAGTTCAAATGAAAAAATAAAAATAATTTGAAGCTGTGGTCGATCCCCCTGCAGAGTCTATTTAGAAATCATGAGTCTAGGTCTTTGGTCTTTCATTAGCAAATCCCAGAGTAGTCTATTGGAGTTTTTACATAAATAATTATGAATATTCTTTTTAAAGCATTTTAAAACAACTAATTTGAAAAGGCATAGCGTTTTGCACATTGTACCAGAATATGACATTAAGTACAAGCTGCAATAGCAAGCATGAACTATGTAAATCTGTCAAAGTTAGTTCACTGAGATGCTCCAGAGAACATGAGAATCAGATTTAGAATGGCTGAAGAGAAGAAGGGTTCCTTGGGCAAGAGCTCTCCAAGGTGCAGAGAGGTACCACGAATAGCCTTTTGCATAAGAAATCAGTTGCAGCATTCAAGAGCTCAGGAAGTGTTTGAGTGATGCGGAATTTCAGTATCTGGCCCATCCCTACCAGGTATTATTAGCTGCTGCAGAACACTGAAATGCCAAGCCCATTTATTTTGCTAACATATAAGCTGTGTGTGATCTGTAGTCCAGAGGGGAAAGTTTCCTGCTGGTCATAGCAGATTTACTTACAATAAAGTGAGTGGAATAAACACAGTGGTTTTGCTTATTTGTTTTTATGTTTCATGGAGTACAGGGTTCTTGTTTTGGCTGTAATTCACCCTTGTGCAAGTAAGAGTTTAAATTGCACAGGTTAGTTACCAGACTGACGATTGAAATCTTTTATGTGAAAGAAAAACTCACACGTTTCCATCCTTACTGTGAATGTGTAAGAAACCTTAAAGATCGCAATTGCCTTAAACCCTGTTTTAAATTTAAGTGTAACTTTAAAAATTGCCTTAAAATCTGTTAAGATCACCATAGGACTTTGCACAAGGACTGTGGCAAACTGTATAAAGAAGCAAATGGTCATCCTGGGTTCCTTCAAGGTAAGAGATTCCCTGCTCAGGTAGCTGGAGTAAGTTCCAAAATCAGGCAGAGAATATCCAAGGGAAAATGGAAGTGGCAGTTACTGCTAAATCATTTGAATGCTGATAACTGATGGAGTAAATATGCATCCTATGCGTAGGTATGCATTTTTGTAAGCCCAGATATCATGCAAACAAATGGTATTCCTGCAGACAAAATAATTCAGAAGAGTTTTTCAGAATACTGGTGGTGTTTTGAAATCCAAGGGTTATATATTGATTATTGGAATGATATGAAGTATCATTTCTTCCTTGCTGTCATTGTACCAAGGTAAATCTAACCTTTTTTTGCTGTGTCTAAGAGTCTGCTCTGTGATAGATCTTCATCTCCATCCTTTTTACCCCAGTCACCTGAAGTGGGAAGTGTGTTGGCATACATCACAGATCCCTCCCTCCTCACTCTCCTGGATTTCCTTCCTGCAGAAACTGTGATGAAGACCAGGAATACTGACTATGTAGAACTCATTCTAGCGTGAGATCTTCATTTCAGGTCTCAGAGCTGGGAATTACAAAGTGCCCTCAGGTACCACAGTTTAGATGAAGCCTTTGCTTATCAAATTAATGGATGCTGTGCACCTAGCAATTGTACACAGGCAGCTGTGTTGCAGTAAAAATAGTAATAAGTACATCAATTTTCCTTGGAACCATTGCCCCTGGCAACTAGTGTAATTAATTGGGAATTGTTTAATACATTATATTTGACCTGATATGTTGGCAGTTAGTAAGAGACAGATTCTGACACCTCCAGCATGCCAGTTAGGGGCTGTAGTCAAAACAGGACTGCTGTCTTTATGTCGGCTTCTCTGAAAGCAGCAGCCAAGATCTCAGTAAGGATAGGTTCCTGCAGTCCCTTAGGATTTTCACATGGCTGGTATCTCGTGCACAAAAGGAGTCTGACTATTTGGGGCATGGCTTTATACCACATCCACTTCCGTTTCAGAACCAGTACTGAGGCTAGAATAAGAAAGCCTCTAGTCCCTCAGTTCCTCAGAAAACGTTCTGCCTGCTTGCATTGTCTATAGCCAGAATTCTGCTGGAAACTGCCTGGGGTAAAGCATCGCTCTGAACCCCTCTGCAGTTCTCATATAGACCTGAGAGTTTGGGGTAATTAGAGCCCTGCATCTGGAAAGTATATTCAGTGACACAGTATTGCACCTTGCAGATTTGTGAGCTGCTGCACTGCTGCTACTCTGTTTCTGTTTCTATTCATACCCTAAAAATATCTATGTTTATTGGAAGTGGTAGATACCAATCTTTCTTGGCTCAGCTGTTTCATCTTTCCTGAGGAAAAGCAATCACCCAATTATACACACTCATAAATTAACTTGACAGCCCACATACTGGAATTGCCATGCCTTCCTGAGCCATTTAAATTTTTCATGAGTTCTGAGTCCTTGCAAATAGGGGCCAGAAAGGAACATTACAAGCCCCTACAGAAATTGTTTCTTCTTTATTTTTCTGGCTTACTGGCAACACACTCAGAGAGGTGATCATTACCATCTTCTCTTTCTCAGTGGAGTCATTATGCTAAAGAGGCCTCCTGTGTTCTCTCATATAAACATATTCTTAGTAAGAGAGTTGGGATCACTGCTGGATCATTCATCATGTTCACCAAAGAAAAAAGTGCTGGATATACAGGTTTGAAGGCTGCTGAAGTTTAAAGCTAAAAATATGAGGCATATTTCTCAAATCTTCTTTCCCAGAACATCCTTGCTCCCTGGCATCTAAAGTGTAAAAAGAGAAACATTTCGGTAAATTAGGACCACTGATTACTCCCACAAATACAAAGTGTAATCTTCAGGGTCTGCTGAAACAGTGCAGGAAATGCAGGACAGTTAACATCTTGTCCAGCTTGGGTTGCCTGATTCTTGTCTGCTCCAAACACCATCTTCATCCCCTGGAAACAGAAAATAATTTCAGAAATATCAAAGGAACAGTATGTGTTTTCGGTTCTTGCTCTCATTGATATGCACTATCAGTTCCCATTTTTCTCTGCTTTGACTTACATATCTGGATATTCTCCCTTTTAGAAGCTTTTAATTAGGGCTTTATTTGGACCACTCATTTCTGAAAAGCTGAATAGATGGAGAGTGCAGTATGTCATTTTAGCTCTGATTTCAGAGGACATACAGGTGGGCTGAGTTATATTTTGCTAAATTCAGATACTGTGGTTCTCTTATTGGTCGTGCTATTGCAGCTGTCTTACTAGAGAACCTGTGGGAGTTGTACATGTTGAAATCACGTGTAGAAAATCCCCATAGTGTTTTTGTCAATGGACTGTTTACCCTGTATTTAACCAGTTTTAGACAGTCCCCTGTGCAGTCTTCCCACTGCAGTTTCCCAGTTTTAGAAGTCAGTGCAACCATTTCATTGATGGTGCTTAACTCACCATGGTGCCAAGGGTAATATGCACCAGTGCAAGTTTACTCAAGGCTGAAACCAGGACAAGTCCTGAGGGGCTGAAAACATCCCAGGAAACTCCTCCATGTAGAATGGAATGTACTCACAGCACAGTTTCAGTCCGTGGAGCTACACTGACATTGTGCTCTGCAAGACACCAGATACCAGACCAAACACAGTGTTGCATTTGGATTCACAAAGGTGGCTCATAGGC
Organism: Dicrurus megarhynchus; assembly: GCA_013399195.1. Taxonomy (NCBI): domain Eukaryota; kingdom Metazoa; phylum Chordata; class Aves; order Passeriformes; family Dicruridae; genus Dicrurus; species Dicrurus megarhynchus. The sequence goes on along the minus strand of VXAD01008919.1, from coordinate 406,040 downwards.
TGGTGACATGGCTTGTTCATCCATGCATGTTGGCTGCAGTAACATCTGTTGCTTTCCCTTATATCATACAGGAAAAATAATTACTCCTTCACACTGCAGAATGATCAGATCTGGGGTTTTTTCCAGCATTGCATATACACTTTGAAATATGTGGGGTTTTTTTCCTAAATGTCTAAAAATATTGTTCAAAACCCACAGTCCTCTGCAGTTCATGCATAGAGCATTTCTGATTTTTTATATGAGTTTGGTGTTTTTACAGGGTCACAGAAAGAGATAGCCATTGCTTGGTGTGAAGCTGCTGAATCAACAGACATGGTAAAGAAAAGGGAGAGGGAAGTACAGCTGAAGAAAGTTGTGATTGTCTGACACATATAGAAAAATTCTTGATAAATAATCCTCTCATTTAGTCAAGGTGTGAATTGGGGTGTTGAAAAATAGTGCAACATCTTTTAATTTTCCTTTGAAAGAATGCCCTGTAAGAAATTTCTGGTACTTCTTTTCTCTGTTTGCCTTTGTCCCTGTGTTAACTTCTTAAGAAAATTAACAGGAATGGCACAATGTAATGGCTGCTTTCAGTTCTACTTTGAAAATCTCCTCTCCAAGTTAATTCTGAGGAATGGTAAAATAATAACTTGAAAGAATGTTGGCACCATATATATGAAGATCAGACATTTGTTTTCAGGATAAAGCTCGGGGCTTCATAAGTTGGAAGTCTGTAGTCTATACACATTTATAGCCAATTTTTTTTTGAATATCAGTGTTACCTCAAGCCCTGACCAGGTCTGTTTGGGAGAAAGGGCAAGTCTCCTGCTGTTACTTCATAGTAGCAAATTTTGGAAATCAAACAGATGTAAGAGAGAAGCAGAAACATAGACAGACAGACAGACAGATAGATCGATAGATAGATAGATAGACAGATAGATAGATAGATGGATGGATTAGATCAGTTAGATCAGTTAGCAGTTAGATCAGTTGCTAAGAAAATAACACCATCTTTCCTTGCTTCCTGGGAAGTACATACACTGCTTCACAATTGCCACAATTTGAGCTGTAAAATGGAGGACTTGGCTTGAAAGCTATTATAGTGCCATTATGACTTCATTAAAAAAAAACTTGACTTGAATTGCTTGCTTCATATCAAGGGTAGCTCTAAATCATAATGATCAAAAATTAGTTTTCTGTTTCAGCTGCTGTTCCCTTAATCTGCCTTTGAGCTTGCTTTCAGATTGCAGTTCCTCCATCATCAGCTGACTCTGAAAATGACACTGGCTCTGCTGACAGAGCCCACTGTTTATACATCCCAATGAACTGAAACTGAGGGAGCACATCGGCTAGGGATTTTCAGAGCTACACCCCCGATATTGCAGGAAGCTGAGCCAGTCCGCAGACAATTGAAAATGCTTCCTAAGAAGCATTCTTAGTTCTGCGGTTTTAGCAAAAGCCAAGTGATGGATGCGATCCCATAAACTTGTGGGAGTAGCTGTTGTGAATACAGCATTCACAGTGTACTGATATTTTCTCAGCCTGACACAGAGAAGAGCCAAAATTTCTTCCGGGTTAGGAAGTTAGGTCCAAAATGTAACAAAACATGATTTCATTCCTTAATAATTTGCTACAGGGGAAAATTCAGTAAAATGCTACAACATAGTTTGCAAAACGCAGTAAACAGTATTAAATTTTGAATGTGTTTCTTATTTGTAGTATTTAAAATACACAATTACCTGTTTAATTGCTAATATGATCAAGATGGGTGAGTGTATTTAGTGCAATCCTCCCTCTATAGAGTACTGCTGCTGGGAGTTGAAGCCACACACCAGAAGGAAGGTTGCAAGCAGGATCTGAAATATTTTTATTTGCAACCTAAGTGATGCCTGAGGTGAAACTGTGGTGTTAAAGCAATGATAATTGGCTCCTCCTGGCTTTCCCCACTGAAAGAAATTGAAATTCAGTTGGCTTTCAGTGGAAATAGTTGTGGAGCAGCAATTGTCATTGCTGTGACATTGTGTATTTCTGTGTCAGGCAATTTTCAGAAGCCAAGAGAAAGTGTTGTTGTAAATTAGAATATGATCTAAGAATGCACTTCATGGAGGCAGGACAGAGCATGTGATGAATTTCATATGCTCAGTAGTATGCTTATGCTACGTGGTATTGCACAGGCTGTGAGTCTACAGCACAAAGGACACAGGAGTGTACAGCTCTCCCAGGTGCAGTGATACCTGGATGATAACTTCCTTTTTTGCAGTATAATAACAGTATCTTCAGCAGTAAATCAGAGGCTGAGGCATTTATTGTGTAAAAAGATGGATATTTAAAAGGTAACTGGAGATTCTAGGGGTACATTTTCTGGGCTGATTTTAAGTGATTGAGATCTCATTATCTCAAAATAGATTATATAACAATCTCCTTGATAAAGCCATTTCAGCTGTTAGATATTCTCACTGTTAGAAATCTCTTCTCTGTCTTTAGTCTAAATACTTGCAGTATAAGCCTAGTCCATTCCAAGAAGATACAATGAAGAAGTTATTCTTTTATTTCTGGCTGAACATTCCTCAAATTTTTTTTTAATATTTAAAGCTTTTTTTTGTCGCTTCAGTCTTCTCTTCTGTAAAGATCCCAGTGAGTTACATATTCCTCCATTTCATAGATTTATTTGTTTCTCCAACAGCTCAGTAATGTTATTGATTCAGAATACCTGAAACTGTCAGGGCCCAGAATTGGTATTAGTAATATAGAACAGAATGGGAATACTCAGGTATTCACTTGCCTTTCTGATAATATTCCTGTTTATATTTCCCTCTATGTTGAAAGTGTTTTCCTTAGAAATTACATCCTGAAGTTGTTTTCCACTGGGTCTTCTTCTACAGACCTACCTCTCCCATGCCCTCATGTCCCACCCTTGCTCCAGACATATTAGTCCTCACTAAAAGATTACATAATTTGCACATTCCCCTGTTGAATTAAATATTATTATTCAAAATGTTTCTCCAGTTTCTAAATTCAGCTTTGTCTTCCAGTATATGTGAACTCACATCACCTTGACAAATTTCATGTCCAGTGTTTCATTATCAGAGTTATGCTGATAAAGCAACAGTTTTTAGCACAGGGTGTGTGGTACTCTTATTTACTGAGCCCTTGCTGATACCACTTATAACGACTGTATGTGGTTTCCAACAGGGCCAGCTTTATCGTAGTTTTGTACAGGCCATGTTTCCCTAGCTTGCTTGGAAGCATCTCATAAATGCCAAAAGCTGACCTAAAGCTAGGATATGTGACATAGTCGCAAACTTCTCCATTTACAAGACATGTTATTGTGTCATAGGAAGAAATTATTTAATGTGATACCACATATTCTTTATTAATCAATTTCCTGCTACTTAATTATTATTTAATTATTTTATATATGCTTAATTTCTCTCAGTGTTTTCTATCAATGAAAGCTAAGTAGATCATCTATGGCTTCCTGACCCCTCTTCCTGTCTTTTAAGGACAGAAAAAACAACCAGGATACTCAAATCTGCTGGACTACCTCTTGTTTCCAAAAAAAAGGAAAGGGAATTGCCATTAACTCCTGCATCACCGGACAGTTCTTTGTAGTTTAACTTTTCTTCAGTACTCAAAGATTAGTTTAGGCTGTTTATTTGTGTCTCTTTCCTGCCACAGTCTGCAGATATTTTATGGAAGATGAAAGTTAAAAAAGAGACCAAACCTTCTGTCTTTCAATATCATGTTGGTAAATCTCATTCTTAGCAAGAAGCAAACTCTTTGGTCTATTTAGTATTAATGGACTTGAGAAATGGAGGTTTTGGGCATTTTTGGCGCTGCTTAAATTCCTCTGGGAGCTCTGTACCCTGTATGCTGTCCTTGCTAACAGCATATTGTAGCTTTATTTTTCGGAACTGCTGGGAAAGTTGTCTTTGAGTATTGCAGCACATGTACCTTCACCCTAGGAATATCTCCTGCTGTTAAATAATGAATGGCTTATTTCAACTACTATAATATTCTCACTGTAAGATGCAATGCAGTTAATTTTGTTTCCCTCATGGTGACAAGGGACATCCATTGGTCCGCTGCCAGAGGACTTTGTGCCTCTATTTCTACAGCCAGAGAGTCCAGGTGTAGATAATGCTCCAAGAAATTTTGTCCGACAATTGTCCTGTCCTGACAATTTTTTCTGGTGTCTGGGTATGCCACCTTTCCTATTCAATAAAGCCACGACTACTGGGATCAGTCTGAGGTGAATTTAATGGAAGACACTTAATTCTGTAGTATGCTTTAATCCCAGTTATCTGGTGCAGCTTCCCTTACAAGACAGTTACATTCATCATAGCAGCTGAAAGTTCTTGGATATTCCTGTGACACTTAGCCAGCTTCAAACAGTACCTAGGTAGGAACAACAGCAGGAGGCATCAGCAGCTTTAATGAGGGAGCTAGTTTTCCTAGTTACTCAACTTTTGGTGTGTTATTTCTATGAATAGAAGGAAAGAAAATCCTGTTCTCCTCAAATTGTAATGAACAGGACATTAGTGGTAGTCTTTATGTGTTCAACTGTTCCCAAGCTGGGGAAGTTTTCTCTCAAACTTGATGAGACAATGGAATATCACAGAAATTACACAGTTTGAGTCCATGAGGGGAAAAAAAAAAAAAAAACCAACACATTTTTAAGTAAAGGTTTTAGGATCTTTTTTTCAACTATTTTTAAAATATTTTTCCTATGTTTCACATAAGAATTCTGTGAGTGGATCAGTCAAGCTGTTCAGTTTGCTTCTTAGGAAGCAAGAAAGCAAGAACCCTTGGGAAGATGCAGCTACAAAACCTTTCTTAGGCACACCTTTATTACAAGAAAAATGTTTTTCTTCTCTGAAACGTGGTTCTTCAGGCAGAAAGCAAAGGGTGTCTTCAAGAACTCTTTTTTTTTTACTGCCTTTTACCATTACATCTCTTAAACTCTGACATTATTTACATTTTTGGAAACAAACTTATAAGAACTTGATTTCCGTAATTTATTTTGGCAAACTTAGGGGCAAATGTAGCATACAGGCCTTGCAGCTTATTCAGTGGTTGTTCTCTTTTCCTTATTCCTCCTGGAGGACTGTAAATCAATGAGAGGGATATATTTCCTGCTTATAAGGAGGCTAAGTATGAACTTTGACAGAAGCACATTTTAGAGATTTTTTTTCCCCCCACGCTTAAACTGGTGAACAGGCTCACAGTATGAATTTACACTTCTGTACAGCTCAGGGTCAACCTTCAATCAGCATGTTCTTTGGAATGAGCTTGAAGTGTTTGTTCTATATTTTATATTGAGTTTGTGCTCCTGTCTGCTGCTGACAAATGGCTTGTTAACATATGGTTTCTGAAGTACAATTTGCATTTCTGTGAACCAGGGATTAAGCACTGTGTGTAGATTAGGAATAATTTATATCTAGCTAATAATAGATAGGTTTTTTTTTCCTACTGCCTCAAATTTTGTTTCGCATGAGAACAGCAGAATACTTCCTGGTGATGATGAAGGAGAGCATTTCTTAAGTGCAAATAACATGAAAACATTTAAATTGGAAGAAGCAATTTGTGTTTTAGCCGCTCATTTACTGACCAGAAAATTAGTTCTGACCATGAATGCACCTTCTTTTTTAGATTTGAACATAGCTGGGTGTTATGTTTAGTTCATTTAAATGAGTAAGCTTCCAAGCCTATGCAAAGGAGCTTAGCTTAGCAAAAGTACATTGGTATAGTAAACGTTTATCTATGTGTAATGATAGAAATTTTGTTTCAAAATATTAATAATGATCTGATATGTTTTAATGACAATCTTACATTTACAAAAAAAATCTGTTTCACGCTTAACTTTAACAATGCATGCAAAAAGGCAGAAATGTACAATAATAGGACTATTAGTTAATTTTTGTTTCTAAGCATTTAATTATGCTTTTCTTCATTGTTGGACTGCTTTGTAGCTGTAGGCAGAAATAGTCCTTTCTGTTGTGGATGGTTAATTTAGGTTGGTGATCTTTATTGGGTGGGCTGACAGAGTGCTTTGCTGTAAATAATTTCAAACATTTTAATGGTAACTTTGCAATCAGGGAGAAGCCAAGAATAAGTAATATGCATTTGATGACATAGATCTTCTCTGAAATAAATGTTCTTTCTCCCCTTCATTAAGGAAGAAATGGATTATGAAGTGAGTTAATGAAGAAAACCTCCCTACAGACTAAGTCTGCTTTTCTGAAAAGGCACACTATTTAAACGAGTTGTTAAACCTAGGTCACTTCTGCCCACCAGCAGTATCTGTGTAGAGAATCCCTTTGTCTTCATGAGCCCATCTTTCCCCATAAAAGTGCTTTTCACTATCCAGACTGTGTGAATTGCTTATGAGCATCAGAGGCAAAATCCAGTGCCTACTAAACTCAGGGAAGTAATCCCCCTGATTTGAGTGATCAAGGCACTGGCACCACACAGGGCTACACAATGCAAAGGCACTGGAAACTGAGCATGTAAAGCCCAAGCAGTTTACTGCTGTAACAAACCAAGTGTCTGCTGCACAAAAGAGCATCCATGTGTGATGCTGCTGAAGGAGGGCATGCTATGAGAAAGGAAAAGACGTGAGTCTGCTGTTTCTGTATCTGCAAATCTGAGCCGAATCAGGAAGATGGGGGTACTGAAGTGAGGACAGTGTCTATACTTCAATCAGCTCAGTTGTAGCAGCTCCAAATATGTAGGTTTCTACCAGCCAAACTGTATAGCAGTTTTTCAGAGCCTTGTGTGTATTAAAAAAAAAAAAAAAAAAAAAAAAAAAAAAAAAAAAAAAAAAAAAAAAAAACCACAAAAAAAAAAAAAAATTACCATGTAGAACTTAAAAGATCATTAAAATTTTGACATTTCCTGGAAGCCATCTTACAGGATAGCAATTCTGTGCTGAGTTGTATGCAATGGTACTAAACACCTTGTGTAAAGACTAGCATTTTTGTCAAGCAACAAATTCCTGCACATTTCGAGTCTTAGTTGCCCACTTAAATTATCCTCTTTTTTCCCACCTACATTCCTGTCAGGTTTACAAGGACAAAGGAACATATTTTCTGACATAATAAGTCATCAATACTTTGTTGTGTTTCAATGGCTGTTTTCTTGGCAGCTGGTTTAGTTCTCTGTTTATGGTACTCTGAAGTGCTGTGTATGGTTGAGAACATAGGCTGGTTTTCTGTCACCATGAGAAAGAGCTGCCTGTTGCGTTATGGGTGCTTTTTAGTGGATTATCTACTCAAAGATTTACCCATGGAATACTGAATTTTTAACATTATCAACCTTCAACTTTATCAACTATCAACATTATCAACTATCAACCTTTCTTGTCTGCCATTAATGATTTTCTTTCACAGAAGAGCACTGGCATTTGGTCTAGGCAGCAAAAAATTCTTTGCAGGACAAATAGAAATTCCAGAGTATACATAACATACATATCTAGAAGTGAATTTTACTAAACTATTTAGCCCAAACAAATCTACAGTTTCTGTTAGAGGGCTTTGTTTTACTAAATTTAACCCTGGTTTTAATATATGGGGCTTTTTTTCCCTCAAAGACAGGCTATTGAGTACTCCTACAGCTGTGATCTCTAGGTGTGGGTGATGTAGAAATAGGGTTTACTGAAGATTGATGAATAAGAGCCATAGATGTTGTACAAGGCTAAAACTCTTCTCTAGTAGGCACTCATGTCACATGATAGCAGAGGAATGCTTGATTTGTTTGGAAATTCTCATCTTGTATCTCAAAATCTTTGTTTAGTGTGGAGTAGTGCTCCAAGTTGTATTATATTGTAAAATGTTTGCTCTTAGAATGGAGTGCTACAGACAAAAGTGAAAAGCATAGATATTCCTTACTTTGTAGGACATTCTGCCTACATATTTTCTGTTTTGAAATGCGAAATCCATAAAATAATCTGTGTAAAATGAATATGATTTATTAATCCCTTAAACTAGAACAAAGGGAATATACATTTTTTTTATTTAAATAACAGCCATGTATCTATAAAATGTGTCAATTAAATTTTGTGCATCTGATTCAACACTGCTGAGGTCCAGTCCTGTGAATGCTGAAAGCATGGGTGCAGAGAGATTTCTCAGTTTTCTGCCAGTGTCTGTGTGAAAGCTCTGCTTTCTCACAGACGCTACGGGAAAACAGTTGAGACATTTTGTAAACTATGGCCCTGTTATTGATACCAAAGAGAAAGTATCTGAAGTAAGTGTTATTGGGTTCAGCCAATCCCTCCGAGGGGTGGCTGGTCAGTGAACCAATGACCTTATGCCAGTCCAGCGTGCTAAGGTATTTAAGTGAATTTGTAAGTTAATAAAGAGTTGGTTTTATATCACAATGAGCCGTCCATGTCGTTCTTCCTCAGTCTCTGCCTGCGAGCGACACAGAATTATTTTTTAAGTGCATATAAATATCTGTCTTATTTCATCCTCAGAGCTCCTTTAGGAAGGCTTCTTTTATAACTTTGGGGGTTTTTTTCTCATTTCAATGATAGATTTGTTTCTGTAAAGGCTAGTACACTGAAAGCATAATAATAATAATAATAATAATAATAATAATAATAATAATAATAATAATAAAAGAAAATTAATAATTTTAAAAGTAACCTCTTCCCCCAGGATAAGCAAAAATAGGGTTCCTATAAGTAGTTTTCCATATTTGTGTGGAAGAACTTGTGGACATGACGGTTAATTCACTAACTTCATCTCATCAGTTCAACTTCTTTGCTGAAGCTCTTCCAGAAGCTGCCATCAAGGGCTGTTGCATGGACCTGTTTTGTCGTGGCGTGGGAGCATCCCTTGAGGACCAGGTCTCAGTGTCTCTGCCTCCACAGAGTGCCTGGGAGGCGAGGCAGTGTTATTCCTGCTCTTCAAGTGAAGGTGACAAGAAACACAAGGGAGGAAATCATTTGTCCAGCACTGCAGTGTGTGATTTGTTGTCTGCAGATGGAGTGTGCCTCCTAAAATATTAAGTCCTTTGTTTATTCCTTCTTCTCTTTTGTCCTCTACATAAATCCAGGGGCTGGATGGTGGCCATCACTTTTCACTCTAGAACATCAACCATTACTTTCTTTATCATATTCAGACTGATTTCCTGGGAATGCAGGTTTTTTACATATCCGATCATGAACAGATTTGTAATGACACAACACAACAAATTTCATAGAATAATAGTTACTTAGCAGGGGAATTGAGAAGGACACTTCCATATATTGATTTGGCCTTCATTCCAGTGGCACAAGTACTTACTTTTTCTTTTCCCATCTATTTTTTTTTACTTTTTTCTGCCATATGTCTCTTGATTGAGATACCAGGATAGTCTTTTCCAGTGTATGCCTAGTTCTGTGGCTATGCAGCTAATTTGGAGTACTTACTCCTCACAGCTACTCCTCGTTCTTCTCCAAACAAGAGCAAAGACTCAAAAGTAAAGGACAGAATTTGCAAAGAAGACTGGAAATCTTCCCCAAATAAGTGCTTTCATAAGCCTTCCAGCATCAAGCACCTCTTTTGTTATCTGTTTTACTGCACTACACATGCAATGTACTAAACTACTGTGTGGATTTATGACCAAAATCACTACAGTACAAGTGCCTAAGAAAAGGGAACTGTTGGCTTTGTGACAGAATAGCAAACCCCAAATGGCTGCATTCCTGAAGTTCCTACTAAACAGATTATTTTTTATGTCTTTGTAACCCTTCATTTAGACCCACAGGAAAGGCAGATTGAGTAAAAATATATATCAGGGTTCCAGTATTGATTTCTATGTAGATCCCGAATATCACTTCTGTGCTACTAATACTTATATTACATGATATTACTATGTTGGGGAAGTAGTAGTATGGAGACTTTAACACTGATTGCAGCTCAGAAATTTTTCTCAGTTCAGGTGGAGTTAGTCATTCTGTGAGACATTTAAACATCCAATTTTTTTTTTTTTTACCATCAGCTTTCTGACTAGTGTTCAATACCAGTCCAAGAATTAAACGCAGATAGCTCAAGGAAACAATCCAGTGATCAAAGAATAAGGAAATTTTTAGCTTCCATTGTAAATTTATAGAGAACAAATGAACATTTAAAATACTTAGCGTACTCATGAAACTGTATGAGGTCTACTAGGTGCTACATAAAAGTTATGAAAACAGATGGCTCTGATTTGTAAGGCTTTCCCAGATGAAAAGTCAGTTGTGGAATCAACATGCTTGGATGTACATACTCTAATGGTGAGAATGGCCAGTTGTGCCTTGCACTTTGATCACTTTACTTCATAACATTGGATTTGAAATTTATTCATATACTTATGAATCACAAAGGAATCCATGTCTGAACAAACAAACAAAAAAAGGCTTTTAAAGAAGTTGAGCTAGAGAAATAAATGGAAAAAAGAAGTGTGGGGTTTTTTTAATATTCTCTTTTATTAACACACTAATATTACCAAATCTGCAGTATGGACTAGTACATAGACATAAGTACTGAGAAATTAATTTTAGTTGTTGATGATTTTCAGAGCAAATGAGCATCTTAGAGAAGAAATTAGTGTCTCCATTAAAGCAAAACAGTGCTACCTTTCATTTACAGAATAGCATGAATCATTTGGAGGTTTTTCCTACTCCAAGAGTTTCTGAATAGCTGAATTTATTCTTGTCGTGAACGAAGTTCTTTACTCTTGCTATCCACACAACTTCTTTGACTAACAAAATTCAATGAGTCTTCTTCCTTTTTCAGTCTTTACCTGGGTTAAATATGGTAAACTGTTAATATTAACATTTTTAGCAGAATGTAGAATTGCAAAATATATGTCAAGCTTCTTCAGATCTGAGCTAAAAACTTTGGCTTTACACCAATTGCTTTTTCTCTTTGTACTGAAATATAAGGGGTTACTCTTAATTGTGTTTATACTGGTTTGACTATATATAAACTGTATCAGCTTAAATGATAAAATTTACCACAAAAAAGCAATTACATTTGGTTGTTAGAGATTTAATTTTGACATACCTGTGTGAAAGTTGCATCAGTGTGGACAAGCCTGTTGAACCAGACACTTCTTGTTTCTCTGTTAGCAACCTTGGTTTTCAGTTAATTGAAGCAGGAAACTGAGGTGTTCTTGTATCTGACTGGAAGTTTTAAAAGCCCCTAGAAGTACCACACTGTAATTGGTAGTGTAGTGCTGGTTAATGTACAAAAGGTTAGTTTAAATTCATTTCAGAGGTGGCAGTAAGATGTGCCATGTCTTCCCACCTGATCATCTGTTAATCCCTAGCTAAGTGGCAATAATGAATTGAAAAGGTGATAGCATCAATATCTGCAGCCGGATCTATGAAATAATTTTTCTCTTATTCCCAAATCATCAGTGCAATATTGCATCCTAAGACATTAAAGAACAATGATATTCTGCACCAGAAAACTGAGAATCTTTGCAGTCCTCTGTAAGCCTCAAATGGACTCTTCTTCCCTAGCCACAATAAGTTTTCAGTCAATGTAGGATTAAATATGGAGGGAAAGCCATTAGAAGGTCTCAGCCCTGTGCTACACAAATCCTTTCCAAGTCTCTTTAAATTTTCAGTGGTTCGTGTATGGAAAGCAGGCATTTTAGAAGAACCAAATAAGAAGCAGTCCAATTTACTGTAATGATAATATATTTAGTGACACAAATACTAAACTATTTAAAAGGCTTGCTTGCCCTCCATTACTCATATGTAAAGTAATTATGGCCTTTAAAATTTTTAACACTCTGCTGTACATGAGTTTAGACAAAGCAGTTTATTTCTGTTCTTACTAGGAAAAAAATAATTAACAGAAGCTAAATTTATCCTTTAAACTTTAAATGAAACAAATACTGTCCACAAATACTTTTTGTGGTGTTGATTGCACTGGTGCATAAGTTTTCTACGAACCCTTCAAATGAAGTCACGTTCAAATATATTTGTTAAACAGCAAGCCTTCATCTTGAATGTATTTTCATAGAAACAAGACACAAATTCTCAGGGCAGTTCACCTTTCCACATGGACTACACACTTTTCTCAAGTGGGAGTCTACATGGACTATGTGGCGATGAAAGTTCAAGCCAACTACAAAAGAGTGTGTGGGAGAAGTGCTGCTCTGAGTGCCAAGTTTCATCCAGTCTTCAAGGACCTTGTAAGATCAGCTAGCAAAGAAGGCATTTAGGCCTATATTTGTTGAAACTTCAGTGCTAATCCCATTGCACAGTGGAATTTGCTCTCATGCTATGAATATTTTGGGGTTCTTAGATGTCAAAGAAAGCATTTCCCTTTGAGATGGTGGGTGTTTGGATGGTCCCCACTGTGGTTGGAAAAAGCATATTTTGAAGGAGCTCACCTCCAGTGTTCTGGAGCTGTGTTCTATACCTGTTGCATATAAGTTACATTGAGGGATAATAAGGATATGTTGGAGACATAGCTACAGCATTTGCTGGCCTGATGGTACCCTAATCACTAATAGTACTTCAGCAGTAGTGCAGAACTTCTTTTCCAACTTAAAAATATAAATTTCTGATACAGAATTTTCTGTTTTCACAGTTGGCTGTTTATAAATCTCCTCTTAGCAATCCATATGGCAAAAGCTACGTCTTAAATAGCTATATTGCCTGTGACAACAGCAAGAAGGTAAGTGAGAAGGTACCCAAAGAAACCAGAGCATGCAGAAGATGTTGCAAACAGTTTTGCCAAATCAGTCACAAAATACATTCAACCATGTGTCTCACTGGTATGTAGAGATGTTGAAAATTTACAGGTTTGGAGAGCTGTGTGCTCAAAAGTTTGACTTTGACATGCAATATCTTCATTTGCTGTGGTTTTTCGTTCTCTCCTTTATTACCACCGCTAGACCTACACAAGCAGACTGAGGTTCTGAAATAATATAATTCTTTTTCTGTAGGTTAATAAATTTTTCTTTTCAGGATAAACTAATTTTGTCTGAATCTGAAATGCATTTTGATTGAAATGACAGAGCATTGAAATTTCAAAAACTAGTATTAATATGTTCATTTTTTTTTAAATGAAACAATATGGAATTCTGTGTTTACCTAAATCAGATGTGGCTTAGCAGTAGTCTGTCTGTGTTTTAGACAAATATTAATGCAGGGCTTATTTTCAGTGGTGTCTCTACATTGACATTTTCAATGCTGTGGACAAAATTTCATGACAGATTCACAGAATTGCTCACACATCACAAAGTTTTAGATCCTGCAAAGGCAGCATGTAGCTATTCATCCAAACCATGTGAACCTGCTACAGAGGGGGCACTGTTTGTATGAAACAGCAAGATCACAGTCAAGATGCCTCCTTCCCAAACCACGTGGTTTGTTTAGAAGTGGAGTTAAGAAGTGCATGGTCCTGAGCATGATTGCTTCTACCTAGACTTGTTCAAAAAGAGGGACGAACAGGACGAGCTTTCATACGCTGCTGCAGATTGGACAGCTGGGTTATAGTATGGCCTTGTTTCTTGTGAAGGAACACAGTCACTGGTACTGAGCATAGCGTGGAAGATAGTTACAGGGAAAAGAAAAAGGAGAGCAATCACATCTGGATACAAAAAAGGTAGTTCTGGAGGTGGAGACGAGACAACTGGATATGGGGATATGTAACTACTTTGTGTGCATATGTGGCTCCAACAGAAACATTCACTCTATGTTAACACTAAGTTAATGCAGAGATTCAGATTTATTTTGGTGTCTTGAATCAGGATCATATCCATTTCACAAAGATATAATTTTCCTGAAATACCATCTTCTTCCAGGTCCTCTGATTATGGTGTCAGTCTGGAATCCAGGCTCATAGAAATCTGATCTCTGCACTCATTTTGGAAGGGCACAAAAGAAATCTTCCAGAAAAAAGTAGGAGGGATTTGTGAGCAGAGAAAAAGAAGTCATATAATTCTTTTGCAAACCTTAGGCAAAATTAGTTATTGCTCAGTAAACATGAGAATTGATGAAAACTCTATTTAGTGTTTAAATACAAACGATAAATAATTTTACTCTCCAAATGAAACCATTCACTGATTCTGAACATTTCTCCACTATACTAGAAGGCAAATTCAGCCCCTGAAACCTACATTTGGAAATCCTGAGAGTAGCTTTCAAAGTCTGTTGACTAATGCTTCTAGTAATCTAAAAATGTTTGATACATTCTGTGGTGTTTCACTAACTGAGGTTGCATGGTGATAAAATTAATAACCTAGAGTACTTATACGTAACTTAGAGTGTGTATAAAATATTGAATTATATAAGAATATAATGCTAATAACAGTCTGTGAGAGAATTGGTAAGAATAGCAATTAACTGATATTTGGGAATTTTTGACATCCTTGTATGAAAGATGCTATACATAGCAGGTGGCAAACATGATGATTATCATCAGTGATATCCTCCTGACTTTAATTAGATGATTGAAGGTCAAGCCTTTGAGCAGTTCTTCACAGGACAAACTGTTCACCACTGAATCTCTTAAAATTTCCATTTTATTAGCATGTTAAATGAATTAAGGGAACAGCTATGTACTGCATTTTCTTACTCACTTAGATTTTTTTCTCTAACAATTGTTGTGAAACCTGCTTTGGGATTTGTTTTGCTTTCATTTACCTTGAAATTGCTTGCTTTGAAGAACTTCTTAGGTTTTTCTCTGGGAACAAAAATGATGTGATGGATGTGATGGATGATCCTTGCTTGTTGTAGTCTGCACCAGCACCCAGAAGTATAACTTAAGTTAATGTTTGCACCTTTGCTGTAGTTTTAGTCTGGAGACAGGCTTAGTGGCTGCATGGTGTTTGTCTGACATTATTTGCAGTAAGTTACAAAGACCATAGAAATTGACAAAAAAGCCTAACACATTAATACTATATATTTTCTTGAGTCTCAGCTAGGATTTCCTGTCTTCCATCTGTATCAAGTGATAATTAAGGATTGTGAATCATGTTCACACAAGTGATAAATCCTTTTAAAAATGAGTTGTGTCTTTAGTAATATGCTCTTACACAAACCTTATATGTTCAGTCTTATGATGAAATTTCTTGACATACTGATGAAGTCTTCTCTCCTTCCCGCCCTAAAAGCATACTTTGAAGAACAGCTCCACTTGGGAATTGCTCAGGAAACATGAAAATACTTTTGTTTCAGCTTTTGGATTAAGTCCATGCTCCCGTGAGAGGTTTAGGTTTGGCAGCAAAGATGATGGGCTTTCTCTGATATCCAGTATTTGAAGAAGGAATGCAACCTCCTAGAGAACTGTGCCTTCGTATTATAACACAAGATCAGCATATATACACCTGTGTGTGCTTACACATGTCTGAGAAGGTTAACAGTATTGTCTTCAAAGTGAAACTCAAAACTACATTAGACACGGTGTAGACACTACTTTTATAATGGCATAGTACTGTGGTCCCCTACTGTGCTGATTTCATCTGGGATAGAGTTATTTTTCGTTCTGTTGGGAGGTCCAGTGCTTTGATTTGGGTTTGGGGTGAGAATTACATTGGTAACACACTGATGGCTTAGTTGGTGCTGAGCAGTGCTTACACTAAGTCAAGGATGTTTCTGTTTCTCATGCTGCGCTGCCAAGAAAACTGGCTTTGGGGCACAAGATGGGAGGGGACACAGCCAGGACAGCTGACTCCTACTGGCCACAGGGATATTCCATGACATATGGCATCATGCTGAGTAAATTAGGGGAAAAGCTGGCTAGGAACTGGCTGGTCATCGAATTGTTGGTGGTTAGCATATTATTGGTACTATTACTATTATCATCATCATATCATCATCATCATCATCATTATTATTATTATTATTACTACTACTACTACCACTACTACTACTACTACTACTACTACTACTTTAATTATTAAACTGTTCTAGTCTCAACCCATGAGTTATCTTACTATTACGCTTTCAATTCTCTCCCTTATGTCACTGGGGGAGAGTGAGTGCTCAGTTGCCACCTGGGGATAAACCACGCCACCTACTGAGATCAAGATTTTGCCCAAGTCTTCAAGGTTGCAATGACCAGAGAACTCTATTTTTTAACATAGGTAGATACTTTCAGACCAGAACAATTTTTTTTCCCTCTTGTGCTAGTGGTATTAAAAACTATTTACTTTTCAACAAAATTCAGAGTTGGTGCACTAGTTACAGTCTGTGTTCTTCATTCAGTGGGAACCAACAGGAAAGCAGAACTACCAAAGGAAACTTTGGTTTATCTGCTTGTGTCAGTCATCACTGAAACTGTTTATCTGTGCAGAGGCAGCTGGATTTATCTGTGCAGATAAAGCTGGTAAGACATGATGTTGTCTAGTGTTCTCTTCCCTTTAGTCAGACCAAAGTGGAGAAGCCTTGGTGTGTCAGCATGTTATTTCTTCACCGTGCAGTGAGCCTGGAGTGAGCTCCATGCTGTTTGCAGGAGTTGTGTGCAGGTTTCAGGTCAGCCCCTCTTTCTGTAGAACTTTGTATTTTTCTTTTAGTTTTTATTTTCATATTATTAGTCTGATGGTATCTGTATGCATATTGAGGTAGAACTATCAAGTCTTTTTTTTCTTTCCCATTTTTGCTCTGCGTTTCCTTATGTTTGTGAAAGTATGTATATATATGCAAATGTAAATACAGATTCTTATCACTTCATCAATCTTCATTGAAGAAAATGCTTACTTTATGGTCAAATCAATTAGGAATTTCTGCATATGAAATTGTTATCTGACTGACTTCAACATAAAAGATATGGTGATGTTCCTTAAATGTATAGGTTTTCCATATGAAAGCATATTAGGCTTTTAATGAATATTTTCAGTAAATATATTCTGCAGTTACTTACTTCGTCATCTCCTAAAAAAAAAAGCTAATTGTCCTGGGATGACTGTATGATACTGTATTCCCTATCATCTGCCCTATGCCAACCATGAATCCTGTGCCTTCCTGTGTCTTTAAGGTGTTTCTCAGGAGAGGGGGGAGAGAAGCCAGGTGAATTTTTCAGAGCAGTTTGAGCTCAAGGACACACACTCCCCTGTGTTCCTGTTGCTACAGAGTCAAGGAAAGCACCTTCCTGCTTTTGTTCCTCTTGGCTCCTTTTCCTGGGAGAGAGACGGACAGTTAAAACTCCTTGCTTTTCAGCTAGCCTGCTAGCTGAGGCAAGAACTTTTCTTGGGACTGTTGTGCCCCGGTCCAGAACAACATCACCAGGAGGCCCCATGCTGTGGCCCGGTGGGGCCCAAGCCAAACCCCAGCTCCGGAGAGGGCAGAGCCACATGCACAGAAAGGACTGAAATCTACCCAGGTTTCTTCTCCACAGCAAGAGGTTGTATTATTTAACATTATGAATTCTTTTTTTTTTTTGGTGCCTGTGTGCCCCCTTCTTGTTAGATAAATAACTGGGTTTTTTCACTTTCTTCCAAGGATTTTCTTTTGGAACCTGGTGGGGGAGGGGCTGCTGCAATCTGCCTTCTAACAGAGGGACGTTCATTCCAGACGTTTTCCTCCAAATTTGTCTCAAACCAAGACACTAATGTATCTAATTTTTAAGAGGGGGTTGAGATCAGTCCTTGTCTTCTTCTTGTATTACATCCATTTAACACTGTTGACACGAGTAGTTCTTACTACTTCTGTTAGTAGTTCTTCACTTAATGTGATAAAAAATACTGGGCTTCTGGGTGTTTGCTTAGCAGAAGTTCCTGGTTCTTTGTCTGACCACTGTCTCAAGAATCCTTAGTACATCATAGTGATACCTTAGATAAAGTGCCTTAGTTATCCCAATATGAAATTTAGAAACTGATTTCAAGACCAGGATGAAGTTTTTCTAGCATATGGTATGGAGTTAGAGAAACAGCACACAGAGTTAAGGGACCTCAGTGAAACAGTAAATAGAGCAGTACTCAGAGAATAGACAAGTTAAGGTCTTCCGCTGTGCCAGTCTGTTGGAGTCCAGAATGCAGAGAATATTGCTCTGCCTGTTTTTGAGTATAAAAACCCCCCTGTACATCAGCATTTCTGACCTTTGTCCGTGGAGAAAACTGTATACCCTCAGGGAAGAATTAAAATTTACACTGGTGTGAACTAGGTGATGGGATATTATGTAAGGTTGTCACAGGGTGAAAAATCTAGACTTTTTAGGGTTGTTAATATAGTAAATAGATAAAAGCAAAATACTTCAAAATGGAGGATAATAGTTGTCTTTTAGATCTTCTTTTTCTTCTTCTAATACTCCATATTCTGCGGTAGAGGTGGTTTGGGATGATTGGATGAAAAAAACCTGCAATTCCGGTGAACGTGGTAAAGTGAATTATTGAGCATTGGTAGAAAAAAGAAAATATCTTTCACTTTAAGTTTTAATTGGATAATTTACCTTTAAAAGAGTGTGCAATCAAGATAAAGCGGCCATTCTTGGCATTCCTTGCTCTCTACTATGTCTAATGCCTGGCTATGGGCACATCTCTGATAAGACTTAATAAACAACTCTCTGCAAGCTAAGAAGACAGAAAGTCTTATTTTTTACGGCGCCTAGCAAAAGATATTAAAATTCCCTCATCAGGGGAATAATAATTGAGGCACAAAACCCAGCACCAGTCAAAGTACTTCAGAGCTCATCTCTACAAGAGGTAACCAGTACTGGATGAATAGGCTGTTATATTCTCCATAATTGTCTTCTCAGTGGATGTGAAAGATATAACATGGATATTGCTGTTCTGTTAATATAAATCAATTTCAGTCATTTTTCTCAAGTTTCTCTGATGTGGGCAACTTGCATTCAATTCCTGCTACTTCAGCTGTGTGACTTTCTCTGTTGCTATACAATATAATCATTCTGTATGCAGAGCCATGTAGGTTGCAAATGATATGTCTACTGTTTTAGCTTTGCCATTTTACTTGCCACAGTTTGTTTGTTATTTTTTTCTTGTTGAGGCATGAGGACATTTTATAGGGATCAGCTGATGCTGAGTTTGTATATCTAAAGAGATAACTCATCCACATTGAACATTACTCCAACAGTATGACAGTGCTTATCTATGATTTAATTTGCAATCTGTCCTTCTTTTCACCTAAGAACTGATGTTTAAAAAGAGGAAATCTGCAGGTTATGGGATTTATACATTTTAATGGGTACTTCTAGAGAAAGCAAAAAATCAAGCATAGAAATATTTCCCAGAGCAGATTTTTTTTTATCTCCATCTGTTTCATTAATCTGCATTGAATTGTGGTGTCATTGAGGTCTTGGAGAAAGAAATGATCTTATATGAAAAACAGACCAGAGAGATTACTTTATATGATGCCTTTTCTGTGCTAATACAAAGAATTCTTTTCAAGGCCATCAGATTCAGTAAGGAGGTGTAAGTCATTTAAAGTCAAGCAGCAGGGAAACATGTGTGTAATGCCTGACATTGCTTCTATGCAGTCAATCAGAATAGCTTGCCACACAAAAACAACTAAATAGAGATGAAAAGGAGTGTATTGCTATCTGGAATGGGCATGGAGATTAACCGCTGGCTTTTCCTACTCCATATCAGGAAATATGTTATTTTTATAACCGAGAAGCGCTTTTTGTCAACTTCATCCACTTGGTCCAACTATCTCTAGATATAGAGAGTCAAACTTGTTCACAGAGTCTAGAAGTGGGCTGTACAGAAATAAATTAAAAACTGAGCACTTTTTCTTGTCAAAATATGATAGATGACACAGACAAGTAGCAGATCTTTGTGCCATCATCCTCTACAGGTTTGTATACCGGTATAAACTACTTCTTCTGTTCAGTAATGCACTTCATGCAGTATCTGCTGCCTACATAAATTTCCTATGTTTCTTTAGAGAATGCCTTTTTAACTCTTTGGAGTAATTTAAAAGTTCTGGCTTCCCATAAAGGTGAAATTTGTCATGTACATTGGTCAGCATCCAGGATTTAGAAAAATCTGTATAATTAATTCAAGCATTGTATTTTAGAGACCCTTTTTGAAATTATCAGGAGCTGTTACTTTGGAACTCTTTATCTATTCCTTGTAAACTACAAATAATTTTGCATTACATGAAAGCAATACAAAATAATCCCATCTGGTCATACGGAAACTGTCTCTGTTACCAATTTCTGTTTCACAGATTAGCCCAATGTTCTTTGGGAATGCTTCATGTCCCTTCAGTAAATTCATAACATTTTACAGTACAAAATCATGCAGAGAAGGAAAACATAACTAAATTTTTCAATTTTTTTGAGATGATCAATCATTTGTCAGGACTATCAAAGACTGTTTAGCTAGTTAATTTAGTGAACAAAAATGCTACTTGAGAAGGAAGAGTTCATATCTTTGTGATGAATTTGCTTTATTTCCTTAAAAAACAAAAAAGGGAAGGAATGTCACAAATTAGTAGCTCCAGTAACCTGTTCATCATACATAACTGAGTGTTATTGGCATTTACTCTATTACACTGCCATTTGATGTCAGGCAACACATAAATGGATACAAAAAAGAAAAAGTTTAAATAAAACACTACTCTTATAAAATGTTTTAAATATTACACAAAAATAGAAATTCTACTGTTCTGTGTGCTCCAGAAATGCATACATAATTATGATATACAAATTTTCAAGTTAATGAAACAAAACTGGAAATGGTAAGTATGTTCCCTTATTTTTTTTTCTTGCAGTCTTATCATGTATCAAATCAGTTCAGGTAATGCATTTTTGTTTAAAGGGCAATGAGGATTTAGACTTGATAGTATTTTTTTTATTGATTCTTCATTGTTAATGTAGGTGAACTTTTTTTACAGATTTGAAGTCCTCAGTAGGGAAAAGAACTAGACATTGCTTTTTTTTTGGAATTGCTTATCTAGAACATGCTGCTTGATCATGTATTCAATATGGGGGAAATATGTCTGTTTCCTTAGGAATTAGAAGTTCAAGAATTTTTGTCAAGATTATCACCATAAAAATTAAGCAGTGCAGACTATTGAAATCAACGAAAAGTTTTGTCTTTTGCTTTCCCTTTTTTTTTGCCATGGACTTAGACATCTGGATCAAACTCTGTGGGTCATGAGGTTGTGTTCATCACAGCAGAAACAATAACAATGTCACCTTCCAGTTGCTGGCTTCAACCTGCAGAGACATCGGAGATGTAGGATTGTGTCTTGCCAGAGTCCTTGTGGGCTGGTGGGTGATCTGAGAGACCTCTGCATGTGCTCTCCCAAGGACAAATCCTTATGAAGAGTTGTTCAAGGATATGTTAGTCTTTTCCTGAAGGTATACTTCAGTAGGGACACAATTCTAGTAGTAAAAACAACCTTGAATAGATTAAAAATTTGCTAAGCTGACTAGAATATAAATGCATCATATTTTCTGTATTAAAAAGCAGTTCATTCTTACATAGCTCTCACTTTGATGAGGAAAGTATGTTAATTTTCCATCTAATTTGAACTTGAAAGGAAAAAAAATTAAGATTTATTAACTGCATGTTAATACACTTAACGGTTAATAGATATTCACTATCTGTGAAATTTGGATGTAGCCAGTTTCAAGAATTATACAAAAGCAATATGGAAAATGATCTTGTAACATAGTTTTAGTTTTAAGTCCATGCTTCCTCAACATTAATATGTTTGGTGGTTTTTTTAATTTATGTGTAACAATTAACACAAAGTCTTAAATTCATTAGTTCCAAAGTTTCAGCAAAAAGTTGTTTCTTCATAGTTTCTAACTAAATTCTACACTTAATTTATTTATCATTACGAGTACCTTAGTAACTATTTACTACAATATTGCTTTCTAAACAAAGTGGTTGAAATTACTGAAATATCTTTAGTGCCCCACTCTGTAAGAGAAAAAGAATACTGAACATCAAATTCATCCTAGATCTGTGCTGCACTAGAACTAAGAATTTTAAGACATTACTTTTTTTGCCATTGATGGAATTGAGGCTGTCAAAGTGTACAAATAGTTGAGCAACAAATTGACCTCTTGTTCTCAATGGCCTAATTTAAATTTCAGTCATCTTTTAATCTCTCCACCTTGCCCTTTTTCCTCTTGTGTTATCTTTTTCCTTTGGAATCACTCAGTTCTGCACTCACAAGCACAGAAGTAAACCTTTGAAAATACTTTTTAGACTATGTATTAGTTGTTTTCCTGCTAAGACTTACTTAATATCTCAAACATAATGTACTTCTTAAAATGTAAAATTTAGAAAGTTAGCTAGGGATATTTAATCTCTAATTCCCTGTGGTACTATTTTTTAAAGTTATAATAAATAGCATAATTTTTGGAGATCCACAAAGTAAATGGTTGTATTGCTAAGCACATTTCCCAAGAAGTTTTAAAGCAAATATGAGCAATTAACCATTCATTTATTCCAATTTAACTTCCTACTCTATCATCAGTGAGACATAAACACAATTCAGAGGATCATTTCATTCAGCAGACAATGAAGCCATTCTGACTAGTCGCACACAATTTTTGGGGAAGTTTTATTGGCTCAAATAAATTAGTAAGCAGAGAGTGCTAGCTCCAGTAAAATTCATGAGTAAAGTAGATAAATAGCAATCTACTGAATAGGCTTAAAATAAATATCCAGAATAATAATTTAGTTCAGATTTGGGAAAGTCATGCATACCTATCACCCTGGTTTTACCTGCTCCTTGCAACCAGTGTAGGATTATTGCTCCCAGAAAGACTGCTTTAAGAAAGGAAATAGTGATAACTTTTCATGCATCTAAGTTTTTGACTTTTCAGACAGCAAAAGGTCTCCAGATCTCCAGTTTTGCCTGGGCCTTTATTAAATTCAAAGAAGCTCTCTCATCTTAAATATCTCTTTGGACAGTCTGTCAAAGTATAAAATCTGATTAAGCATATGGATCATCATAGTGATGAAAATTTAATCAGTTTTGGACTTAACTACTTGTGAAATACAGGTGTATCTGATATTCCTGTTCTAGGAATAGTGTCACAATGGAAAACATTAACATGTTAGGCCATTATCCCAAAAGAGCTTTATTCTCTTCAGTTAAATTGAAGTAACAGAAGCAGAAATTTTTACAAATACTACTTGTGTTAAATGTATGAAATTAAAGGTCCAAATAACTCAGTGTAAAACTTCTGCAAATTAGCAATTGTTTCAGAAACAGTTGTAACACATCCCCTTCGTAATATTACTAATTAGTGGAACATTTCTATGCTCAGTAGTCAGCAGTAGTAGCAGTAGCAGTAGCAGGAGTACTAGTAGTAGTAGTATTTTTGTACTTTATGCTGGATGTTTTAATCTCTAATATTTTTTCTCTACTTTTTCATCTCAAGTTCAGTTCTTCATTGACTTGGTAAGTTTTTGACTCTGGTAGTGCTCTTTGCAATGAGTACTGTCAACTATTTGAGTGTTGCTGGGAATAAGCAATTGATTATTTTTAAATACACACAGTATTGTCTGGCTGCATTCAAGATTTATGATTATTGAATGAGGAAGTGAAACAGAGCCTCCTTTTTCTTTTTACATACTACCATTTGATTGGTTCGAACAACTTATACTTCCTTTCTAGTTCAATTTCTCCAAAGTTCAGTTTTCATTGGCATTTATCTTCTACAGCATTTTTTTCTGTATCTCTAAACACATCTGTTTCCTGCTGTCAGAACTTCCTAATTTCTAATATATTCTGATATTCCTTTTCTATGATGCAGCAGCCAAACCGGGAGTTGAGTGCTTAAGGGATAAGATGTTATTACTTTCATTAGCCACTTGGATTAGTTAATTACCTCCATCACTCCTCAGTTTTATATTCTGTCACTTGGTTTCCCTTGCCACTGTCCTGTCACAAGTATGCACCTAAATTAATCGGTAAACATGTTTATTGTAATTCTCAGTATGGGAACTCAGGATTTTAACTGCCAGCATTTTTTCATGATAAAAACTAATAATTAAATTAACCGTATGTGTTGCATATAGGTAAAACCTTATGAAATGAAGGCCTTGTTGCCTTTGTAGAATCATGGCTCAGGCCTGTTACTTCAGCTAAGTAGAAAAAAAGGATTGTGGGAAAGAGACACAGCTGAATTAGGAGTAGAAAAACATATTATATAACCATCACATGTCCACATTGTGGTGTATGGTGGTTTGTTGAATTATGTTTGTTATGCCTTAAAACTGTGTAAACTGTTAACCAGCTAAGTGCTTAAAAAGGCTGTCATTTGCACCTGCCGGGGGACTCTACATCACTACGGACCCTCACCCACACATATGTTTGATTGTTAGTAGTACCTCAGCAGCTTGAATCCCTTTGTTGACCTCAGAGCTGAGTTTAAGACCCTATCAAAAAAGGTCTCTCTTTTGGGAGACCACATATATAACAAGCTTACTCTTGATTGAATTTTCCCACTGCACAGAATTCCAGAGGACACGTAAAGCTGCCTTCCTCCTTCTTGCAAAAGCCTTTCTGATTAGATCTCATCTCAATTGACTGTGTCTTTAATGATTCAGCGTCACACTTTGTGCTTAGTCCATCCTTTCACTGTTCTGCCCAGTATATTTCTATGAGTGTAGGTATGTAAATGTAGCCCTGTGCTGAAGGGCGAGGTTCTGCCTGTAGATGTGAAATAGAGCTGAAGGGCTCTTGACACAGTCACACACTGTGACTGTGGTGCACTGTTGCATCATTCAGCCCATGTAATTCTTTTCAAATGTATTTCCTAGAGTAATGAAGCTTTTCAGAATTCTTTATTTTGTGTTATGATGGGTGTAATTCATTTTGGAATAAATGGCTTGGCTTCCTGAAGCATCTGTATGTGTCTAGATATGCTTCATGTATTGGATTAAAATGATGGATGGTAATGTACACTTCATGTCTAGTAATCACAGAATTGCACGATTAACATTCTTGCCAAGGCACTTAATTTGAGGTGATGCATGTATAGTGTTACTTGGCATTCTTTTAGTTGTTCTAGCAAAATAGAGAACCTTTAATGTAAATCTGATGTTTTTCCTCATGTCATTGAATGGACTGGGCTCTGGGCTGCATATAAAGAATAGTCTGTTTTTTCTGTTGGAAGGAAGAGAACTGCTGAAAAAGGGATATCTGAGCTGTGCTTCATGCCTGGTTTTGCTCAATATTGCAGGACTATGACAGATTCTAGTTTAGCATATTTCCCTATATTTTGAAACTAGGAATCTGCACATAAGATACCACAACTCATCTTCTTTTACCCAGCAGATGTAGTCCATAAAAAATATCCCTTAGAAACTCCTTGTGAAATATTTCTCTACCTTAATTACTGCAGAAAAGGAGATTGCCAATAACTCTCCATGCTCTAGTAATTCCTAGCTGCTGGAAGTAAGGATACAGCCATAATTTAGTGCAGCCTCAGGGCTGTGCTGCCATATGCTAAAAGCTGAATTGGCCTCTTGGCAACTATTAAAATAAGATGATGAGATGCCAAAGAGGCACTTTTGTCCCCTGTTCTGAGGAACGTGTTTCTAGGGATGCGCCCTTTTCTTGTGACGTAAGCATAGCACATATGGAATTTGTCCTGAGAAATGCAGCTAATTTTCCTTCTTTTCTCTTGAATCTTGGCCAGGTATCAAAGGAATCTCCTACCAGCTTCTTCATATGTGTAGCCTTCTCATCCTCAGTCTAACCTCAGGCTCAGCCCCTCAGCTGAAAACATGTGAAGGGTATAAGATGAAACCATCTCTTCTGAGCCAGTTTAAAGAGCTCTTCTACCTGCTCATTAAAGTTCCACCAAATGCAGCCATATGACAATTTTTATAAAGACAAGGCAAGTTAATGCCACATAAGAACTTCCTCACAGGAATGCTTCTTCTTCCATCACTTTCAGAACTGCTCTCTTTCCTTACCTATATTTAAAAATCTGTCATTTTAAGAGGGTTAGGTTAATTGAGTATTTTTACATAAAAATATAGATTTTTCCACCATTGTGCAGATTACAATGTATTTCCAGGGTGCTGATAAAACAAAATCAGTCCTTGCAAACCATTATGCACAGAAAGAATAGCTTACAGCTACTGGCTGTGAAGATGTGCTTGGAGCTATTAGCTCATTCTCTTTTGAAATCCTTTCTGTTAAGTAAAAACACAAATTTAGTGTTTTTGGACACTCTTAAGAGTTTACTCTCCCATCTGCGGTCATGTTTAGCTCCTTAATCCTAGTAGGAGCTGCTGAATTCAGGTGAAATGAGAAGATGGTGACTGCCTTGAGAATATTTTTTGTAGAAGACGGATATTTTCCTAGAAGTGAAACTACAGTATTTAAATTGTTTCAAAGAAAGTTTTCAGATAGAGGTGGTGGTGTTGGACAAGACCATGACTTGTTTTATAGAGGAGTTGCAAAGGAATCTTGTGTAAGAGGTGTGAGAGCAAGAAGGTGAGCACCAGCTGTGAGAGGACAGAGCAAAGCTGCATGCTCAGAAAGATTGTCATCACATAAAGAAATCTGCCAGGAGTAAAAGGATTTCTGCAGTTCAGTTCATGTGCCTGGTTAAGAGCTCAGACCTAAAGACTAAAATATGTCTGAGCTATAGCGACCTGGAAATACCTGAATGTGCCTACAGCAGCTGACAGTGAATGAGGGTGCTGAATTACGACTTCTCTCAACACTCAGGATTCTTAGAAATCAACCACCTATGGGAGTCACAAAGCAGAAGAACCTAAAATGAGAATTTCCTTTTTAAAGTTGAGCTGCTGTGATGTATATAAGGTCACACAAGGGAAAAACAAGTGTGAAGACCCAATAAGTCTTCTGCATTAGGATCATGGACTCCTTGAAATTGCTGGTCCCAGTCAACAGATTGCACCTCAGATATTGCTATATATCCCAAAAGCAGATTTTATGAAGCCTCCTGATTATTTTTTCAGCTTAATCCCAGTTACATTATTTTTTGCTATTTATAATGATTTTCTTTCAGGCTATCACTGATGCCATCATCTTTTCATGATGCCATCACATCTGTGTAACTTTTAAACATTAAAACATTAAAAAAAACCAAAAAAAGCTGTATAAAGGCCCACAGCAATCTGCTCAAGGAAGAACTGTAAAAGGCCATCCACAAAAAATATGCTAATGTAATTAAGTTTTTTGAACACACTATGTAAATTCAATAATGTCTGGGAAAAGCTAGTACTTTGATCAGAGATACTACAGATAGATCCCTAAAAGTTTTCAAGGGAAATTAAAACTGTTACAAATGTTGACTGTTTACATAAGCATTAACATATTCAATAATATTGGATGCAGTGATGAAAATAAATTATTAAAGACACAGTCACCAGTATTTGTGAAGGAATTTTAAGTATACCATTTTGTTAGTAGTTTTTTTAAGGGAAATTTTGCCATTAAAAGACAAAATAAATTATTCTGAATTTAAGAGAGGTTTAAAAACCTTATGGAACACAGTTTGTTTGGTTATCATGCCAAATACAAAAACACTTTCACTTAATTATCATACACATTCCTGAAATAGAGTTAAATTTTGAGTCTAAGTAACAAAACCAGAGAATGACAGAACCAGCAATAAATGGACTGTGCAGAAAATAGCTGGTGTCACCTCTCTCCCTAGAAAAACTGCTTGGTACTCCTGAGTTACACTCCAGGGAAGTTCAGGCCATTGGCTGGTGGTTGCCTTTTGAGAGACTCTCAGTGAAGATGTAATGCATAAGCAGTATATTTAGAGAAAGCTAAATGGGACTCTGCTGCAAGTGGAACTGTTGGAAGTGCTTGAAGACAGGTTGACTATTAATGATACTATTACTTTATGGAGGAGGGTAGGGGGAGAATTAGGACTGGCTTATATATACCAGAATAACCCTGTTTGAATGACTGACTTTTGAAAGGGTGCTATTTTATTTTCAAATGTTTTTCTGTTTTGGTTTTGCTATAAATGTTTATTATTTGTTTTATGTGCCATTTCTTACCTAGAACATAGCTGACTGCATCTTAAGTGGGACCTTAAAGTCTTCACCCATCTGTATCTCAGATTTGTGTTCTTAAATGTATAATACGACCTTTATCCTCCCTCCAGAAACAATCACTTAGTAATATCTTCTTTCTCCTTTACCTGCTTCCTGCATTTGTACATAAGTACAGAGGATTTTTTAGTATTTTCTGTTCCCAGGTAATGAATGTCATAGATGTTTGACTATGTTACTATGGACTGTGACTATTTCTTAGTATCTTGTTTTCCAAAGACATGTCAAAATTGATGTTTGATTGAAGATTTTAAGGACTTGTGTTCAGGTTCTGCTGAGACAATGGTTAGAGTGGCTTTCAGTGGAAATCAAAAATAGAAGGAATAAAAAAATATTTATTACGTGAAAAAAATGATCACTCTGTACATCCTCTTAGAGATTTAGAGGATACATTCACAGCTTGGTTAAAAACAAAGTAATAAACACAGTCAGATTAAACCTCTTCTCTAGTAAAATGCACTTATAGAACCATAGAATCACGTTCATGTTGAAAGGGACCTTTAAAGGTCATTTTGTCCAACTCCTCTGAGATGCATAAAGACATAATCAAATAGACCAAGCTGCTCAGAGCCTCACCCAATCTCATCTTGAATGTTTCAAGGCATGTGACATCTACCACCTTTCTGTAAAACCTGTTCTACTGTTTTACCACCCCACATTAAATAAACTTCTTCCTTATATCTAATCTTAATCGACCCATTTTTAGTTTAAAACTATTACCACCACGACATATTTGCAACCCTGTAAAGGGAATGGGGAGAGTATATGACTTGTAATGAAATTTAGTGCAACAGGAAACACCAGAAGTAACGATCTTTAGATCTTTAATGGATCAGATTATGTGCGCTACTAGCATGGGCAGTAACAAAAACTTAAGTTAAAAGATGGAGATAAGCATAACTCTTTTCCAAGGAGCAGGCAAATCAATGCCAATGGTCAGGAAGGAATTCCTTCCCCCTCTGTACAGCATTGCAGCAGGTAGGTTTGCTGTCTTTCCCTATTCCCTGCTATACTCAGAGTTAGGATGAATTTACAGATAGTTGATTTGCTATTGACCATGCTTGAAAATTAATTGATATTTTGAATTGGTGGTGCAAGTAATAATTAATTTTCACAGAAACTTGACTTGGAATGTCTTGATAAATACTCTTAGTGTGACATTTCTTCTGCTTTTCTGGTAGTCTCTGGAAGGTAATAACATGAAGGCTGATACAGCCTCTATCAAATATCTCTGAAATGTAGAAAGTCATTTTGACATGTTGGTGTTCTGGACCAGCAGTGGTGCTTCACACTAGTACCATACTAGGAAAAATGCAAATGTATTATCAGAGAAGTTACCATAGGAGCAATATCTGGATGAAAGCCTTGAGTCACTACTTGTAAAAGTAGTTTGACAGAAATTTTAAGATACAGAAGGCAGCATCAAAATCAGGGTATTTTGGTTGGAGTCCATCCTCCAGTAAACCTGCTGTAAATCTGCACTGTATCTGTTTATGTCACAGGGTAGGCAGGTCCTTTTGCAGTGTATACACACCTGTATTTCCAGGTGATTCACTCAGATTCAAAAACTGGGACTCTGTGTTCAGAGGTAAGACAGGAGTATACAAAACCTTCCCAGAAGAAAATTCAGTACATCATGTTATTTCTGCCAAGATACATTTATTCTGGGGACATGAAAACAATTGCACATTGAACAGGTGGTGGATGTGAGCATCAATATTTTTGATACATACAGTCTGGACAGAGCCATAGCATTTTTCTTGGTCCCTGAAGAGCTGAAAATCCTTGTAGCCTTTTCTATTTTAAAATACACACAGAATTGTGAATCCTGTGTATAGTGAAAGAAATATGGAAGTTAAATATACTAAGAAAGAAAGAAGATGACAGTAAAATGGCTTTTTCTTTTTTTTACCTGAATTGCACATTCTGAGGACTTTTTGTGTCCAAAGCTCTCTCACAATTAGGCACACATACCCACATACACAATGTGAAAGTAACTGAAATCAATACAATACACTGAGACCCATGGGATAGTTTCTGTGGGGAGAGGGTCAGATGTCATTTACTTCTGATATTTGTAAGTCTAGGGAACAAGACTTCTAATAAGCAGGATCAAAAGTGGAAAAGCATGTAAACAAAACAGTCCTGCCCCCGACAACAAAAACCCGCCACAAACCCCCCAAGAAAATAACAAACAAGTAAAACAAACCACTAGTTCATAGGATTGAAACTCTGACTTCAGCCTGTATTTAATGAGAGCTAGACTCTCATATTCTCTGAGACCAGTTTATAGACCCAATAAACAGTGTTCTCTGTGGACACTTCTGCTGGCCTATGCTGCAGGTAAGGGGAGTCCACTGCTGGTTGACTGTGGTAACTTACCCGGCACTTACAGAAAGCTATTTACTCATCTGTCTAGATCTTTCATATTTCTGTTTCCATTCTTCTTAGCTAAATGCAATAAAAGTAGGGTTCACATTTCAATCCTAGTTTCTCCACTGTATACTTGATGAAATACTGTCACGAATGAAAATTATTCTAAATTCTCACCAGTAAAACTGAATAGAACAAAATTTGGCAGTGCAATGAGAAAAATGTAGGATAGAATGAGGCATGTTGCTTACAAAGCAGTATATCTTTTATGACTTAACCCTGTTTCCAGAGGTAATATACTGTTGCATTAGATCTATTTCTATACAAGCATGTTTCTTCCCTTTTTTTTCAATAAAAGGTGATTGCTAAGAAGTTGATAGAAAAAAACCCACTTTTCTGCCAAGTATATGGTATATGGTGTATATAGTACATACTATACAGTATACAATTTGGGATTTTTTTGCTCATAGCTGCAGGTGTACAAGGACATGAATAGAAAATATTTGAAAGCTCCATTCACCATTTCTTTCTTGCATTCAACTTTTGTTCTTCAGAGACCTATCTTCATGCAAGCAAGCAGCTTTTTCTACCTATGTCTTGCCTTGAACTAAAATAAATGGAAAATATATTCCGGATAAAAAATTAGAATAAATCTGTTATGCAGTGAACAACGTATGCCACACTTTACAAAGCTGAAGGGTTTGCATCTTTTCACTTCTAAGTGTTACTCCGAATCTCACCAACCTGCCTATGGTTTTTATTATCAAGATATTTTTAATAAGACTGTTTCATTGGTAAAATTTGAAGCAACATTGATTTCACAAAGAAGAATATTCCAAAACAAAAATTAGAAGTACAGCTTGTATTTTATCAGGTATTTAAACCATGGGATTAGTCTCCTTTGCTATGCCTCTATGATTTTTTCCTCACAGTCATTTTCTTCTCAATGAGCTTTCAATGATAAGATGCAGTCTGGTCTAGCTGGAACACAGTTCTCAGAGGAAGTCCTGTTTACACCCAGTCCTTTAGGCAACAGCAAAATGTCTTCTTAGGAAACTGGGAGCTTGCTTGAATAACATCTCCATTTATTAAGATGAACTTTGACATAAAAAATCTCCACCTAAAATCTCATCACCACACAAGAAGGCAAAATGTACTAAGAAATGCATTCCTAGTTCCTACAAGCAGGCAGTACTGGGGACTGACAGGTCCTGGAAAGCTGTGTGAAATTACTTGGACCTTTCTCATCCCTATCTGTCCCCAGTGTAAAGAGAGTGCATGGACTAGGATATGCTCATCATCAGTCACTACCTTCCCTGTCCTTCCAGCAGGATCAAGTGAAAAATGGAAGTGGCTTATTTGGATGCATCAGGCTGGTGGCTCTGACATCTGAGGACCTTGATGCACAGTCCCTGCTGAGCTGGAGGGGTGACAATCTTCAGAGCTGTGCCACATTAGGTACTCTCAATCTGAGTTGTGGCTGGTGATGACCATTACCTTACTTTGTAAGAAGCTCAGCTGCAATAAAGGTGTTAATCCTAATGAACTTGGGAAATGTAAGCCAAAGTAGAAAAATGTGTTGCTGAAGCCTCAAAGGGCTAATTTTGCATTTTGTGTACAAAACAGTTCAGATCAAAAACTTTGAATGCATGCTTAAAGAACCCAAAGTGAAATTACGCTATCTTATCATAACATAACTTGGATGTGAGTATTTAAAATGACACTACTGGGAGCCCACAGTAAATCAACGGGTAAATTCAAATACTGAGACTATTCAAGAGGATCAGGATTTTTGTATAAACATTCAGTGAGCTGAAACACATGTTAACTCCATTCAATAAATTATTCATTGTTACTAGCTTTTTCAGCTCTAAAGCTAAACAATCAGAAAATATTTTTTAAACCCACATTTGAAAGTCAGATCAGGTAAGCCTTTCCAAATAGAAATATTCAATCTTTTAAAAACAAAAATTAAACCAAACCAACCAAACAACTCCCTGCCACCAAATTAACAAAAAAGCCACCACTTCTAACAAAAAAACCCCCAGTAATATTACCAGCATTATTAGCATTTATTATTGCTGAATGGACTAAAGTCCTAAAAATACTTCAAAAATAAGTGTGACTGTCTTTTTAATTGTAGTGGAAGAGTTACCTCTACTGTGAAAAATTAATTTCACATAAGGACATCATTCAAGGATTAGAAACACAGTAGCAAATGTGATACTTTGCTGTGTCT
The DNA here is from genome assembly GCA_013399195.1 of Dicrurus megarhynchus. Classification (NCBI taxonomy): domain Eukaryota; kingdom Metazoa; phylum Chordata; class Aves; order Passeriformes; family Dicruridae; genus Dicrurus; species Dicrurus megarhynchus. Next base: position 373,474 of record VXAD01008919.1, on the reverse strand, counting down.
GCTCTGCCATAAAACTTAGGTGTAAGCACCACTAATGCAGCTGCTAACACCTGTATCATTGTATCAGATTTTAAAATCATGTGTGCAGCTGAGTAAATGATACAACACATATTTATTTGAAATGCCATTTAGTAGTATAATATCACTACTAAGAAAATGGGGAAGAAAAAGGGAAAGCAGGAAAAATGTTCATGGTGCAACATACTGACATATACCAGGTTTGATGACAGGAATACTCAGCAGCATTTCTATAAATCAATTGAGCCACTCTGTTTTCAAATAATAGGGTAGCAAGACACTATGTTTCAGGTACAACACAAGCAGTGCTGTAGTGGGCTCTTTCAGAGTCACACAATTTTTAGCAGAGCTGCCATTTCCACTACAAAGTTCACTGCTCATGGTACAGACTGGGATTATTTTAAGTTCTCACCAGTTTTGAAGTCCAACCTGTCACATATATGAGGAAGATTCATTACTCATTGCCACAATAGCACAAAAACTAAATACACATTAGTGCACAATTAGTTAAACAGCCTAAGTGTCTACACACCATTACTGAAAATTAGGTTAAAAAACTCCAAGGAACAACAACAAAAAAACCTATGTTCTTTAAAACTATTCTGCTAGTCCCTGTAATAACAATAAGGCAGTTGGGAATACTAGTAGGAGAAGCATTTTATTTCCTAGTTCTATGTCACAAGGTTAGCAAGAGGCTAGTTGTTGTCTCTCAGCAAGGGCACCTCACTGTTCATTCCACTGCTAGCTGCTAAATTCTCTTTCTTCTTTTCACTGAGTTAGAAAGACAATGCCTTTACCCACCCAAAATGCACCTCTAGCATAGTGCATTTATTTAATAAAACAGCAAGGAAGACACAGAGGTTGGAATTTGAACCTGTTGAAATTTCTCTGCCCTTTGCTGGCCATGCCAATCATCCTGTTCTCCTGGGAATGTGCTACACATAAAATCACACCATGGCTGCCCACACAGAGAAGCCAGAAAGCAACCAAAAATCAATGTGGTAGCAACAGCTCTTCTTCGAGGAAGGAAAACGGGGAAGAAGGAAGGGAGGTAGGAAAAGGAACACAGAAGTTTATATGAAAACGAAGCACCGAAAAATGAAAGGGTAGTATGCATTTAAGATGCAACTGTGATGCACCATGGTTTAGGACAGGCATTAGAAAGGAAAGAAGTGAACTGACAGATGTGTGCTGGCAAAGCATAGTACCAGCACTGCCATGAAGAAATATGGGGGGTCTTGTCTGCTTTAGTACTTGGGTGTATGACTTCCTCCAGGCTAATGACTGACTTTTAGCCTTTCACTATCTCCTTGTACTTTGCATCAGCTGTGCTCATGTCTTGCTAGTGTTAGATCTATAAGTGATATTTGGAAGCACACTGACAAGCAGAAAAGTCCTACTTGACACCAGGGTACAGACCAAAAATGAAAGTTTGATTCTGTAGGTTTTATTCATGATACAAAGTCTCCATGCATATAAAGAGCATATATTTTTAAAGAACTTATTTATAATTAATTAAGGAGATTATTGAGAAGAAGGTAATACAAAATTTGATTGCAGGGTTAAATCCAGTGAGAAAAGTTTGGAATCTTGTATCTAAGCTTCAAAATGAAATCCGTAAGCCTCTGTAAGTGTAGTGGGGCAAAATATTAATAAGTTTAATTATAACTGTGTTTATTTATTCCGTCTGTGATCCTATTCAATAGTTCCTGTAAAACAATACAAACTGTAAAGCAGGAGCAATATTTTCTTTCTTTTATTTTTCTTGCTGTCTTAAAATGTGTTTCTGAGTAGTAAGTAAAAAATCTGTAAACATATACCTCAGTGGGTGGATTTTTCCTTTTTCTTACCTGTGTATTTGTTTCCTTTTTGAAATTTTTAAGCAGAGGTTAAGGAAAAAGTAGAAAATTTCCAGTATCCAGCTGTGATACCGTCTTTGCAGCAATGACACAACTATCAGGAGTTCAGAATGGAGGATTTCTTACTTTCTAAGGCTACCATCTGCTCATAGTGGATATTTAAATGTATGTATGTATGTACTATTTCATATTTAAAAGTAAATCCCGCTTATTGTTTTGGTTTTCAGATGTTTGAAAGAGACCAGGAAATATTTTATGCTGTCTTGATAATTTCCTGTTAAGCAGATAAAAGGCAAAAAACCCAATACCCAGAATCCACTCCTTGGTTTTGGATTCCTGATAGCCAGCAGGAATTTAAATGTAATTCTTATGTTAAAATTCCCATTCAGCCAGAACATAAATGCATAAATAAATGAATAATTTCCAATTGCTTAGCTGTTTCAATTCAAGAGATCAGGAAGAATACCAAACCATCAGAATCATTACTCATGGTTGCATTAGGGACTCCAGTCCTCCAAGAATGTGTTTTAAATGCATACACCACCTGTCCTTGCACAGAGTTTGGGATACCAATGGAAAAAGGTATTTAGAAGATCAGTTTTACAATGGCATTTCCATTTGTAAAAATTTCAGCGTCCTTTATCATCTCACTTTTCCCCTTTTGAACTACTTTTACTTTGAACTACATATAGAGAGGCAACACTACCCTTTAATGAAGGAGGCTGAAACTCCTTCATTGTTGATAAATTGAGCTACAGAATGGCAGATTTCCTCTGAGGATGTTATAGAACAATTAGTTAGTTAACAACTGTGGGTTTTGACTCTATTTAGCTGTTCAGGTGCTATTTAGTTGAGAGCAAACACATGAGCCACATGTTGTTTTGCTTCCTGCCTTGTGCTAATGCTATCTAATAGCATCTGAAAAAGAAGTCTTACCCTACTAAATAGAAAAGTCCTCTTTTTACAATGTTCATGTTACTAACATCTAGCCTTTCAGACCTAAGGAACAAATCCAGCAGGAGTTTAAAGTGCAAAGTATGAGCAAACATTCAAAGAAATGCTTTCTTGCATGGTGGTCCCAAGGCACTCAATTTCTTTAGGGGGAAAAAAAAAAGGGGGAAAGGACAGATTTTATCAGGGATAGATTTTACTGGCTGATGAACTTTGTGCACTTAAACTTTAGCAAGGATTTTACCAAGTCTGAGCACTGGGTCTAGCTATTTTATAATTGTAATAATATTTATACTCCAAGTGTGCAGGTGTCAGTGTTCTGTTGTTGGGTTTGGAGCTGGAACACTATGGTGGAATGATAGAGTGCCCCAAAAGTCCAGTTTTGCTTTGATTTGTGTCCTGTTCTGAGACTGTGTTCACAAAATTTGGTCAGGGTCATTGCCAGTGAAAAGTAAGAAGTGGAATAATCTACGGTTTGGTACTTAGAATTATATCACTCCAAATTTTGCCTGCTGCTTCTCTACATTGGCCATGAAGTTTAACTTTCTTTAATGAACAATAATTAAAATCCAAACTATCCATACTTATGGTACATTTTTCCCTCTCTAACTTTCGATTGGAATCCATAGCAGCCTCAGAAAATCCACAAGTAAAAACACGAGACATCAGGTGCTGGAGAGGGAAAGCAAAAGATCCTATTTATCATGTGCCTGCAATCACTGCAATCACTGCTGAGCCATGTATAGTAATTACAAGCTTGGTTTGTTTTTTTTTTTTTTAATTGGCAGGCTTCTGACACTGCAAGGAAAATTGGTGACAAGATGATGGATCGGTTTCACCATATCGGCTTGTTGATCCAACAAACCTTAAGTGGATATTGGCATTTGTCATTCAGCTTTGGACCCCTACAGACTCCTGCTGCTGATTAGTCAAATACTTCACCTCCTTGTAATTATTGTTTCAACAGCAGAGGCTCCAAGAGATTCTCAGGGGAACAAACTTTTACAGCATAACTGCAAAGAAGTGCTACTTAGTACCAGTTGAGTGAGAATCAGTAAGCACATGGGAAAAGGGAAGAAATCAATGGCAGTGTTTGAGCAGCTTAACCCTGTTGGCCCTTGCGTGTTAATAGATTATTTATGCATTGCTTCACCAGCAGGAAGAAATTAGAATGATTAGCATTTTCTCTTTATCAACTGAAAACCACAAATTGGAAAAATGTTTTCTTGTATTTTTGTTTACTCCCTTTGAAAAGCTGCGACACTGTCAGAACAACCTCTTACCAGTTGCACTTATTTCCCAGACTTTACTTCCAGAGAATTTTCTTATCATCTCTTAACAGGCAGTCTGTTTTATGAAGGTTAAAGGGAAGTTAGTCAGGTAAAGGAGGTTAAAATGGAAGAATCTTTCTTCTAACAGGAATAATAGATAACAAACACACTTACATGCACTGAAATGCATCACGACTTTCCATAAATGGTAAAAAATAAAATATTAAAAATTATTTATATTAATGAAATATTTAAAAAAAGAAGTCTTCTATGGCTGTAGCTGAGATTATATAGTAATATGACATAAGTGCAATGTAGCAGGATTTGGGATATTCTGATAGAGCAACTGAGGTGTCCCAGAAAGGACTGGAAAAATCTTAAGGACACGTGACCTCTAAGTTGTGCTGGGGAGAAGTGTGTGAGGTTTTATTACATGTTGGAATATTTGTTGTGATATGAGAAAGATTGCTTGATATTTTGCCCAGAGCTTTCCCAGGAATACAAATTTTTAGGCTGCACAAACCTTTGCAGAATGAGAAAGGAAAGCCGGAAACCCTCTTATGTGAGGGGAGCTGCCAAAGACAGAGAAAAATAGAATAAAAAAATTTCAAAGTGGGAGTAAAGTACATCCTGTGCATATCAAAAAATCGAGAGGATTTCATTCATCTCCAGACAGGCTGTACGTGACATTTATATCCTGTGCTGGGAAGCATCATCTAGACAGTTAGATTAGATGCCTGTATGAGATCACAATTGCCAGTGAGTGACTTCAAGAGTATTAAATAGGAAGGATCTGTATTAAATAGGAAGGATCACCAGAAACTGTTGTGAAATTAGCATGAATTTCAATATAAAACAAGAAAGTCAAATTCTGGAAGAAGAAAAATTTGTAGAGAAGCATCTATGCAGGAAATGATCAGAAGGGTTACAATAAATGACAGGCTGGACATGAGTTACTATTTTGTAAAAATATTTCTCTTTGAAAACAAACAAAAATGGTGTCTGTAAATACTGCATTAGGGAAGTCTCATTTGAGCCACTGCACTTTAAGTGCCAAAGAGTCTAGAGCAGTCTAACAAATCAACAGAGTTCTAGAAAACATGACCAGTAGGAAGACTGTGAATAAATTGGTACTGTGAGAACAGTCATAGGAACCTTATCAAGGTGGGCATAAAAACGTACCAAGATGGCCTTGGAAAAAAAATTAAATTAGATAATATGAAAACTTTTCTAACAGGAGGAACAAAGAAGCATAGGGACATAATGGTGTTGTCACCAGGTGAGCTTAGTAAGCACTTAACTGACCCGAAAGGATGGGGGAAACAATTGGTCTTGCCTTATAACAAAATGGCAGATAAGATGATCTGAGGTGGCTCTAAGCTGTTGGCTCTTGGCTGTTCTCTTAAAAAGTGGAAATCATCTTAGGATGCTTTGGATGCAGGACTCAAAGGGATACTAAGTTTCCTGATTACACTAAACTGGAAGGAGCTGTTGACTCTGATGACTCCCCAGAAGAGAGGGAGGCTCTGCAGAGAGACTTCCACAAATCAGAGGGCTGGGAAATTACCGACAGTGTGAAGTTTAACAAGGAAAATTGACAGATTCTGCAATTGGTATGGGGCAACCCTGGATGTACAGAGAGAAGGAACAAAGGGGAATGAGATACTGGAGAGCAGCCCTCTGGAAGGGGGTCTGGGGGTCCTGGTCAATGGCAAGTTGAACATGAGCCAGCAGTGCCCTGTCAGCCAGGAGGGCCACCCGTGTCCTGGGGGGCATCAGGCACAGCATCACCAGCCAGGCCAGGGAGGGGATTGTCCTTCTCTGCTCTGCACTGGGTCGGCCTCACCTCGAGTGCTGGGGCAGCTCTGGGTGCCACAATACAGAAAAGACATTGAGCTGTCAGAGAGTGTCCAAAGGAGGGCACCAGGATGGTGAAGGGCCTTGAGGGGAAGCCGTGTGAGGAGTGGCTGAGGGCACTTGGTCTGTTCAGCCTGGAGGAGAGGAGACTGAGGGGAGACCTCACTGCAGTTACAGCTTCCTTGTGAGGGGAAGAGGAGGGGCAGGCACTGATCTCTTCTCTGTGGTGACAGTGACAGGACCCGAGGGAACAGCCTGAAGCTGTCTCAGGGCAGGTTTGCATATCAGGAAAAGGTTCTTCACCCAGAGGGTGGTTGGGCACTGGAACAGGCTCCCCAGGGAAGTGGTCACAGCACCAGCCTGACAGAGCTCAAGAAGCATTTGGACAATGCTCTTGGGAACTTGGTGTGACTTTTGGGGATGGTCCTGTGCAGGGCCAGGAGCTGGACTTGATGTTCCTTGTGGGCCCCTTCCAACTCAGCACATTCTGTGGTTTTATGTCAGGACTTTGAGCAGTGGTGGAGAGAAAAAAGAAAATATCATCTGTGACATTGCCCTATCTAAATGATTGATATGGCTTCTGCTACACTAAGTAATCTTAATAAAATACAGTTATTATTCACATATTCCATATGCATGCAATTTTACTGTATGATTAAAATTAAATCTAACATTATAATGAGGAATGACCTTTGAAAAGAATGAGATTAAAAGACCTAGCTAGAAGGCATTCTGTAAAGATATTTCTTCAAGAATACAAAATTTAGACTTTTTAAATTTATACAGCAACAAAGTTTCCTTCCTCCTTTTTAGCACCTTGTCATTTCCCCAGAAGCATTTCCTTCCCCAACCTGATGTTGCCTTTTTTCTTTTCTTTTTTAACCTGTTCCTTTGTTGTTGTTTGCTTGTTTCTTTGTTTCCCACTAATACTTCTGAAGTAGGCTCTTCATTTTTCTGCTTAAAAAACTACATCACCTTTTTGACACACCTGTTACCACCCATTTTTGGTTACTCTGGCTTAGGGAATGTTTGCTATTGCTGCTCATATCCCCTTAGACTTTTCTCTCTGTGACAATATCATAAATGATAGTGATTTAGAAACATTTCTGATGGGATTGAATCAAAAAGGGGTGCAACCATTAAAAAAAAAGTTAATATTTTTAGTTTTAGTTTTAATTCTTAATGTCAGTTTTTCCTCTCTTCTTGTCTGAGAGATTCCTACTTGGTATTTTTGTTTGGCTTTTCCTGCCCCTTTGGATCTCTTGGTTGTTTTCAACAGTGTAACTGAAGAAGAGGTGACAAATGGAAGACAAAAAAATCAGGAAGTTTTATTCTTTTCCAAAAATCACTCCAATGCTGGCAATAAAACTACTTTGGGAAAGGCTGATTAGGAAATTCTTCCAATCGAAATGTGTACATACTTGCATAAGCACACATTCTCTTGGTAGTTTTCTTGGTGTTAATGGAAAACCTTTTTTATTATCTTTTTTTTTTCCTTTTTTCCAGTTTTAGCTGATACAAGTGCTTTACCTTCCTCTTTCAGCCTTGCTCCAAGTTTTTTCTCATTTTGGGCCATGCATTGTTGCTGAACATAATTTACTTCAGCCAACTGGTTGCCAAATGACAAACCTCCTTTATATCTGGAGGAATAGGTTTAGGGTTTTTCCCCAGGACCTAATTCTGCTACCAGCTCATTTTCATGTGTGCCACCACATGAATCTTGCCATTCTCAGAAAAACTGCCTCCAGAAAGGATTTGTGGTTGTGTCAGGCACTTGAGTTATTAAGAAGTGCAGTGGAAACCTGGAAAGAAATCCATGTCAGAAACACCCTTCTCTGACACGTGAGTCTGTACATACATGAGCAGCATGAAAGTAGTCATTTCAGATGAGACACCTGAGTAGGCTATTAGTATTACTTGGCTAGGAAATAATCTCTTTGTGAATACTGTGTTGTACCTATTGCAACAGGTAAGAAAGAAGATGGTAGAGAATTAAATATGTAAGCTGCAGGTTCATTTGGACATTGTGCTTGTCATGAACATCTGCACAGTGCAACACAGATTTTCAATACAAACACCAAAATTTAGGTGCATCTTTTCCATACCTCTCTGTTCCTCCACATTATTTCATAAGGATAAATCATATTAAGCTCTCACCAAACTATTTCTGAGCCATCCCATGCCTCAGTAGATAGTTTAATGGCTGACACCTTGAGTGAGGTTTTCTCTCTTTATATTCTCCAGTTCTGGGAAGCTGAACTGATGCCTTATCAGGCCGCCTAGAAACAGAGACTAGACAGAATAAGGGAATAAAGGTCGGTATTTATTTGAAAGGCCTTCAAGGTAACCCCTGGGGAGCCAGAGGCTACTGCCAAGATGGACCCCAAGATGGACCACAGGTCACGAGTTCTTCACACTTTTATAGGTTTGGTTCATTTGCATATCAGGGTTAATTGTCCAATTAAAGCTTTAGTTTAATGACATAATTTCACCTCTGTTTGCCCGCCTTAGAGGCCTTGGTTTATACTTTCTGGGCCTAGGACGGTCTGGGTGTCCTTGAAAAGCAGGCCGAGTGAGGCTTTGTTATGTCTGCCTAGCATGAGAGAGCAGAAATTAACAGGCTACGAGAAACTTCAGAGTTACACACTAAGCAGTAAAGAATTTGAAAAATAGGAAAGTTAAAACATCACAGAACTAGCAAAACTGACCAAATATTTGCCACATAGGTTTGCTAAAAGTACGTTGTAATCCAGCCTTCTGGTAGCAGAAATTAAATGGGTTCCTTCCATTTTTTCTCAAGGGGAGAATCTATACATAGGTAGTATATATTAACCCAACATTTAAAAAGCAGGTAAGTAACTCCCCATCCCTGTCTGCACCCAAACCTCCACCAGATAAAGGGAAAATAGTAGCAGCTGTCTAGGTCAAAACTCTCTGAAGAGGAAAGTGTGGGATAAACATGCTGCAGGATATCTTCTGGAAGGAAGGAAGGAAGGAAGGAAGGAAGGAAGGAAGGAAGGAAGGAAGGAAAATAAAAAAAATAGCTTGCTTGTTTGTTTGCTTGTTTGTTTGATTTACAATAAGTATGTTTCTTGATGAGCTTATTTCAGGCTTTTAGAAGGGTATAATGAACTCTAAGACATGGTTTAGGGAGCTAAAACTGAGCTGTCAGTGATCAGGCCTAGTTCAGATGCCTCTGGTACATGGAGCTACTCTTCCCAGTCCCCTAAAGATTCCTGCAATGATAAGGCTGATCGAAAATTGTTCCGTCACCCATCCCATGTATGGCTGCATGGTCTTCCCCATACACTGGGACCATGCAGAACATTGTCAGGGCTCGGGGCACCCGTGCTGCAGAGAGGTAAGCAGCTCTGCTGCAGAACTGACATTTGTGATAGTGCTGTCTGTCACCAAAGCACAAGAGGCTGTGGTAGGCCACAGTTCAGAGGGTGGTGCAACTGGGAATGGATTCCAGTGACTTGCTGGGAGCTGTCAGGAGGGGCATTAGGTGGGGCTTTTCAGTACAGCCTGGCAGCAGGGCAAAATTTGCTTCTGTATATTTGGGTAGTCCAAACTTCTTAATATCAAGCAACTGGGTAGAAGTCATGAAGAAAGTATTTTCATCATTCAATTATGAATTCATGGATACATTCAGTACCAGAAGTTTTACATCTAAGGGTGTGGGAATCTGAAACTGACCCTAAAAAATAGCACAGGAGACCTAAAATTAATTTGGTAAGCGGAACAGCTGCTCTTCTCTCCTAAAATGCCATCAAGATTAATAGTTCTTGGGACCATTTAAGACTCAAGCCCCATATTTCTTCCACTTAATAGGAATCAACTCATCTTCCCCCAGCAATTTTCCCTCGAAAGCATTAGATCTTGAGCCTATGCAATTTCTTAATGCCTAGGACTTGGAGATGCATAAGAAAATACGAATGGACTATCAGAAAACTTGTTGTAGCATGGGACAGTGCTCTCCATTTTCAAAGAAAAGGAAGCTCAAGATCCATCATGGATTCCCTTCTGTCACAGAGCAGCAGGAAAAAAGGCTGCTTTGGTCCAGCAATGTCTTACTTCTCTGACATAGAGAGCAAGAGGGAGTGAACAGCCCCTCCTGGGGCAGACTCACCACAGGCAGTGGCTGCTTTCCATGTAGAAAGGGTGTGCAGAGCAGGTACAACTGGTGGATCATTCCTCTGCAATACAGAATCAGTGAGATAGACAGGGTTGCACTATCATTACTATGCTAACAGTGCAGCATGTTTAAAAACTATCTTGCCGATTACTTTGAAAATATATGGAAAAGGGAAGAAATTTCTGGGCACTGCATCTTTTGATGATGACACTGTTGTCTTCAAAACAGGATTCATCACCCAGCATGCAACAAGCCAACGGTTACACATTCTAGAGAGACATTATTATTTATTTCAGATTTTTTCAGGCCTAAGTGCTCTGTGATTTTCGGTGACTCAAATATGCCAACAGGACTTTCTACACCATTATTTATATTCAGAATTTCAGGATTGGTAACTTTCCCAGTACAGTCCTTCTATCATGGTTGGTTAGTATCCATGCAAGTGGTTTCCATGCTAATAGTTTCCACAGCTGTCTTATGCCCAAGGGAAAGGTCCTTACCTGGACAGGGGTCTTTTTGACCTGTAGGTGTGATTTTTGGTATTATAATGAAGATAGTTCAGCTAAGGGATACATGGACCTTAAGTCTTTTGCCAAGTTAGCAATGTATATATAGGCAAAGAACATCTTGATTTACTGCATTTACTGCTTCCAGGATGTACTTGACTAAGGGATGTTAAATCTTTTTTCCCCTGATGAAGTGTCCTTTCATGCTGATTAGGAAAGCCTTAATTAGCCAGCTTAAAATGTGTAAGGAACATCCCATTCTAAGACAATTTTGACATTTTGCAACCACATAATACATTATCATTACTCATCAGCTCATGTCTAGTTGGTACCTTGGAACCACAGGAGGGAAGATCCTGCCTTATTCAAAATAATATGAAAGTTAATTATTTCAAAAGGAAGGGCAAAAAAACCACAAGTTGGGAAAGTAAAGCAAAGAAAGGAAAAGTAAACTAAAAGCTAAGAAAAATTTAAATTGCAGTATCTGAGTGAAAAAAAAAATACATTCACAGAAGACACTGGTTAAACTAATGGGATCAAGAAGGATTGTACATATAAAATATTTGAAGTCTTGAGATTATTTCTCTTAAAAAGAAATGAACAATGAATTGGGTGAGAGGAGTGAAAAATTAATGAAAACATGATTTTTAGACCAAAATAGTTAAGTAGTCAAGCTATATAGTTTGGTTTTCACATTAAAAATGGAATTATAAGACAGAAGAAGAATTTAGGAATAAAGAAGGTTATTAAAGACTGCAAATTTGGGGTGTACATTGACCTATGGCTTAGGAGGTCAAAAGACTAAGCTGGCAGAGGAAACACAATGCGATCCTACTCAATTCCTTCAGAAGTCAGAAAGTGTCCTCCCATTTATTTCAGTGGGAATTAAATCCAGCCCTCAGACAATATGACAAAGAAAACAAAACTGAAAGAATATACAATGAGAGAAAGGAAGTAAAAACAAAACATGACAGAGCTCATGGTGCTTCAAGTACGCAATGCACTAATAAATGAGCAGGTCTGTGTCTTTGCCTTTGACAGGCGCTATTACGCTAAATGATATGCTTAAAGGAAAAATGACAGATTATTTTCTTTAAAAGAATAATTTCTGTAATCTAAAGTAACTTAAAGCAGTTTTTATTAGCACTAATTAGATGTACAAGCATCTTTTTGACAAACTAGGTAGTCACATAGAATCATAGAAAGTTAAGACATCAGAAGGGACCTTAGAGACCATCCAGTCCCAACCCCGCTGCCATGGGCAGGGACACCTCCCACTACATCAGGTTGCCCAAGACCTTATCCAACCTGTCCTTGAACACTGCCAGAGTTGGGGCATCTACAACTTCTCTGGGCAACTTGTTCCTGTGTCTCATCACCCTCACAGTAAAACATTTCTTCCTAATATTTTCCCTCTTTCAGTTTTTACACTTTTCTCCTGTTCTATCATAAAGCTTTCAATTGAGTTGGTATATGAATCCTCTTTTTCTTTTAATTTTTACTATAAATTATTTATTTTATATGTTTTAAAATTAAGCACAGACCTAAATGTAAATACAGTCTAATTATCTGATCTACAAATTCAAATCACATTTAGCCTTTTTTTTATTACTAATGAATTATCACTCTAAATTACAGGCAATTTTCTATGTAATTGTATATTTCTATCATAAAATTGTAAAAGAAACCCCAAAAACCTATGAAAGCTATTGTTGTTACAATGCATACCTCAGGACATAATATATTCTGAACATTAATCACACCTCTCATATCACATGCTAGTTATTTTAAAATGTTGCCAGCCCACTGTTAATTCTAATCTTCCTGAAAATCAAATCTTTTTCCAGACTACACCTGCTGATTCCCTCATGTTTATATGTAGCACTAAAATAAGAACAAAGGCCTCTGGTACATTTCCCTCCAAAACCAACCATATATTCCTGTTGTCTGTGATTTCACTTAGTGAGCAAGCAGGATGATAGTCCTAGTATCAATCACCATTTCAAAATACTCTATTAAAAGGCATGTTTAAAATAAACTGATGCACTTCTGTGGCCCACTGTGCTCACTGGTGCTTTACACAAGCAGATAGCTTCAATCATCCACACAGCAAAAGCTGCAGAACTGAGACCAGAAAACAGGACAAAACAAAATGAATCAGAACATACAGATGTCAGTGGTTTCCGTGGCTTCTGGACTAGTTCCAAAAAAGCTAAATATTCTCTGAAGTAAAGGGGAGTTTGCACTTACATGAGAGCTGAAAGCTGGGTTATTAAATATGTTCTTTGTTTTCAGTGGTAGAGTTAACTATGAAAGGACCATTGGCTCATTCCTCTTAAGAACATTTGATGTACCTTCTACATTCAACAACCAGATTATAAATTTAATGGGATTTTTTCCTATTATTTAGACTGACTGCTGCTTTAGTCTCTTTTACATTTTAAATTAATACCAAAACTATTGCTGCATTTTAATATTTTGAGATTAAAAATGAGAAAACCAATATTAAATCGGCTCTGAGGATGTTAATTCATGGATATGTGTGAATCACAGAATTGTTAGGGTTGGGAGAAATCTCTGGAGATCATCCCATCCAACCCCCTGCCAAGGCAGGGTGACCTAGAGCAGGTGACACAGGAATGTGTCCAGGTGGGTTTGGAATGTCTCCAGACATTCCATGACTTTCCTGAGCAGCCTGTTCCAGTGCTCTGCCACCCTCATTGTAAGGAAGTTCTTCCTCACGTTGTGGCAGAACTTCTTCTGGCTTAGTTTATGACCATTGTTCCTCGTTCTGTCACTGGGTACTACTGAAAAGAGTCTGGCACCATCCTCTTGGCACCCGCCTTTGAGATACTTCTATGCATGAATGAGATCTCTCAATCTTCTCTTTTCCAGACTAAACAGGTCCAGCTCCCACAGTCTATCAGAATACCCCACAGAATTTTAAACAGTGCCAAGGCAATGTCTACATTTCAATTAGGCCAGAAAAATAGAACTCTCTGTGGTATATGACCAAGTTATTGTTGCCAAATTTGTCTGCCAGAGATGATAAAATTCCATTGATGTTGGATTGCTAGGTAAGAGAAATAATTTCCTCCATTTTTTAAGCTTTTCAACAGCAAAAAGAGCCTAAGGAAAAGGGTGGTCAAAATAAATGAAGGAAATGTACTCTGAAGACAAATTAAATGTGCCACTTATGTTTAAACCTTCTAATTTGCTTTAATAATAACAGTCCTCTGATTGGATTATCAGATCTCCAAGTGGAGTTACTTATGCTTATACATCTACATGCAAGTCAGCAGTATTTATACTTGGTTTTTCTATTTAACAGTTTTACATCTCTAGGTTTAAGAAGTTTTTAATTCACTGAAATACATAAATGAGAACTGCATTTGTATCAAGTTATACCAAAAATTATCTGCAAGAAGACACAGACATGAAAATGCTGGCTCAAGAATTTATGGCTTTGTGGTAAAAAGCATAAACTTTTCTACCCGTTTTCACAAAGTAGAGCTACTGACCAAGCCTGCTGGTCATGATGAAGAACTAACCATCCTGGGCCAACTCAGACAGCCACTACATCTACTTTCAGATGAACACTTAGTTTTGTTGCTGTACACTGCAATCTGGAAAACTGACACTTTCCGTGCCATAATTGAACCTCTCCTGATGGGGGAGATTTTTAGAGTCTTTGCCAGAAGCCCAAGAGATGAATGGGACCTTCAGCCTTCTCTGTTTTCAGATAGTTGTTTAAGTCTTATTAGAGAAATAGAGCCACTAGCGTGACCCAGACATAGCACAGAGCAAAGAATGCCAGAAATGGCTGCTTAATCCAGATTGCACAGTCTTTTTAAAGGTAAATTACCCAATTAAAACTTAAAACGAAAGATACTTTTACTTTTCCACCAATGTTCAATAAATCACTTTGTTACGTAGACAGGAACTGCGGATTTCTTTGCCCAATCATTCCAAACTACTTCTCCTGCAGAATATGGAGTACTAGAAGAAGAAGAAGAAGGTCTGGAGAACAACAACAATCCTCCATTTTGAAGTTTTTTGCTTTTTATCTATTTACTATATTAAGAAACCTGAAACTCTAGATTTCTCACCCTGTGACAATCTTACATAATATTCTATCACCTAGTTCACACCAGTGTAGATTCTACTTCTTCCCAGAGAGTTTGTGGTTTTCTCCACGGACGAAGGTCAGAGAAAGTGCTGTCCAGGGGGGTAAAACCTTTAAAAACAGGCAGAGAAATATTTTCTGCACTCTGGATTCCCACAAAAAATCACTATGTTTCATTAAAAAAAATCCAACAATGTTCCTTCAAAAAATTGTCATTTTCTCTTTTATCAGCAGCTGTGCATCAGCATCTTTTATTATAGAAATGAAAATGCAATACCTTCTGACACTGTTTTCTGTGTTGCAGATCTGGCTATAAGCCAAGAGATGGTTAAGGTGTATGAGAGAGATTTACATGTTGTGTTTCATTCACAAAAGCATAATAATTATCTCTGCTTTTCAACTACAAGTGCCTTCTAGCTGTTTGATCACACACCATGCAAAATAATGACTTAGAAGTAACTTTTAGTGCACAAAGTACCTGGGAATAGCAAATCAGAATTTTATTCCCATTATTAATTCCTTAGTGAACACATATACTTAAATATACTGAAATAAATATACTATACTTTATTGTATAGAGTCATGGGTTATAGAGCATTTCACATGTAGAGCACCAGGTCAGTTGCTCAAAACTTTCTTACTTAAGAGCATCCACTGTTGTCTAGTGACTGTATGAGACTCAAAGGACATTAATACACCGAGAAATCCATAATCAAATTTGGTATTTTTATGTTCACATTGTTATCCTCTGCAGAGTCCAGAGCCACCTACCTTAAAAATTATCTGTCTCTTTATAATATTTTGCAGTTTTAATACAGCTATAGGAGAGGCCAATTTCTGCAAAAGTGAAATAACAATATAGTCTAGATCTGGGAAAAAACCAAAGCTATCATTCTTCTTTAAAGAGCAGCTGCAAAACTATGGCACAGAGATAAGGCAACTGTTAGAGAGAATAGGTGCAGAAGCCAGCTGAGTGCTAGAGAAATGGTTAATGTACTCCACACATGGTGACATCGTGAAAATCTTAAAGAGCTTGTGTTGTTTAAGCCTCTTCTCCTTCATTGTTGGGTGTACTATAACTTACCACAGACCTAAAAGATGAGGAGCAAGGTTAACTAGTAAAAGGGTTAGTTCACCTGCATGAAGTAAGCATCAAAGATTTTGTGCTCTTCCCTGAATAATTTTATTACACAGTTGTTTTTTTTAACTTTTCAGTCCAGAAAGGCATGTGAAGGAAAACACTGGATTTTAGGCTTTGAAAGAACTTAGGCACAACCGTGTGATGTGTGCCTTAAGAATTCATTATTTAAGGCTGAAGGAACTTATTTTTAAATGCTGATGTGCTGATTTTGAAAGCACATTTTAATCCTAGATGAAGCTGAGTCCACAGACTGCATTTCATCACCCTTTCTGTGCTTGAATACATAGGTTTTCTACTTATAAAACTCATGACACATGTCAAATAAGTTCAGGTGGTGTTAGGAGAATATTCTTTCAGTCCTTCACTCTTTTCAGCTGATATTTCTTTCTTCCAAACACCTTATTTTTGTGCCAGAGAACTCTTGTCTGTAGCGTTCATTTTCTTGCCACTTTTTCTTTATGGCTTCATATCAGGAATGATCCTTCAGAAGTTGTCCTGAGGAAAAACAAACAACAGCAGATCCTATCTTTTCCTGTGTGTACTAAACATATTATACAAAATTATAAAACCAGAAAAAGTTGAAGTGCTGAAGGGATAGAAAAGGTGCAGGAGGTTTCAGGGAAATCCTTGCTGTGTTTGCTTCTAAAATTAGGAGTTCGTAATGATTCTATACCAACGCACATTTTAAAAAGAAAATTTTCCTTTCAGTTATTAAACATATTTAATAGCAAAGGTGTTAAAAGAAAAAAGGAAAATTACTATCAAGAGAAACTGCAAAGATGACCAAAGCATGAATCAGGCTTTAGTAACATTAGGCTAACAATCAGCTTGTTATTCTGTTTGTTTCAGTATTCAGGTGAGAGGGATGCACTTGGCCAGGGTGAATCTTCCAAAACACCTTTTTTGATTATTGAAATGAATATTTGCAATAGAATGGATTTCACTGTACCCCCTCAATTTCTCCTTCCCTGCAGCTTTCTGGTAGTTTGTTTCTGTTCTTTGCTTTTCATCAACTTCTACTCCAAATCCATTAATGCCTTGGATGGGTTTGTTTCAGTTCCCCTTTTCTCAAAATGCCCTTTCTGATGTCAAATTTCTGCTTCACATGCAGGCATTTAGTTATGGTTTTGCACAGAACATCCCTATTTTGGAGTACTTTCTTGCAGAGTGCCACCCCTGTCCAAACCTAAACTGCTCGACGTTAGGATTAGGCAGGACTTTTAAACAAATGAAAACTACCAAACCTTCCAAACATCCTTGCCCAGTCACATAGTCTCTTTTTGGAAATGCATGGGGCACATATATCCCTTAGTGACAGTCTGTGTTGCTGCCCTCAGGAGTAAGTAGAATGAAACGGTTATGATTTTGAACACTTGATGTGATTAAAGGACTTGCAAGAAACTTGCATTTCCCAGACCAACATCCTCACTTCCAGGAAGAGGATTTTCACATAGTTCTTGGGCACTTTTGTTAGGTTCCTCTGAATACCAATACTCAGTAAGCCTCCCCAGTTTTGCTTAAATGATACGTGAGCAAAAGTTTTAGTTTCTTCCTCTTATTCTACATAAAAAGACCATATGGTTAGGATAAGTAAAATGAAAAATATTCATCTGTTCAATCCTTACACACAAGGCGCATATACCTGGAAAATTGCTACAAGCTATATGTATGTAGCTCTTCCTAAATATACCACGTAGTGGAATTCAGAATCTTTTTTTTTCTTTCATTTTGAAACTATAAAATATTAAGTAAGTAATATAGTTGAAAGAAAAGTGTGTCCTTCAAAGAAAAAGAGTGCAATCCTGTTATTTCTAAGTTTATGGGACTGACATTTTTCTCTCCTTGGAGTTTTATAAAAGTGTGACTCAGTTAATTGGATTGAAAGCCAAGGGCTGTCACAACTTGCATACAGAAATAAAACATTACATTCATATATGCTTGCAGAAAGAGACAAAAGTATACTATGACTGTTTTAAAAGGTACTCAGGACAGGGAACTTAATGGTCATTGGGGAAGAACATTTAAATACTGAAAAAGCAACCATTAAATAGTTTTGTTTCCAGACCTTCCTGTGTGTAAAAATATGCCAGTTGTACAATTTTGAAGCATCTCCTTCTGTTCTGTGTATTACAGTGCAAATTTAGTTCAGAAAAGCCATCCAACACATCAAATGGCATTTTTGTTCAGCTGCCGGAAAAAAAAAGTATTTGAACCGTGGCTGCCTATCTTCCAACTATCTATCTGTGCTTGTCTCCCTGAAATATGCTGAAAATTAAAAAAAAATCCAAACATTGTAAATCCAAATTACTTTTTTGATCATTGTGTATTTATTTTGCCGAAGTGTTAGTCACAATATCTTCAATCAATGTGCTTGTGTCAAGATATAATGACCCAGTTGCTGAACATATTTCTGAATTTAAGACCAAAAGGAAGAAGTGAGTAAAACACCTGAAAAAGAGACGCTATGCAAAAGATCTGTGAAAGACCATCTGCAATTCTGACTGTTGAACTCCAGCAGCTGCATATGTAACAAGGTAGTTAGCAGGTCAATGCTGTAAGAAAATGAGAGATTTGGGATTTTCTTTCTTTCCCAGTAAAAGAATATGAAGCCTGTGCTACTTTTTCGCAGTGTCTTCTAATTGCATGCTTGTAACTGGGTGAATTGGTTCTATTTTATAACACAGACTGAGGTCCCAGACTCAGTGCAGTGAAATATAATCTTGTATGCAATAAAAGGCAAACATAAGTCTCAATAAACAAATGTGACAGAAATTTGCAACAGTAATTGCTCTGCCAGGTCCTATGTTTAAGAATTCCCATGTTCACACAGGGTGAAACCCACATGCTAAACAGTGAAAATAGGATCTGTGCTAGGGTATTTCTACCTTCACAGCCTAGCCTTTTTCTTCTCATACTGAACATAACACTGTATGGACACTAACAATTACCTTTTATTACTTAAAGTACCTTAACATACCTGTTACCTTCTGACAGCATACATCTTATGCTACCATTGCGAACAAATGCTGTCTTGAATGAATCAAAAGGCAAGCTGTGAGCTAAATGACTTGGTGAAGATAATAGTCAGGTTAGAAAGATGCATTCTCAATGTCTTACATAGTGGACTTAAAGGAAAAAAAATGTCCAGAACTACTATTCAATGAAGTTTTTCAGTGGTGTACATGAACTGTGTCTGAAAATGTTAGAGTATGTTGGCTAATGGTTGTTGTGTGGTGAGGGTGAAGGAGCTTTAGGAAAAGAAAGTCTGAAAGCCTGAGACTCCTAAGTTAAATACTTTGAAAAACAATGCTCCCTTTGTGTCCCACATTGTATCTTCATGGTGATTTAAGCTGAGATTCTTTGAGGGAGACCTAAAACGTGCTTATATTAATTTACCACTAGATTTATAAACCAGTAACTTTGCTGTTATGCTTTGGGTACCTGCATTTCTTGTTGGTGTCTTAAAGTCAGGGAAAGTAAAGTAAAGACAGGCCTCACTGAAGAATGAAGGACTCAGACAGTAAACTCCAGGGACTTGTTTTGGCTTGGCATCAGAGAAAGCACATGCTGGAACAATTTGAAAGGGATCCAATTTGAAAGAGGGCAGCCATGCTGTTAACCATGATGCAATTGATTTGCAAAAGAGTGAAGTATTCATCCCTCATCACACCATGATCTCAAGATAACCTCATGATAGCGGCTGCATATAATTTATATGCATACATGTATATATATATATAAAATATATATAAACACACACACACACACATATATATATATGTATACACTTAAAGGTTTTTTGTACATGCTCAGGAGTAGTAAAGGTTCTCTGCCATCCATAAGAATCTACCAGTAGCTTCAGGACAAAAATGGCATTATCATGCTCCTCAGTGGAGCTAAATTGCTGCTAGAACTCCTGACAAAGGGTTTAGTGCATTTTATGGTACCTTCCTACAGTAGCAGTAAACTGTGTGAGCACTTCCTTCCCCTGTACTCACCCATCATTGGATTTTGGTGATTTCTGTCTGTGGTGTGAATCTCCTCTTAAGGTGCTTCTCAGACCTCTGAGAGGAAATCTTTTTCGTCTGCTCTATAAGTTTGTTTTCCTCACCTTTACCTTCCTGATTTGAAATGAGGTAGGAGGAAAACAAGCAAGTATATTTCAGTATCATGTATGAGAGTGCTGAGGCAAACTTGATTTTCAGCAAATGTTAAGTTATTGAATGTTTTGATTCTGTAAAGCCCAAACTATATGATTTTTTTATCATTTTAGGTTTCTTTATAGAGGTGTCTCATAGCATGGCTCTATTTACTTTATAGAGTGTTTATGTTAAGAGAAAAAAGATGCAAGGAGGAATAGATCTTTCTATAATCACTTAGTACCTTTCCTTTTTTTATAAAAGAAAGGAAATGGAAAATGATCTTAATTAAAACCACGATATCTGAAAACATAGTCATAAATTATGCCACAAAACAGAGACACATTTAAGATGAAAATTACTTATGAAATAATCTAAAAGTAATTTAGTACTCAGATCTAATTCAAATGAAATTTTCACAATGTTAAAGAGAACAGCAGATGTTGGTTTTGATATTTATTGAAAAACAGTTCTGTTGTAATGCAATTCTCTCTGAGAGAGGTTTTTTTTTATTCTGTTTGCTTTGTTATGTTTCATTAAAAAGTCTTATCAGGAAATTATTTTCCATAACAACTTGAGATCATAGTAGCTTTCAATGACAGAAGTGTCCAAATTGTGATGATGATGCCTTAGGTTTTAACTTTTATATTTTTCAAATCCTGTACTGCCCAATGTGTAACTCTGAAGTATTGTGTGGCCTGTTAACTTCTGCTCTCCCATGCTGGTTAGACATAACAAAGCCTCTCTAGGTTTGCTCTTCAAGGACACCTCGATTGTCCCAGGCCCCAAAATGTGTACGCCAAAAGCCTCTGAAGAGGAGGGACAAACTAGGGGTAATTACATCATTAATTGAAGTTATAATTGGATATGCAAATGGAGCAAACACATAAAAGTGTGAAGAACCCATGACCCAGTGTTCATCTTGGGTGTAGCTTTTTTGGCTGCCTTTTTGACTGTACCTTTGAAAGGCCCTTCAAATAAATACCTGCTTTTATTCTCTTATTCTTGTCTAGCCTCAGTTTTCAGGCATCAATAAAATCCTGTATGTGTCAAATGCCAAAGCAACACTTTACAGAACTACAATAAAGCAAAAGGAAGCAGAGCTAAAACACAGCTAAAGAGTTTTCTTACTCTTTTCGTAATCAAAACAAGGAATTTCTTTGAATGCATTTAAAAAATATAGCAAACTATACTGGAATAAAATCTAGCAATATTTGTGTTTAATACTTTATAATGCCCCTGGAATTTGTTCAAATTTATAACTGCAATTATTGAGAGCTTTATTACTGAATTCTGTGAGGGCAAAGGTGCAGATATAAAACTGTGCATATATGTTTTTAAATCATATTTAAATAGGCTGAATGGATGTGAATCGCCTGCTTTGGTGCCGTCGTCATATATAAGGATTATAAAATAACCCAAGCAATGTAGAGTCAGCAACATAGCTTTTATAGCATTTATAGTAAATAATATCTTTTAAGAATTTAACACAGAGGACTTGCAGTCTGTCTGGAAAGTGAAGGAGCACAAGCTCTACGAGATACCTGAGGTGACTCACATGCAGCTTGGAAGATCATTTACAGAAACTGATGGCTTCCTTGTGTTCGTGCCTGGCATGTACTGCCCATAGCATTCAAAGTATTCTTACCTGTGACAGGCTGAGCAAATGTCATCTATCAGGTATCTTCTTACCAAAGTGTTCACAGGTCGACAGCTGAAGTTGTTCTTTCACTCAGGAGATTATTGGAGGCCAGTTCAGATCTGAAAGCAGTGCTCTTTTGTTCTCAGCACTGACACTGTTTAGAAAAGGCACTGCAGTGACTAAGAGGTGCCAGGAACAGTAGGACTGAATCTCACTCACCAAAGCTGTCCAATTGTGGTGCAGCTGGTGGCTGGATAATTTTGACAAGACTGATATTGCAAGATAAGGGAGTTATTTGTTTTCTCAGATTTATTTTATTTCTTACAGATAAGCAAAAATATTTTTACGTGCCCAACCACAGGAGCAGACAGGCTAAGGAGAGCAGGGAAACCCCTGTGTGAGCAGGTTCACATGTAATTAAGTTCACTGAAATGGCTTGGGTTGGCTTGTGTGCGTGCCAAGTGCATAGTCAGGTCCAGCAAAAAAAAAAAAAATAGTGGGGAAGCTGTGGCATGATCCTGAGGAGCAGAGAGCAGTAATAAATTGTGTAATTGTCCTCCTTCCCCACAGAATTTTAAAGTTTTCTTGCATTTTATAAAAGTATAAGCCAACTTGAAACCCAAAATTTGTGCAGAGAATTGCAAATATACTTGCTGCTATTATCCAGAAAAAAATGCATTAGGATATTTTGCCAGCATAGTGAATTTTTTCACCTAGAAAATTAAGTGGCAGCACCTAAGTTAAAACTACTTCAATAGCCACTGACTGCCCAAGGAGACAGAGTTTGGCAGATGTGGGTCCTCTTCATGTCTCCCACTGCCCGGACCCCCATTTTGTATTCTGATTCATCCCATAATCTCATAAACATAACAAAGCCTTCTGAGAGTGGGTAGTGGTGCTAATCATCACCAAAGTAGCAAGTCACAAACAGCAAGGGCCTAATCTAATCTATATGGAAGTGCATGGGAAGAAAGAAAGGTTCCAGCATAGCCTGAAATCCCATCAGAAACCTTATGTTCTTTGTGGATCATCAGTTTTGGTCACTCTGTGCAATGCGGTAGATGAAATAATGTACAATCTCTCATCTGATCTTCTTTCTCTCTCTTGTATGATTTAGAAAGAGGAATCCTCTGAGCTACAGGCAATAGGGATAAAAGTGCTTTTATGAAGCTTGTATCAGCAGGATAACATAATTTGTATAGTTGTGAAAATGCCTTCACAACTAAAAGGGGAAGAAAGACTGAAAAATTACACACACCACATCTGGGCTTTTTTTTTCAGCATATCCTTGGGGTTGATTCTCTGTTCCTGTCAAGCAGCGTAATGAGCTGCAAATTCAGTCTAGCTGAAAACATGGGCAAGAGTAACTGCCAAACACCTTCAGAAATACTTAGCAAGTGTGCCATGGGGAAAAATGAATTAAGGCAAGACAAATAAAGCCAGGCTATCCAAAAGTTGTGAAATTCCCTGAGAAATGGGACTAATCCCAAAAGATATTCTGTTTGGAATTAATCTGGATACTGATCCAAACAGTTCATATTTGTCAGCTTGATAATGGTAATATTTTGCCTCCTAACAGAGATATTTTCTCTATTTTATGTAATTGAAAAATCACGTGAAATCCTGGAGAAGATACTTGGGGTAAGGAGGTGAATTTTTATACAAGAATAAAGAGGAACACTGAGAAGGTGTACTGATCAAGTTCCTTCTTCTGAAACTTGTACAGTTAGTTGTTCAGTCCTGTGCCAAGTGGTATGAATTCTGCAGAATGACTATGGTCACACTGAATGTGTCAGCTATGAAAGCCAGTGTACCTGTTCTGTGTCCTGTTTCTTACTCTCCTCCAATAAAATCATGTCTATTTGGCCAGGAATATATTTTCTGTGCTTATCTCAGTTTGCTTTGTGAGCTCGCTTAGCTCACAACTTCATTATAGTTTCCACTATTTCTAAATCCTCCAGAAACAGGATGCAGAATGTTCTCTGAGGGCATATCAGCAGAGTAACTAGAGGGTTTTAAAAGAATATAGCCCCTTCTTGTGTGGTTCTATGTACAGACAGACAGTGCTGCTATGTAACCTGCAGTTCTCAGGAGAAGACAGTGCTAGGAGAGGACCACAGACATGGCACTGCCTTCACACAGTGCTGGGAAAGGGCAGCAGCCCCGGGTTTTGAGAGCTGCCCTTTAGCTACCAGCTTGAGTACCAGCCTTGCAGACCCAAACGTGGTGCATTCGTAGACTTGAACAATGTGTGAATCTATTTCTTTATTCATATAATGCCATCTGAACCACATTTATGTCCAATTCCAAAATAATCTGATAAAGTTTTTACACCATTTGAGATGAATGGAATATATGAACACAGCAATAGGAAGGTACAGAGCCCTCCTCAGTCACATGCAGCCAATTGCACTCAGGAGTTTTTAAACAGGGTAAGCAAATCAAGGACTATTACATGCCCAGTTATATTTTATAGTGAAAATCTTTCTTGTCCTTCCCTTAATATTGTTCCAGAGCAGGTGACTTTTTAACAAAATACACACCCACACTACATAAAATTTAAGTAATCACTAAAGATATTATCCCTTTTTTTTTCCCGAGAAAACCTTAAAAATCTGTCACAATACAGGATATGTGATATAGGTGTGGTTGTGTCTGCTCTTGGGAAAAAGGAATGAACTAATTAACCTTCCAGTTTCTCAGCTCCCATTTTCTCTCTTCAAAAGTGTAATCTAAAGCCACTTTGGCACCAAAGGTGTCGCAGTCCTCAGCAATGACATGACCTATGCCCTGCAAGATGCTGCGTACCTTCTGTTTCCAGTAAGTGAAAAAACAGGAGGGAGATAAGGTTTTTGTCCCACTGTGGTCTCTGTCCCTTCAAAACTAGCTTTGTTTTGTCTTCTTCACTCCTGAATAGGCAGTTAAGAATCACCGGGCGTACAATACAACACCTGCCCTAAGGAGGTCTTCTCAAAAACCATTGCAAGTTGGTGACCACAAATATAACATGCCTACCAATAGCATTTGGTAGTTTCAATAGTACAGACTGATTTTTTTTTCTAGCTTTAATCTACTATTGTACTATTTTATACCCCTATGGTGTGCCCACCCAGTGCACCCATTTCCAGGGGATGCTCAGTAACACTGCTGATCCCAGCCAGTTTCATACCTAATGAACCAAATCTCTCTGTGCAATGTCAGTCAGATAGCTCACTGTAGCCAGAGGCACTTGTGTTTATCAACTGGAAGACTGGTTCAATAGACACCAAGAGGCAAAGCTCTGCACACTTTTAGCACATTCAGTAATGAATAATTACAATTAATACGTTGGTTTTTTGGAAATTAGGTAATCTGTAGAGTTGGGATTTAAAGATGTTCTCACATAGTAAAATCTTTTTTTATTTTTCTGCATTAATAAATTATCTTAACATTTAAAAGGGGACTATTAAGTAGTAAATGGAAGCATTACTTTTACCTATCTGTATTCCCAGAGTATGGGTTTTTTTTTTTTCCAAGCACAGTGCTGAACATTCCTAAGGCAAGTGAGTAGAGAATGAAAACAAGCTGGAGATAGGTTGGTACAAAGACGTGAGGTACTTAAAATTCATCAAGATCCTGGGCAGGAACCGCATATAGAGTGGCCAAGAGAATGGAAATGTGTATTCAGTAAATAGAGCTTAGCTAAACAGTGGTTATAATTATCTGATATTCTCTCCATAATCAAGCTGACACAAATCTATCTTTATCACTGGACCAAAAAAAGCTTTAATATAGAATTTCAATCTAATTTGCAAAATTTAAATGTTGAACTACTGTATTGCTGTTGAAATATCATCATCTGTCCAGAAAATAAAACACATGAAGGCCATTTATCCTCTGTGAATGTATTCTCTAAGAAATGATCTTAATGATTTTTTGAGCAGCAAAAAGTGCAGCTACATTTAAATAAGAGTCAGGGTTCTAACTAGGGAGCTTCATTCTGAATATCAGCACCCTTTATCAGAGAGACCACCAAAGTCATTAGCCAGCTGGTTACCTAGAACATAGTATGACAGACTTTCCACTGACATTATTATATTTGAATTTAGTCTCAAGATAAGTTTTTCACTTAAACTTTGTCAGAGTTTGTTTAACATAAATAAGGGTTTCCCTCTACAGAAGAGAGCAAGCAAATGCATACTAAAAAAAAAAGAAAAAGTAAAAATCATTACTGTACTTACGAAAAGGTCTGCAAGATGCTAAATTTCAATTAGCCACACTAACAAATTTGGGTTGATATTGAATCTAATTCTTGGAGAAAAAAAATCAACAACCAAAAAACCAACCAAACAAAAAAGCAAGTGGGATTTATTTTATGGTCTCAGGACAATTATTACCATAGATATAGCAATATGGCTTACAAACATTCAGGCCAGTGATGAAAGTTTCGAAACAGTGTCCGTTTTCACTGAAAATTTGAATGTTATTTGAAAATGCCATATTTCTGCTAATGTAATTGACCACGTCACCTCTGCCCTCAAACATTCCTAGGATATCAACTTATGTCGTATAAATAAGTGTTAAAATCTATTGCAATGTTTATTTCAATAGACTGAATCCCATCTGAAGATTTTGCCATAGGTATTAACAATGACAAAAGACCTGGTGAACTACATATTCCATCTTGCTACTAATCCCTGCTAAAATAAATTGCTCTCAAAGAAGCAGATTCTGCTTTAGCTGGTATCAGTGGAAAAGTAAATACAGAGTTTTGAAGCCAGAATGATATTCAGAAAATTGGAGCAGAATGTAGCCCTGTAGGTTTTTCTGATCCAGTTTTAAATGAGGGAAGTGATGATGTTTTTACTGCTTCCCTAAGGAATCCGCTTTGCAGTTTAAGAGACCTGAATGCTAAGGTTGCTTTTGCTCCTGACATTTACTTAATTTTTATGTTCTCAGTTTCATCCTGTTTCCGCACTCATTTCCTACTGGGTGACACAATTCGTGCTACACATATGTATAAAAAATGACAAGTTCTGCTACCACTAATATTCAGAGAGCAAACATGACTGCTGAAATTCCCCTGTAATTTTAGTTCATGTATCATATTCAAGCCAACTTTTCCGGAATATCTCACACCACACCTTTCATTCTTACAGCACACTTCATTATAGCTCTGCATCATAATGCATAGGTTCATGTGTTTATGTGCACTGCTCTTTTGATGTCTCCTCATGGACAAGTTTCAGTTCATTTCCCCAGGCTACTCAACTATTGACATGCTGACTGAGGAATTTCCAAACAGCCTTCATCCTTTTCTTTTTGTCCCCCAATGTGACATCTGTCATAGGCACAATTTTAATATATCTATGAAAATCACATATAGTTTATCCAGAGAACCCCAAAGCTTGCTTACGGCAAAGATTTAACATTGGCAGCTCAGCCAGGGAGTAGGACTGTTGTTCATTTTTTGAGTAGGACAATGAAGTGCAGCAGCACCTGTGTTGTGCATCTGTCTTGGGGTGACTTCATGATGTTGTATCCCCTCTCACTGCTGTGTGCCCAGAAATTAACTTTGTGCCTTTCTGTGCCTTTAAACTGAGCCTGAGAGGGGGGAGAGAAAAAAACCGAGCGAACTTTTCGAAACAGTTGTTCAAGGACACAGATACACACTCCTCTGCTTCTGCAGCAGCGAGAGAGGAGGAAGCACCCTGCTTGCTTTTCAGCCAGCTTTCAGCTCCTTTTCTCCGGAGGGAGATGGAGAGTTGAACTTTGTTTTCCTGGGAGTTTGGGGTTTTTTTCCCTTTTTCTCTTCTGGACTGTTTCAACATCAGAACACACCGGGAGAATTTTCCACTGAGGTACCGGTGGTGGGCCCACACCGACCCAGCTCAGAGGAGGAGAGAGACCACACCTACAGAAGGACTCTGAAATCTTCCCAGGCTTCTCTCCATAGCGAGAGGTTTCATTATTTAGCATTATTATCCTTTTCCTGTGTGTTGGTTAAATAAATAGTTTTTATCTCTTTCACTTTCCTCTGAGGAAAAATTTTTTTCCTGACCCAAGCCTCCAAGGGGGAGGGGTGGTTGTAACCTGCCTTTCTCACAGAGGATATTTCCTCCAAATTTGTCCAAACCGGCACAGCATCTCAAACAGAGCACCCCTGAGCATGCTACATACCAGAAACACAACTGCTAAAACGAGTGCTGCACATCCAGGGTAGCTGAAAGGTAGGCTAAGGGGTAGGCTTTTAGGAGGAACCTGAACTTGCAAGAAGCATCATGGAGACATGATGCATGCTTCCCAGCTCTTTTCCATGAATGTTACGGTGCAAAAAGCACACCACTCTCAAGAAAAGAGCTGCATCAGGAGGGTTATGGGAACTGGATTTCTCTGGAGACTATAGATCTGTTTTTCTTTAATTAATGATTCTTTCTTCATTTATAAGCAGGCAGTGCTCAGATTTTGAGCATAAATCAAAATTTGAATGCCAGGCATTCAAATGTAGGGTTTTTTCCTTAGGTTCCTGTCTTATTTAGAGAAACAAGATGGAAAATGACAGTAAATCTGGCTATTTTAACGGATTTCTTTTTCCCTGAAGGACCAGGACACTCCTGTCTGATTCCTGGCTTTTGGAAAGGCACTCCAGGCTGTGCTTCTGCTCTAGAAGGACCACAGAGGTATCTTCACTGGCATAAAATGTGAATATGCTCAGTTTCTTATTACCAGTATAAACTTTTCAAAGCAAAACTGGGTATGGGGAAAATTACTTGGAAAAAATTAATTAGTTAGAATATTAGGGTATTCAGATTTTTTTTACTAATATGGAATTAAACTGTGGTAGATTTTTTTCACCCACCCTTTTGAGGCTTCTGGTTAGGACATACTAGTATCTGTTTGACTTTTTTTTACCATCAAACATTGCTTTCAGAATAATGTTCATACAGTCTTCTGTAACTCATGATGTTTGCATATGCTCCTCTTAAAAGGCAGGCTTTAAAGAAGTGCTGTAACACATTTAGTGACTAGCTGCCTACTGATTTTTGCCCTTGAAATTGGAAGTGATGCCTTTATTCTTGTCTCTCTCCAACAGGCATTAAGGAAGGCAGAAAGACATAACCTAATATTGTCCTTTGACTATTGGTGATGATGATCACAGTATGAACAATAAAGGTGACTGAGGTATGTAGGGGAGAGATTTGTAAAAAGTGATGCTTTTCAGCACACTTATGATCTGCCCTGGTTTTCTTAGCTAAAACTTTAGAAAAAACCTCCTAGCACAAAGAGAGCTGTGGTATTTTCTGGTAGGTCTCCTGGTTAGACAAGGGAAGAACACATGCTATAGGGCAGGTACAAGCTGTAGGAGAGATACAGCTGTGTGGAATCATCAGATTAAATGAACTTATTCTTTCTTAGTGCTCAGCTCAAGTCCTAGTCAAGGTAATATTTATAATTCATAATTGCCTGGATAGAGAATCAGAGAGTATTTAATACCAGGGTAACCAATATGCGTGTGCCCTATCAACAAGACACTGTTAAGTGGACCTGTTTTGTCGAAGGCTGTTTGCAAGAGATTCCCAACAGATGTGCATTCCACACTACTGTTCTGGGTAAAAATATACTTTTAAAAGCAAATAAGATCATGCAAGCAAAATTAATGGCATTGTCTTTGATACTGAGATCCCTGTGACCCATACCTGACACAATTTAGCACTTAATCAGGATGTTCCATTTATGTCAAGCAATCTGAATCCATTTCATTATCAGACTCCCTTAGACAGATCATGCTGTGAGAAACTTCAGAAAGAACAAATAGGAATATATTTTTTTAGTAAGGAGGGGTGGTGTCAGAACCTAAAGTCAGCAGCACTTTGAAATCAGTAATTTGAATGAGTAATGAATTCTGTAACAATCTGGAAGCCAGGAACACCTGACAGAATAGTCAAGATGTCAAATTTTGGAGACATGAGTTCAGTGATGTTATAGCAGCATCCTTTAAATGTATTTCTCTGTGAGATCCATCATATCAGAAGTGCATAAAAAAGACAAGATGTAATGAAATCTTGGTGGATAAACTGAAATGTGAGGAATTGGGGAATAAAATAAATCTGACTTTTGTGAAAATGCATAAGTGAACATTAAAATAGATAAAGTCTGAAAAAGTAGACCAAGCGTCATGATAGAAGAAGACTAAATTGAAATATATAGGATTTTTTAAAATCTAAAATTCTTGTAAGAAGTCATTATATAAAGTATGGGGACATGTAAAGTGATCATTTCAGAAAGACACAGCACATATTTATCAATGGAGAGAAGAAAAGAAAAGCGACATTATTATTGATAAGGGTATATTTCTTTTCCTTAAAAAAAAAAAGTTTCTTAAAATGAAATATTTCTGTCTTGATTTTTAAGTTTTGCTACTAAGATAGAGTTTCAATCCATAAATATATAACAGTGATTTATGGCATTGTATTAACATCACTCCTCAGAAATTAGATGACTTCATCTATGATACATAACTGTATCCCTTCCAAAACAAATTAGAAGCAGAGCATGCCTGAATTCTGTGGTTACCTCATATCTTGCAGTGAGAACCAGATCATTAAAAGCCTGTCTGACAAGGAAATAAGGACATACAGTAGCCAATCTGCCATTCCCTTTAACATATTCCAGTCAAAATAAAAAGTTGTTCAACAAAAACATTTCCATTGCAGATTCACTTGGCTTTTTAAATGGAAAATCACATTTTCCTAAGAAATTCAATGTTCTTCATGAAAAAATGCACCTGGTTAAAAATACAGAATCCGTTTGAAAACTGTCATTGTAAAACTGAATACAAACTCTGTCTGCTGTTACCCAGGCCTGACATCAGAATATAGGGATCGATATTTCCAGTTCTTATTTCTTCTTTTTCTCATTTGTTCATCAGTCACTTGAGGTAAGTGAATGACCCTCTCCAGTTCTCCTTTGCAAAAATTTATGAAAAAGATGCAATATTCTTAAAGGGTGTGCTGACATTAACATATGTAAAATGTTCTGAGATTCTAAAATGAGAGGTTCTTTCTAAATGGGATTATGTATAAAGCACTATGTTTAAAGAAGATGTTCCACACTGGTGATCTTGTTCAGCCAGGATTTTGTTCTCTGCAGTCTCAAAGGGCAGTAATCAACCCAAGATACCTTTATGGAACCTCATGGGGAAAAGATTAACTTCTCCTGTCACCATCTTTTATTTATCACCAATATTTATAATTTTGTTCCTACCACACTGAATACATTCTGTGAAAGAAACAAAACAACTTTGTAAAAGCTCATACTGCAAAATCTGCATGCAGAATTCTTTTGGAGGTTTCAAATCATTTGTGAAGACTTTGTGGGATTTCTTCAATGTCTATCAAACCTACTCTCTCACATGTATACTAAATGTGACTAACTCCATGGCAGAGGCACTGCAAAAAACATATCCGATCATTTTACTAGGCCTTTGACATATGCTAACCTAGAAAATGCTGTTCAGCTTCACTTCTTGCAAAGCTGAAATGCTGGTAAACAAATTTCCAATATGGTTACTAGTGCTACCTCCCTAGGAAAGAACATTATATGTAATATGGCATGGGCTTTTATTAAAAAAAAAAAAAAATTGTATGTTTTGACTTTCCACATTCAAAAATCTTGACTCAAAACTAAATTAACACAAGACAAAAATAACCCCAAAAATCCATGGCGGAAACAAGAAGCACCTGAGAAAAAAACTAATTTGGACTGAATTGACCTTCTGGAAGTAGAGTCTCTTGGAACAAGCATAGAGGGAGAAAGGAAGGAGAGGTTGAGTTAAAATGATGTAAGGTTGGCAAAGGATTACAAAGCAGAAGATATAGGAGAAAAAAGAGAAAGGAGTTTTAAACATTACAAATGGATAGCATTTGTCTGGGTATAAGGGAATTGGTAAAAGGTAAAAGGGAATTGATGGTTGTGACTCCTTAATCAAAAGGATTTTATTTCCTTTGCTTTTTTTTGTTTCTCTTAATGTCTTTTTACTCTGCTAATACAGAGGTGTCAGATGTGGTGATAGGGTAACCCATTTAAAAGTCTGATTCTGTGATCTCTCACTGTACCTTTTGTGGGTATGTCTCGTAAACTCTGCCCAGGCATCAAGTACTCCTTTCAAAAAGCAAACTGTTGTGGCTGTTTGAATAGTCCACATGCAGCGTATGAAGGAAGGGTAAGTTAACGATTCTGCTGCGAGACATGTGTGGATCAGAGAAACTTAACGGATGAGCACCCATGGGCTATATTGTATTGATAAAATTTCGCTAAGCTCTTCCAGTGACAGTCCTCTAGTTTCTAAGAGAAATCTTAGTTCTGCATCTTTGTGCCCTTATATTTCATGCCATTTTCCTTATTTGCTCTTAGTAGCTGTGTTTGAAAGGTCATCCAGTGTGTTCTGCATTTCTTCTGTGTCCATGACACTCCAAGTTTTATGTGGTCACTAAATTTCAAATAGTTCACTCTTAGCTTTGATGACAAAGTTGCTAGCAAAAACATTGGATAAGACCTCCTCCTAGACTGAATCTTGAGGAGCAGGGTTTGTATTTTTCCTTTCCAGAGAACAATAGCCTCTCACCAAAACTTCTGGCTCCCTTCTCCAATTGGCCACCTCTTTATACAATTAGGGAAAATCTAAATATTTTATGGTTTATTTGATTATTTCCCATACAACATT
The DNA here is from genome assembly GCA_013399195.1 of Dicrurus megarhynchus. Classification (NCBI taxonomy): domain Eukaryota; kingdom Metazoa; phylum Chordata; class Aves; order Passeriformes; family Dicruridae; genus Dicrurus; species Dicrurus megarhynchus. Next base: position 341,124 of record VXAD01008919.1, on the reverse strand, counting down.
TACAAAGGCCTTGCCTGAAAACACTAAAGGATCAGGTTTTTCAACAAAGAAGGATACCAAAATAGATTTATATGATTTGTGTTTGGTTATGTTGCCCTGGATTCAAGACCCAATTTGTCACCTTTCTTTAATTATTTTGTCTTTAAAAACTACAGTTTCCACAACACAGAAAATGTCCTCACAATGACAGCAGTTAGGCTGAATGTATGAGCCTGCCTGGATCAGCCTGCATCCATGTTCTGTGTAACCTAACATTAAAGGATTCCTGAAATGAGAGTTTATGCTGATCTTGCACTCCAGGGATAGTTAGGAGTTGACTGTTGGGCTTGGCTGCACTCTGTTGTCAAGTATCACCTGCCATAGCTTTTTCACACATGCAGCCTGGTTAATATTCAGTGCAAACATGTTCTGTCTGCTTTCATCAAGGCAATATGGATCTCCTTATTGTCATCAAAATGAGAGGTTTTCTATCTAGTCCTGATGACAATTTCTCTGGGTGATGTTAAATGGGGAAACAGTGCCAAAATGGCACTTTCTAAATGGAGAAAGCATTAATTATGTTGTAAGATAACAGAAGAGTGAAGAGGAGCATCAGTACAGACAGTGTCAGTTGCCTATGTAAAAACAGAGCAGAGGTGGATATTCAGCTGCTTCACACACTTGGGTGGGCTGTTGAAAAGAGAAACACAGCACATAACTGTTAGAGCAAAGCCAGATGTAAAAAGACCTGAATTCCTAATAATCATTCACACTCAAAAATAAAATGCAACACTTTAGTTGCATTTCAAATTGCATAATTAATTGCACCTGATTATAACTGGTGTCTAAAACAACAAGATTCATTAATTCCTTAAAATATGGTATTGTTACATTTCCAGATTGGATGACTTATGTAAATAGCCAATCCAGTACTATGAACTCCAATTTCCAAGTAATTTTAGCAAAAAGATAACTAAAAGTTAGTTTTTATTGTTACAGATATATATATTCAGTATTGTTGCATGCAGGTATTCACAACAGACTCTGCTAGTTGACAACTATGCGTTTAAAGTTTCTGGAGCATTTAGAACAGTGAACAAATTAAAGAATTTATTTCTTTGAGTACAATAAATTATAAAATTAATCAAAAACTGTACTCCTTACTTATTTGCTCGTATGCAACTTTGAGAGTCTTATCTTATGTCTGGATTGTGTTACATCATACCTCTGTGAAGTAGATGCAATGGGAAAAAAAGAAAAAACAAAAATTAAATTATTCCTGTTCTTAAACCTTAGGACTTTAAAGATAAATTTCTGGCTCATGATATTAAAACGTCATTTTCATATTGATACTGTTCCCACGCTGAAACAAGCAGAGCAAAGACTTCCAAAATAGGTGTTATTTTGTTATTTGTCAACAGACTATGAAAAGCAAACTCAGGCGTTATCAAAATACCTAAGCAATGGATAAACAGTTGGAAGAAAAGCAAATCCCAAATTCTTATTCCTTCATTATTCAAGTTTGATTAGCTGTCTTCTGTAGCGGTTCTCCAGAATACCTAAGAGTCCACAAAAGGAGCTCAAACAAAAGTAAGAGCACCTCAGCCAAGAGCTGAAACTGCGGATTTCCCCAGAGGATGTATCTAACAGTAGCCATGTAAGAAAGCAAAGCACAAGGGTGAGCTGCCCGCTTTAATCAAACACCACATAGAACTGAGTAGTGAGGCACGACATCAGAGAATAGAATCATAAAATATTTTGGATTGGAAAAGACCGTTAAGATCATTGAGTCTAACCATAAACCTAGCAGCGCCAAGCCACCCACCCAGCCATGTCCCTAAGGGCCATATTTATGGGTCTTAAATACCTCCAGGGACTCCTCTAGAGTCAGGCTGTTAAAATATTTGGAAACCCTTAAAGTGATGAAGTTTTTTCTGATATCCAGTCTTAACCTTTCCTGGTGCAACCTGAGGCTCTTTTCTCTTGTGCTACCTCTTGTTCTCTGGGAGAAGAAAATAATCCCCACCTCCAAACAACCGCCTTGCATGTAGTTTTAAAGGTCTTCTTTTTTCAGTGACTGCTCATGACTTACTCTCTAGACACTGAGACTGTGGAAGGTGTATGAAGTGTCAGTTTGAATGGCCTGGAGAAGAACTATACTACACTGCCATACTACACTAAGGTATTTTGCACATATTGAGGGGAGTTGTCAACAAAGGCTGGTGGGTGAGAGGCTGGAGATGACCTGGCCATGAGCACCCACAGCCCAGAAAGCCAAATGTGTCCTGGGCTGCATCCAGAGCAGCGTGGGCAGCAGGGGAGGGAGGGGATTCTGCTCTGCCCTGGTAAGGTCCCACCTGGAACACTGCACTCAGCTTTGGGATCCCAACACAGGAAGGACACGGACCTGCTGGAGTGAGTCCAGAGGAGAGTTATGAAAGTGATGAGAGGTTTAGAGCCCCTCTCCTATGAGGAAAGACTGATAGAGTTGGGGTTGTTCAGCCTGGAGAAGAGAAGGCTCTGAGGAAACCTTACTGAGATCTTTCAGTATTTAAAGGGAGTTTACAAGAAAGACTAGGACAAACTTTTTAACAGGGCCTGTTATGGCAGTAAAACGGAAATAGGTTTTACTTCAAAAGAGAGTAGATTTGTACTAGATATAAGGAAGACTATTTTTTTTTTTAGGATGAGCACATTCAAACCCTGAAACAGATTGTCCAGAGAGGTGATAGGTGCCCCATCCCTGGAAATATTCAAGATCAGGTTGGATAGTACTCTGAGTAACCTGATCTAGTTGAAGATGTCCGTAATCACTGCAGGGCAGTTGGACTAGATGATGTTTAAAGATTCCTTCCAACTCAAACTACTCTATGATTCTCTAGCACCCTCATCCACATCCATTCCGAATGAGTATGCATTTTGAGAGATGACACAAAACCAAGTTCTATCATGATGCTCATCTGCTTAATTTAAATTCTAAAGTATATTATTTGTACAATGGATTCACTCTTCTGCATAATTTAATAGAATTCCCAGGAAAAAAAAACTGAACACTGGGAGGAATGAAAGAGCTCCATTTTGTCTTTCCTGGGATCTGTCTTCCCTCTTACTTTACAAGATGGAAAAAAAAACCTTCTCAAATTTTTCAAAACTGCCTTTAAAGATCAGAAGAATTAAGAAAACTTCAGTGAGTCATAGACATTTTCAAAGGTCTCCCAGCTCAGTCTTTCACCAAAAAAATAAATAGAAAATGAATTGACTCTTTAAAATAACATAAGCAAAGAAAAGGAAAGTGGACTTCAGTATTCACAACCTAATTTACATTCTCTCTTCGTTCTGGCAACTCTTGCAGTTAACAGATGGTGCAAAGGCAAATACACCTTTTGATTATAGGAAAAAAAATGGAAAAAATAGGTGCTTCAGGAAATGTGTTCTATTAAGCATAAGATATTAGGACTGGTTCACTTATACTGCTAGCTTGTAACATGATATAAGCAAATTAGAGGAAATTCAGTGCCTAATTGTCTTACAGGATTCTAAAAATGCATCCCATTAGCCCCCATTCAGGAAGCAGCTCTGTTCCTAAAATCATGCTGGATCCTAAATATGAACATCAGTGTCATTGACTTCATTGCTTAACTCCAACTTCTCCATAAAATTCAAATCAGGCAGGTACCAGTGTGACATTATATAATTAATCAGCATCAAGCAGGCATTTAGATGTCCACTTCCTTCACTTTCTGATCTCTGCATCAGACACAATGACTATAAGAGGTTCTCAACCATTTCAGTGCTCACCAGGGCATCCACAGTAGCAGCTCTCCACAACTCCTTTCACAAGCAAAGACCAACAAAAATCAGCCGTAAAAGGAGGATAATTCTTATAGTCAAACCGTTGACTAAATGACCTTTCTGGCTGTTCTGATGGTGCCCTGCATTTTAGTGGAGCCCAGATGGCTTTGCTGTTGCTGAGCAGCAGAATGCCAATTAGCTCTGACAGCACCAATTAACTCTTATGATACAGATTCTTCTGTGTTCCTCTTCTCATTTGACACCCCTTCCATACTGAGACCTTTATTTCTCACTGCAGATAAGCCTAGCATCTTTTTCAGAATAATAATGGCCACAGTCAGCGTGTAAACCTTATTTTTAAATTTTTTCTCTCCTTGTTTACATTTTAACATTCATAAGGCCCTGTGGACAATTGGTATAAAGTATTGAGAAGGCAGGCTGCCTTTTTTTGGTCTACAATTGAGGAAAACTGCAGTGGATGTAAATATAAATTTCATCTATGAAGGCAAATTATGGCTCGGTTTTCAGGTTTTGGTTTTGCTACAAGTCCCCACCTATGAGTAGGGATTGTTCATCAGACAAAAGGAAGGCTCCGTTCCCCATGCAAGCTAAAACCTGAGCTTTTCTCAGGGATACAGTAAGATACCCAAAATTGTAAACTGACCATCAGCCTCCACCAGACTTCCCTTCTTGCACTTTCTTTAAAAACACAGCTCTTCTGTGTTTCACTTCAAAGTGGAGAGTATTTCTCATCACAACATTATTATAGAGAGCTTGTGAAGCTTCTCTCTTCTGCAGGAGTTAAAAGAAATGTAATTAAAGCACTAATAGCTTCATAATCAGGTAGTAATAAGAAATAAAATTACCTTCCATATGTATTCTTGTTTCCAAGCACTTTTTGCATGCATGAAGTATAATGCTGCTTGGATCTCTGTTCACTTGTACTTCATGTTATCAGAAGGTTGCAGCTGGAGCTTTCAGTGTCTGTTTTCTGCCAGTTGCAGTAGGGCGTTTTTTTTTTCATTTTATTCGTAATTCAGGTGACTCTGTTAATTGGATGGTTTTATTTTGATACTGAAGAACAATATTGTCCAGGCTGTTTCTCTCTCTAAGCTATTATTTTGGTTTACCATAAATTTGCCTTCAGAACAGATTTTGCCACATCACTATTTATGCATGATAAATACCCTGGAATGATTCATGTTGCTGTGGTCATCTCATGCTTTGATTGAGTTTGGGGACAGAAATAAAACTCTCTGATTTCTTAGAAAGTTGACTGTTCCAGCTTGATAATTCCAGCTTGGAAATGTTTCTTTACTTTTCACCTGTGTTTCAGGAGAGTGTCATGATACTCACAGATTTTGATGTACCTTTTCTTTATTTTTTTCAATTGCTTCAGAAAGTTTTTGTGGTGATAAAAAAGAAATCAAATTTGCCACTTCAGGAGCCAAAAAAATTCATCCTCTTCAGCTTTAGAATGGCATAAGGAGTTTGTGGGATTTTGTCCTTGACATAGGATATTCTTGTAGGTCACTGGTAGTAAGATTTCTGGACTTATACCAAAAATCTGCATTCATATGATAAAATTATTGGTCTCCATTTTTTTTTTGTCATCCTGCCAGGATGAGATCTTTATGAAAACTCCTGTGGAACAGTTTTTCCCTTGGGTTGTTATTTGGTTGTTTTGTTTTTTTAAAAAATAGCTATGCACAAGGTGTTACTTGTTGCTCTACAATTAAGGAATGGACACATGGAATGAACATCTTATGTTCTGTGTGGTACTTGTAAAATCCTAGATAAAAATACTGCTTTATTCTGGTAAAATGTCTTGTATATAACATTTTTGGATCTCTTGTTACCATAACAACAAATTGAAAAGTGGGATGAAGTTAATATAGTAATACATTTTTTGACTCTTTATTCCTTCATCTAAAGATTTTCTTCTTCACTCTGAAGAGGCTTACATTATAATTCGTGTGTTGAAATATTATTGTAGCAATTATGCAGAGTATACTATGAGAGATGGGAGGAGCAGGCGGAAGGGATTCAAAATTTTAAATGAAAACAGCTGATTTTTCCCTTTGGAACAATATTTGTCCCACAGACAAAAACAACGCAGCAGCCTCATCTCTCTCTCTCTTGTACATCAGCTTTGTTTCAATCACTTGTTTGCTGTGCGTCTGTTATTGTGGTAGTGCATTATACTAAAGATCAGCACCTTTGTTGCAAACTTTACTTTTCCTTCTGGTCCATAACAGTACAGAGAGATGGCAAATGCTGCAATTATTCTACCACTACACACAACCAGTAAAAATCCTATGGTGCAAATAATTCGTCATTAAAAACAGGAGTTGGTAGAAAATTGTTACTTCTTAGACTGCTTTTCTAATGGAGTTATATGGTCTAATATTAGTGAATTTAAAAGTCTCACAGAAGTTTATTTCACTTCAGTCAGAACTGTCTATAAAATGGTTGAAAAACATATTTGGAAGATCTCAAAAAATACTTGACATCTGCAAAGAAATACAGTGCCCATGTCTTTGCATTTGTCTTGGGGTGACTTTATGATGTGTATCCCCTATCACCGCTCTATGCCCAGAAATTAACTTTGTGACTTTCTGTGCCTTTAAACAGAGCCTGAGAGGGGGGAGAGAAAAAAATCGAGCGAACTTTTCAAAACAATTGCTCAAGGACACAGACACAGACTCCTTGGTTTTTGCAGCAGCGAGAGCGGAGGAAGCTACTTGCTTGTTTTTTCAGCCAGCTTTTGGTTCCTTTTCTCCGGAGGGAGACGGAGAGCTGACCTTTGTTTCTTGGGACTTTGGTTTTCCCCTTTGTCTTCTCCTTCTGGACTGTTTCAACAACATCAGAACACATCAGGAGAATTTCTCTCCGAGGCCCGGAGGTGGGCCCACGGCCTTGCCGACCCAGCTCCGAGGAGGAGAGAGACCACACCTACAGAAGGACTCTGAAATCTTCCCAGGTTTCTCTCCATAGCGAGAGATTTCATTATTTAGCATTATTATCCTTTTCCTGTGTGTTGGTTAAATAAATACTTTTTATCTCTTTCACTTTCCTTTGAGGAAAATTTCTTTTTTTTTCCCGAACCTGGTGGAGGAGGGGTGGTTGTAACCTGCCTTTCTCACAGAGGATATTTCCTCCAAATTTGGCCAAACTGGCACAGCATTATACCACATGTAAAATAGTCTTTGTATTCCTTCTGTGCTTTGAGGGGTGAAGATAACAACAGAGGCCAATGCACTGCCACCTTCTCTGCTCTTTCCATGCTGGGCAAACAGAAGGACTGAGCTCGCTATTCACTGATCAGTTCACACCAAATCACTCTAATATCCCCGTATTCTAAATTGCTTTCACTGTATCTGATTCTGCGTATATTCTACTCCTGGAGACTATTTTCTTTTTCCTGTCCACAGTACAGACTACTGAGAGTATGCTAAGTCATTAATGGATTACAAAAGGTAACATTGTCATGAAATCCTAAATCATTTTAGGCCAATTCACAGAACTCAGAAAGCTCAGGTTGAGCAAAATATAACATGATGAGAACTGCCATTTAATTTGTTGACATTAAACTACATTTTTAGATCTACTGTTGTATTTAGTGTAAAAGAAAAGGTTGTTGTTTCACTTTCTAGTAAATACTAATTGTCGTTCAGCTGCATAATAAATTATTTTTAGGCAATAAATCAAAAAAAACCCAGTAAAAAGAAAAGCAACTTTGATCCCGTTTTGCTTAAACTTTGCACAGTTTTATCTCTCAGTGTATTACATCTTTCTCTTCACTGTCTTCTTTTCACATCTTTTTACCCTTAGCACTCTAACATCTCTGTGTGGTCATTTGGGTTCTATTTCTATTCATTTAATTGCAGATTATCTGAGGGTGTTTAGGTGTTATGATTCATTTACTAGAGAGAAATACAGTTTGACCCACTTCGCAATACTTTTTTTTTGCTATAGTATAATTGCCATGTCATGACTTTTTTTTGTAAAGACATCAATGCATTCTGTAATCTGTGTGGTTACCATATATTATCTCACTCAATATAGTTTATAAAATGTTGAAGTAATCATTATAAATTAATTCTGTGTTAACTGAGAAGAGTGCTGTGCCCAGCAAAAAAAACAGGGCATGCAGGCTGATGTTCACAGAGTCAGGCTCATCAATGCCAGCTGTAGTCGTCATCCGCTTGTCTCCTTGTGCAATAACTGCAGTGCCTCAGGGTGGCGCGAAACAGACACTGCATGTTGGATATGTGACATGAACAGCAGGAGAAGAGCTGTGTCCTCCCCGTTTTCTGCACCTTGGTCTTTCGAGTAAGGGTGAAGGTCAATTTCCCAGCTCTTTTTCGGGAGTCATGAGCCATGACTATGCCTTTCTTAGAGTATCTGTTCTTCACAATCTTTCATCCTTATAAGTAAAAGGGAGCATGGAGGGGCTTACGTAGCAGTGCTTGCCCTAGTTAATAGTTTATTCTAAAAAAGAATTAATTGCATGGTGAACCTTTATCAGTTTTGGTTCTTATTTTTCTAGTTTTCTAAATAACATAATATTAATAATAATAAGTAGTAGTTGTACTACTACTACTACTATATGACAGCAACTCAAGTACATCAGAAGGAATATGGAACCAACACTACCAGAACTGTAGAGAGGTTTTATGTAGAACTAACAGTGAGCAAGCTGGAGGAAGGACAACATAGATTCACCATTGGATAGGACATCCAGAGGTCCTTTAAAACCTGAAATTCTACATCTTCCCTCTCCCAGTTCTGTAGACAAATATAAAAAGATAGCTCAAAAGGAAAACATAAGACTCTTGTTTGAAGAAACAAGATGATGTAGGGCACAATGAAACAGACAGAGTGCCAGAACAACACAACCGATGAAAACAGATTGTTAAAGCACTTCAAAGTGCCCACAGGTCCAAACGTGCTTATAAAAATATAAAAGCAAAAAGAGTTGCAAGAGAAAACAGCACAAACATTTTAAGCATCAATTGGTTCAAGTAAGATTCTTAGATGCCTTTTGTTGTGCAAATGAGATACCCAGGAGGAGATTGTTTTGAACATCAATTCAGAGGGGTTTTGTACCCTGATTTTATGTTTTCACATTTCCCACGGGTTTGGTGCTTGTGGAGAAGCATGCAGAGCTGTGCAATGTTGAGGGCTGAGGGTGGTTCTTTATGGTCTCCAACAGAGCTGCCCAGCATCACCATTCCCATCTCAACCACACCTTTGGCAGCCACAACACATTTGCCTGCAGCCCTACTGAGCTACCACGAATCCAGCTGTATTATAGGAAGAACCTAGAGTCCCCATTCCTGTTTGTCAGAAGCTGTTGTTTAATCACTGCTGTGTGATTAATGAGTAATTACTTTTTGCTCAGAAATATCTGGGACTTTTGCTCTTTTTGCAAAATGGATTCTGGGGGCGGAATGGGAAGGAAGTTGGATGTTAAAAATCTCATTTAGCATTGAACTCTGCAAATGCTTTTGTCAGAAATTGGGAGGTTTCAAAATGTCAAAACATTTTACTCACAAAACATGCAAGTAAAATGTTTTGACATCTTAAAAATTAAATGCTTCATTAAACAAATGGTGAAATGAAACATTTTGAGAAGCAAACACTTCCGACTTTGTATTTAGCCCTCCCTCCCTTTTAAAAGTTGTCTCTATTAGAACAATAAGGTCAGAAGGAGATTAAATAATTCAGAACTGAAACAAAATGCTTTTGAGTTTGACGTAAGCTGCTACTTTAATGGTTTTTATATATTTCATTGAAAACCTTAGAAAATTTCCCCAGCACCCTTCTAGTTTGCCTGGTTTCTTCTTGTTTTCCCAGACAACCACTGAAGTGAAATGCATTATAGATCCAGTTTCAAGTTTTCACTTTTCTGCTGGTTCTTATTTTTCCTCTTTCTTCATCTTCTCTGTTTCCCAGAATAAATGTTATTTATTTAAAAGCTACTGAAACTTCTTTTCCTTAGCTGAATACCCCTCAGTCACTGTGCTTGTCCATTTGCTTACAGTCCTGGCAGAGAGGTGAGGCTTTGGTTGTGGACTGCAGTGCACACCAGGACTTACACAAGCAGGGAGGGGTTTTGGACTCCAACAATATCTGCAGTTCTGGTAGGCTGCAGGGGGCAACTTACTTTTTTTCCTTTTTTTTTAATCAAATCTATGAAAAGTACTTTTAAAAAAAATTCTTGCTTCTGGTATTTCTTCATCTTTCATTAGCCAGCCTGTCCTGCTGCAGGTTAGTCATGATCCAGGTTTCTGATCCATGAACACAGAGCCCATGTTTCCCAGTTTCTTAGACGATGAGAAGCAAATTTCATTCTGCCTAAGAAATGACACATTAAAGAATTCTCTTTTTTTCTATCCTAATGAAGGGTCAGTAGGAAAATAAACCACTTTTAATGACTTTTTAAGTCAACTGGCAGTATACTTCCTGTGGTTGAAACAGGTGCTTCGTATCATTGAGTCCCCTTAGTCATTGAAGAAAAAAATTTCAAACCCAGGGAGTACTTTCCATAATTCAGAAGGAAGCACTGTGGCAGGGCACCATGACCAATGTCATTCCAGACTTTCTCTACCTATGAACAAGTTGACCCAACCTTCCACACTTGTCAGACAAGTTTGTCACCAGCCACAAACTCACTGTGGAATACTCACATGAACAATGAAACGGACACTAGATACTAAACTTAAAATAGATATATATAACATTACAATGAAAACTACTTTTTTATTAAAAAGGCTTGAACACAAATATTCTTGTTAACACATTTTTCACAGAATGCTATGGCTTCTATCTACTATGTTCTTTTAGAAACCAATGATGTAACTTCATTTTGTTCTTCTGAAGATGCTGAAAAGCCATTTCTAGCAAAAGATTTTGAAAAATAGATAAAATTCTGTGGCAACCAGGAAGTTAAGGGCAGGGGGGTCTTAGTTCATGTTTATTCTTAATTCCTTTTGTACAGGGACAGTTAGTTTGATCATTGTTCATAGTTTTAAGGTACTGGTGACTCACTGTGTCATGGTGCTTGAAGCTTCTTTAGTATTATTCTGTAATTGTTTTAATTGTAGTTTAAATTCTAAATGTGCAAGGTTGCATTGCAGCTGCTTTGTTGATTGGGTAAAGGGGCTTTTTTCAGTCCTATGAATTTCTGGAAGGCTTAAGGAGCAGCTTTTGGGCATGATTTCCAGAAATCTGCCAAACAAGTTATTTTTCTATCTCTGCACACAAAATTTCACACTGATATATGAATATATAACGGTTGTCTTTCACTTTTCTCCATTCCAAAGCTGCCCTTGTGTGTGAAGTAAAAGGTGAGTCCAGCAGAACTGAGCCAGAGCTGGCAGTTTTAACCTGACCTAACAGATATGCTGCACATACCTGAGCACTCACTACAATGCAGTTTGCAGGGTAAGTAAGCTAAGTTCAAAAATGCTGAATGAGACAAGAACATGTGTGAGTGTTTGGATTGCAGAACGCACCTTATGTGCCCCTTTGGAAGTTACAGGGGGCTGTACATGCAGCACTCAGCACTGTGGCATTTTGTATAGCTGCTGCAGAATGACAGTAGGACAGAGTGACCTGGCATAATTTGCCTACAGATGAAACTGGCAGGCCCTGCTCCTTCTTCCACCCCCTTGGAAGTGCACAGGCCTGCATGTGGATGTGCTTTGCCTGGGAGTTACCATCTCCAAGCATAGCAACTGCAAGATTTCCTGGAACAGCAACCTGAGCAAGGTGGAAATGGCAGATGTCAGCTGAAAGAAATGCTGCTGTAAGATTGTGTCACAAGATGGCCAGACCACTGCCACTGAAATCTGTGGATTTTACGGGGGAAAATATATCACTGGGAGAGGAGATGAATCTATTCTATTACAGGTGATGAATATTTACAGAATGGAAATTTTTACAATAGCCCAAATCTCTGGCTGTCAAAAACAGCAAGGCAGCTAAAGAGCTAAAGTAGTTCTACATTTTTTCCGCTCAGGTAATTATTCATTAACAACAAACACATTTTCTCCTTACCAACAGTTAATAGTTTGAAATGATTTTACAGGTAGCGTAATCCTAATTCAGATGTTCAACTTCAGACAGTTCAACAATATTTATTTGTTTATTTATTGACTCCATATTTAAATGAGGAAAATCTTTGAACTACAACTCTCTGTGCTGAAACAATGACAGCATTTTAGCTATTTCTTTACTATTAATTATTTTGCTAAATATTAAGTTTAAAATTACCCATCATAGACTTACTGCCAGACAATTCTGCAAAAAGTGAACAGAAAAATGATTTTGCACAAGAGTGACTCAATCAATAGAAGAGCAATTTATTTCCTCTTCTGATATGTAGATTATAGCCTGTGTCCAACCTCCATTTACCTGTATTGGTGCTTTCTAGATGATGAAGGCTGCTTTTAATATGAATTGAAATTTCAATTTCACCAGTCAGTGGTGCTCCCCAGATATAATTCTCCCCATGCATGAGGAGTATATCCTCACTTTTTGCAAGTATTTTCCCTGTATTTTTATTTGTTTCTCTAGGGAATCCAAATGAGGAGTAAAATGAAGGAGATAAAATCAATAGTCTAGTGTATGTCAATGAAAAATGAAATATCAGTCTGAATAGTCCATAGATACTGACATGAATTTCTGAAGTCGAAAAGTCATTTTCAAAAGTAGAGTTTAACACTGTTTCCAACACATACGTCAATTCAATCACAGAGAAGTCGTAAAACTCCTAAGAGCTCAATATTTTTAGGCGACTTAAGCATTTAAAAAAAGTCTACATGCCATTGAAAGTCAGTGGTTTCTGAACATATAAATCATTTCTATATTTGAAATTTGGGCTAAAAAATATCACAGAAAATTCAAAGAATTTCTCCCATTGCCACTGCAGCATCTGCAGGACAACATCTCTTTTGAGAGTAAGAGAGAGTAGGATCCCTCATAACTGCAAATTTTAGGAGTTTTGTGAGATCTCTGGGTTTGTTTGGGGGCTTTTCTTGTTGGTTTTTTTGGGATTTTTTTGGTAACTGCTTACAATTTTCTGAAGTCTTTGAGAGCCATGCCTGAATTCAGAAGAATTCAAAAAGCATTAATGCTGCCTTCTCCATCCTGCCCGCTACTTGCACAATACGTGCAGAAGACAGGGCCCCTGGAGAGAATCTTAAGTTTTATCTTTACTTGTGTGTGTCACCTGTGTCTGCAGTTCAAAAATGGAAATATCCCATTGCATTGTTTCCAATGATATTACATAGCGTTTTTTAAACAAAACAAATAAAACCCCCAAACAAAACAAAACCACAGTAAAAGACACACACACACCCTTTTTCAGGGACTGGATAACATTGATTTTCACATTACCTTTTATTTCAACTTGTTAACCTCTATTTGGTTTCTAATCTTCTTTAAGTTCTTGAACTTCTTCAAGCCGTTCATTATGGAAGGCCAAGCACACCATGAATAGAACTGGCACAAAAACTGCTTAGAACCATCTATACCTCTGCATCTGGCCTTCACTGGCAAAGTATCATAAGGGGAAAGAAGAAAGAGAGAAAAAGCTTCATGAATTCCACATATTTAGAGTTTTACCAATCAAAAGTAGTAATTGCATGCTTCAATTATTCACGTGGGCAAGAATGTTTCACAGTTGTAATAATGACAATAACATCATCATCATCATCATGTAAATCTGGAATTACAAAATATATGTGGAGCAGATAACTGTTACCTACTTCTTTGTGCAGTAGGGCTGTGGACAGTCATCTTTCTGACGACACTGTTGAATGAGGATCACCTGAAGTTTTCCTCTGATTTTGATAACCACGCATCAAATAAATAAATGCAAATGCCTCTTTCTTGGTGTCCCGATATTTCATGCTTCCACAGTGCAAAAGCTTTATGTAGAAGTTCTCAGTTATCTGGAATACAATAGCAATTCGACAGAAAACAGTACCTCAGGCATGTGTCTGTGGCATTTATGGGAATAGAACACTTGCGAACCCATATGTACAGACACAGGAATGGCTAATGTACCTTTGGCTACCTCCAAAAACATTCTGATGCATTTTTTCTGATCATTATATGACTGTAACCATTATGAAATTCTCATAAACTGAGAAGAAATAACTGAGAAAATCTTAAACTGACTTTTAGCTGTGTAGCCTACAGGTATGCAGAGAATCAAGTATCACAAAGAAACACAGACAATACAAATTTATATTTAGGAAAAAAATCATTCAGTCTTAGTAAAAAAGGTTTATATAACTTGCATTAAATATGTATTATCCCTTTTCATGGGATTAAACACAAAAAGATGAGGACAAAGAGTCAGAATGAAAAGGAAGAAGAAAAGAATAAGACAAGACTAGTGTGTATTGCAAGAATTCTTTCACATAATCTAGTAGTCCAAATTAATTTATTTTAAAATAAAGAAAGTTTTAGGACTGAAATAAGAAATCAAACCTAACGGAAATGTATTGAAGGTGACTGGGAAAGGATGCTGTTCTTGAAATTACATAAACAAAAGGCTTTGTTCCACATTTATATTCCTCATTTCTTCCCGTTTCTTTCTGCCGTATACAAAGACTTCTTCTGCACCAATCTCTTGCACCAAGAGACAATTTTCTGCAGGAAAGTTTTCTTTTCTTCAGCAAAAGACTGGTGTTTCAGTTAACTGGCAAAGACAAATGACCTGTGGGCACTGATCCATATTTTTGCTTCATTATTTTCAGTTGTATGTGCTAACTTCCTCTTTTCCTTAAATGGGATTAAATCCAGATTGTAAGCAGTGAAGTATTACATTTTTTTTGCAAACCCAAATGTCTGGGTGATACATGGTATGAGCTAAACAAGATTCCCTGCAGAGCTCTTATACTGATTCATCCCTATACTGATACATGACTTGGGGGCATGTCACAATTTTGTTTTGCTTTGTTTTCAGGCAATATCAGGTAATGAGCAGGAGGGGAAACCTGTGGAGGAGCAGTCTGTGTATGAGCATAACCCCTTTCACTGGGCTTTATGCAGCAAATTGACTGGTTCATGTAGATTGAGTGGAACATGAGTTACAATCATTAGGCGTGACAGCACTCTCTGCTGTACCAGAAACTACACTGGCACCGACAACCTCTGAAGAGCTGGAGGAAGCAACCATGCTTTCATCCCTGAAGAAAGAGATTAGGATTTTAAATGGTTAGACAGTTACTGTAAAATTTAACAAAGCCTCTTCCAAAAAAAAAAATAGATCAATGCATTCCTTTAAAAGTTTATTACAATCTGACTTAAAATGAAAGATGGATAGTGTAGGTACCAAAGAGTAACCTAAAGTTTGGGAAGACAGCCATGGTCTTAATAGTTTCCTGTGTCTAAGTGACAGTTTATTACCCCAGTGAAATTTGTCTGACCTCCTCCTAACCAGGATCTTACAACCTCTTAACCATGAAAAAAGTCAAATCCAATATTCTGGGGTCATGTTGCTGCAAGCAGTTGACCTACTGGACAGGAAAAAGAGGACTGCCACAGTGCACATGTCATCCACCTACTTGCTCATGCTGCCTATCATAGCTTCTCTGCACACTGTGCTGGGAAATGCTGGATGTGATGCTCCTCCTTGGAATGACTCCTCTGAATGGTTCTCCTCTTGTTCTTGTAAGGAGCAGGAGGGAGGGATGTTCTTCCCTTCTTCCTCTGTCTTTTCAACAGAGCTCATCTTCTAAAGTTTTATGCTAGGAGAAAAATTGGTGAACACGATGCATTAGTAAAATTGGGGGAGTACCTTATTGGGGAAGAGTTAGTAAAGAATGCAGCAAAGTTTAAAAAAAATTCTTTGAACTTAGGTGCTAGTTTTATTGCTATTCTGGGAACTAAGTCAGAATAATTAACAATTACTTAATTAGAATATGTTTAAGAAGATTTACATTTCTTCTGTGCTTCTGCAATTGCTGGATAGTGTTTCAGCGTGTCTATTTTTTCTGTGGTATTAAGAGTACAGATCATGTAAATTAACAACTGAGGCTGATTTATCAAATCTATATATTCTTATGTTGTAAAAATTCTGTTATCAATTAAAGATGTTTTCTTTGGAGTCATTCCTGTTATGCAAAATAAAAAAAGAAATTAAAAAAAACCCAAAAAAATGATTTAAAATAGTTAAAAATCTGTAAAGACTAACAGTACATATGAAGACTGATACAAGGAAATATGCAATTTGCTAAAATAGGTCTATGGGTCTGCTAAAATTCCCCACGTGCTTCAAATTACTATTATAGACATATTTGTGAGGAATGAAAACAATATATCTGGCATGAAATATTTAATGTTGTGATATAGACAGTGCAAGCTGATGCTTTTCAAAATTGAAAGACTTATTTGTATGGCATTGAAGGTTAGCAAGAGGAAATGCTATCTGATTAAGTTCCCATGACTGCAGCTCAGTCTTTATGTAGATGCATGAATTTGGGGCATCATTTAATGATGTGACCTCTGAAACCAGCAGACGGGGACTGTGACACAAAAAGTTCACAGCTGTCAAGCTAGGATCTGTGAGCAGCTGTTCCCTCTGCAGAACAGACACCTCATGGCTATTATGCTCCCTTTCCAAACAAAGAAGCAGTGCCAGCTGAATAATGAGAAACTCACAGGACCCAAGAAACTCTTTATTTGCTGCAAGGAGCCTTGAACAAAGCAGCTGACTTGCGAAGGAGGATTAGACTATTAGGACAGCTATTAGACCTTTACATGAGCTCATGGAGGTTACAAATCAGACAAGCTTGTTCAGAAAAGTAATTATAGAGGAGTTGCTGCAAGGAGTTAGAAATGCTATGGGTTTAGCACAAGGCACTAAGCTTAGTGCATGCTTATTTTTCTCACTTAGATTTCTTTTTTGTCCCTGAGACAGTTAAAATGATATGCCATGAGTTTGTAAAGAGAGATACAAAAATAGATCTTTGAGCAAAGATAGAGCGTTCTAATTCTATAGTGTTCTTAGAGAGTACATCAGGTACACCACCAACATATGATTTTGGTATTGCTGTTTTAATTCCAAGGTTTTAATTTAGATCCTGCCATGCAAATCTAATGTTGGCTATAACATGACCTATGTCTTAGACTTTTGATGCAAAGTAGCACTGATCATTTTCTGATGAGATGAAAGAAAACGTAGAGAGACTTAGGCAACAAAGGCTATGAAAGCCTTTTCTTAAAATTAAAGGTTTGAAGCCTATGATTATTGCAGTTTTCTGTGTAGGCATAGGACCACCTTGTAATCATAAACAAACAAACAACAACAACAAAACCAAAACAACCTAATTGGTCTTTTTTAAACTGTCCTTAAAGATGACTAGAAGACAAGGTGACAGTGAATAATGTTATTTCCCGGAATCATCTGAGAGCTCTTTGCATTTAGAAAGAGGGATTTAGGAGCCAAGAGGAAAAGACTAAGACATTTATTAGGAGTCACAGTGAAGGTAAAAGGGAATTTGGCAATGAGACAGCAGTAGACAGACTTCTAGAAGGACCTGATTCCTTGTTTTTTTCTCTCACTAATGATCTTCATAAGCTTTGATGAGATTGTTTTGGTTTACATCCATTCAAGCATCAACAGAACCAGATATATAGAGCGCTGATGGAGAAAAGAGTCTTAGGTGAGAAATACTGGCCTAGTTTCTGACCAGAGGGCAGCATTACACTAAAATAAGCTTTATCGTCTAAGATTCTCTGGTTTAAGGGCTTTGAAATTGATGTCGTTTAAGTCTCTCCTTGTTAAAAATGTATTAACTTGGTGTGATTAGTTCTTTCCAGAAACAGCTATTTCTATAAATTAGAATATCTAGTTGTAATACCTTTTGATGGGAACAAAAGGCTGTAAGAATTGCCTGAGCGTTATGTTGTTGGCTCTAGTAATTCTTCTCTACTTGCTATCTTTTATAAACTTAGTAAGTGAATTAGTTTTAGAAGTTGGCATATGATTTGAGTTTGTGCTGCTTTACTCTGGGTAGCCACTACCTCTGTGTGTATTGATGAAATAAATTATTTGATTGAAAATATAACTTTTACTACAAAATTTCTTTCTGTGAAGAGCTGTGGCAGTCATTGAATCAGGTTAATGATACTGCATGAACAGCACACATCATGATTTAGCAAGACTATAGGCAGCTCTTTTCACCATAAATAATGTCATCATCAAGTCAACATTCCAATTCTGATTTTTTCTTAATAATATCAAAAGTAAATCAGGGCGTTTGCTGGACTGGTTCTAAACAGAGTCTTCTGAATTTTGAAGATGCATCATGCTATCGAGATTTCTGCACGATGTTTTGCATGCCTTGTGCAATATCTAGCATCAGTGGAATCTCTAACAATTTTTTGATTTGGGGTAGGAAGTGGAAGCCTGAAGTGCCAGTGGAGACGTTTCCTGTTCTGGTGCATTGTGGTGCCAGGCTTGGTGCTGTCCTGAGTGCTGAGCAGGGTTTGACTCAAAACCCCAAACTAAGCCTGAATGATGACTTAGGAAGTCTTGGCATACATAGTCTAAACAATTCCCCACTGGAATAATTTGCTTAGATTTTATGTCTATTTAGAATGTTGCAGTAAAAAGAGTTTTCATGACATTTCTCCAGGTCAGGGCCAAGAGCAGTTTTTGTGGCCAAGCACACTTGAAGATGAGAAATCCTAACAATTGAATAAATAAAGGTCAACATTCCAAACTAGATAAAAACTTGTGGATATATGAATCTTAACAATTTCATTCTCTAAAAGTTCAACAGAAGGTGATCCTTCAAATGCTTTTCTGAAGAAGATGATAGATGAAATTCAAGAACTTCTTAACATTTGTCATAAGCTGCAATTCTTAATGAAATATTGTGCTATTGCAGGCTCCAAAAGTACCACAAGGTCACAGGGAGTATTGGATGTAGCACAGGAGCCCAAGACAGCAGATGTATCACAGCCCAGGCATCCATGAGAGACTTTCTGAAGGATACTGACTCTTTGATGAGTCTGGGAAAATCTCTGTGTTCTCTGTGTTATACACTTTTCAGTAACTGAGTCAGGGTTCCCTTCTCCTCTACTTCAAACTCAGGCTCCATATGTTTATTCTTGCCCATTTTGTATGTCTAAAATGAATGCCCTTATAATCATATTACTCCAATTTATTTTGAATGAAATACATTACTTATGCATCACTTCTGCCTGACACAGACTGAAAAATATTAAATATCCAAGCCAACATGCCTGCTATCCATGACAGCACTTTTCAGTAATTTTGTTTTATTAAAAATCCTGTCTCGGGGACTATTATACTTAGTGTTAGTATAACATGACTGACACAGAAATAGGAAACAGACTGTCCAAATTCAGCAGTATTTTTTGAAACCTCTGACTGAATCTGTACAGAAAAGTGGGATTTTAAATGGATAAAAATATTAACTATGTCACAGAAAATGCTTATCAATATATGTACTTTACATGACATAAATGGACCAAATAAATTTATTTTAATACAATTTTCTTCAAAAGGAAAAACTTGCCTGTGGCGAATTAATTACTAATACGGCACATAGATCTACAGTGTTGCATGTATAAAGGTATCACTGAGGCAAATGGAAAGCTTTACCCAAATGCCAAATGTCAGATTTCAGAAAAAAGTGGTTTGAGTTGATATGAAAATCATTAAATCATCTCAGCTTGAAGGGTATAAATATTGACTAAAGAACAGCCCAAAACCTCTGAGTATTCATTGCCAAATGGGAGCATGGTGCTTGTTTCAGAAAAGTTGAATTGATGTATGATGGTGATCTCATTGCATTTGAAATAATTCATATCAAAGAAGCCAGGGAAAACTTAGGAAAACATAATATTAAGGGTCAGCTTGACATATTGCTTCACAAATTTGGATCAAAAAGTGTTTCCTTTGCACAAGCTGAATTTTCTAGCCACAGAAAAAGCACTCCAGTATTGCATTAGGAACAGCAAAAGGATGGAATATTTTTCTATACACTAGATGAAATACGAACATAGACATACAGAGGGAATCAAAGTGAAGTTTACTTCATTCTCCATTATTTCATTATAGAGATTTTCCGTTTGGTGGTTGGTTGGTTGGTTGGTTTGTTTGTTGTTTTTTGAGGGATTTTTTTTTTTTGGTCTGGTTTGGCTTGGCTTCTTTTTTTTCCTTTTTGTTACCTTGGTGTTTCAAATGAAAATTTTAGTGGAGAAAAATAGGGTCTAAACAGCAAGGATAAAGTGTTCATTTGCAGTGATTTATTATTCAGTAAGACAACTGAAGGGCACGATGCTATCCTGAGGTGCTTGGACAAGTTCCAGAAGTGTGCTTATGGGAACCTCATGAGATTTGATAAGATCAAGTTCAAGGTACTGTACCTAAATCAGGGTAAACCTCAGTATCAACACAGGCTGGGGGCGAACAGATGGAGAGCAGCCCTGTGAGAAGGCCTTGGGGGTGCTGGTGGTTGAGAGGCTGGACATGACCCAGCCATGAGCACCCACAGCCCAGAGAGCCAAACGTGTCCTGGGCTGCATCCAAAGCAGCGTGGGCAGCAGGGGAGGGAGGGGATTCTGCCCCTCTGCTCTGCTCTGGTGAGATCCCACCTGGAACACTGCATCCAGCTCTGGGGTCCCAGCACGGGAAGGACATGGACCTGTTGGAGCAGGCCCAGAGGAGAGCTGCAAAAGTGATGAGAAGTCTAGAGCACCTCTCCTATGAGGAAAGGCTGAGAGAATTGGGATTGTCCGACCTGGAGACAAGAAGGCTCCAGAGTGACCTTATTGAGACCTTCCAGTACCTAAAGGAGGCTTTTAAGAAAAATAAAGTGGACAGACTTTTTAACAGGGCATACAACAATAGGACAATGGGTAACAGTTTTAAACTGAATGAGTCTAGATTCAGACTAGACATAAAAAATTGTTTTATGATCACATTGGTGAAGTCCTGCAATGGGGTGTCCAGAGAACTGGTAGATGCCCCATCCCTGGAAACATTCAAGATCAGGTTGGATGCAGCTCTGAGCAACCTGATCAGGTTGAAGATGTCCCTGCTTATTATATGAGAATTGGACTAAATGCCCTTTAAAGGTCCCTTCCAACTCAAACCACCCTGTGAGTCTATGATGCTATGCTTGTTGTGAAGTTAGTTTGTTCTGACCATCACTTTTTTTTCCCCACGTACTTACTGTAGACTTATATTCTTGAGCCACCACTACTGATGACAGCAATTAAGATGCTAAAAACTATTGTTTTACTAGTTAATTTTATCACCTGTGTGATGCATCAGAAAGTGCCAGTGCAAAGACTAATTTCCATTCCAGATGGCTACAAGGTGCTAGAAAGGCAAAGGATTCTTGTATGGCAGAAGGATTTTTTGAGTTATAAGGTCAGTATATCTGACTCTATGATTCTATAGTTTGACAAAATAGCATAACAATAAATATCAAGCCCTCTGTGGTTTAAGGTGTTTTAAAGCACCATGAGCTCATGTTTCTAAAATTATAGGTGAATAAAAGACAAATTCTGCAAATCATTTCCCCCATCCTTGTAAAAAGCCATCCCTAGATCCAGTGTCTGTGGTAAAATTCTGAAACTGCTGCTGTTCTTTCCAAGAGGTACTGAAAACCACAGCTGCCAAACTCCTCTCAGAAATATCTGTAACAAAACAGCTGTATGCCACACTTAACTAGGAAACACTTTGCTGGCCATGACAACATGAGTTGTTTGTGGAGGACAAGAATAAAGGGAGCATATGTTCTCCCTCAGGTTATGGTGACTTCAGTATGAGCTGTAGCTTTGAACAGATGCATCAGTTAATATAAATCCCCAGTACCAGGACTTTCAACATGCATCAAATTTCTTCCTTTTATTGAAAGAATGGGATATACATCCTGCTGTTTCTATATATTCCTTTACTTTCATAAGGGATTCACCTGTTCAAGGACAGCAGACATTGGCTTTCTGTGGCTTTCAGATAGCTTGTCTTGAAACATTACCTTGCCAAGACATATTCCCTTGTTGTAGCATAGTCAAATAAAGCGAATAGAACAACCTACAGTTACTTAACAGAGTAGGTCAGAAGAACAAAAAATCAACATATATCTGATACTTTATAGCTACTTGTAAGTATGGCCTGTTTCTTTCTCCCTTGTGGTTTCATACATATAGGAAGTTTTACGTTTGGCCAACTGATGACTTCCAAACTCTATTCTCAGATATATGATAAATGGAGTGTAGTTTTCATACCAGAACATAAAGAAAATAATTAAGCTATATCTAGTTGATGCTAGCTTTCTTTGATGGCTAACTTTCTTTTTTAACTGTCTTTCACTACAAATAAATAATCTGTGCTCCCTTTCATTATGCAGAAATAAGGCAGCAGGTGCTTTTCAGTCAGCCTATTCTGAAGATGCACCTGCTCTGGGTCCTGTCTTCACTGGCCTAGTAATAGGGATAAAAACAACTGCTTTTCAGCAAAGTAAAAGATCAGGTGAAATACGCACTTGTGGTTATTTTCCTTATTTGTTAGGTAAATCTGTAGGGTCACTTTGTCTTAGAATTAACAGATGCACAAACTAAACTATGATTTTAAACTCAGACATTGAGGGGCTTGTGCCCACAATGCTTAGTGATGAGCAACACAGGCAAGTGCTGCTGAGATTTCCAGATTGTTTCTTGTGATCACCGGTGGCATAGCTGTGGTTAAAGTCTAATTTCCCTAGCCTCCCTGTGGCTGGCTCCTTGTACCCAACTTTGTAAAAATCAGACAAAACTAACTAGGTGTTTTATTATGTAATTATTAAATGTGTATTTGTGACTGAAAGAGGTACATATCTGAACCCCAAGTAGTTTCATTGTAAACTTCCCCTGTAATACTTCTTAGTGACTTCAAAACCCATTAACAGCTGACACCATTGCAAGTCACAGTAAATAACTATGTGCTTATACTGTGGCATTTGTCTCATATATTGCTTCCCCAGTTGAACTAACAAAAACTTTAATGAGCAGAAAAGAGACAAAGCAGGTTCATTTTGTCTGTGTTAGAGAGTGGCTTCTAGTTAGTATTGTCAGACCACAAAATATGCACCTGATTTGTTTACTTGAAAGATAAATGAAATCTTAATTCAGAAATATAAAAAGAAAAAAAAAATGAGGAAGAAAGAGAGAGAGAGAAAGAGGGCCGCAGGAGATTTCACTAGGACAAAACCACAAAAAAATTGAGGGTATGTAGAATATTTGTTCCCACCACTACATAAAATGTCTTTCATGCCTCTAATATGTCAGCCTGCATTTTTAAACTAAATTTGAATGCAACTTTTTAAGATTCTGAAATTCTTTCTTCCCCCATCTTTTAGTTTTAGTAACTAGAATCACAATCTGAAATATGAAAATAGAATAAAGAAGTTACAGAATACAACAGAAAAATTTTAAGGCGAGTGAACATTCAGATTTGAAGTTACCCTTAAATGTCAGGATTGCGGTTTTTTAAAAGAAAATACATATGCTTAAACTCTTACCTCAGATTTTGGAATCAATGACCTTTCAGGTTATTATTTATTTTATCCCCAGAAGCTCGCACTTAATTTAATTATCTTAGTGTAAGACATAGGTGTGATTCACATGTCTTATTCATTTCCTCTGTAGACATGGTCCTATGAGGTGCAAAACCACTGAGTAGGAGGTATACATTTCTGGCAGAATTTGTGGTTATTTTGGGTTTTGGCTAGTGCTTCCCTCAGATCAAAAGGAGTTCATAGCTCAGCTACGTAACTGTGATTTCTTTCTAAAAAATAAAGTGGGGGGAAAGATTTAACTGAAAACAGTGTAGCGCAGCAGCAAGGTTGGGATATAATACTCCAAACACATTTTCCAAACACAGCCTTCCAACCAGCATCTTGCAGCCTGGCTTCGACAGTCTTCTCCCTTTTTTCTATGGATCCTGGCTGTGGTAATTTCTCCTCTCTGATGCTTTACGACAACTCCATGTTCCAGCTGCTCCAGAGCAAATGCAGGCAGCACATTTTTAAGCTATTATAGACAGCACATTTTATAAGCTATTACCACAGTAAGTCTGAATATTGCATTTTAAACTATTTTGTTTATAGACTGATCAATTATACATGTATTAACTCAGTTAACTCTATTAACATCTTTACACAAAACTAATGGAACAATTGAATTATTGATAAGCCACTTTGACATAATGAAATTATAGCTAGGAGCAATGCAACCTTGGGATACACACTTGTATTTCTGAATCCTGATTTTCAGCCTCAAAGATGTCTCTACATATGAAAGGGTCCTTAAACATGTGCACAGCTTTGAGAAAGTCTTAGGCACATGTTCAGGTAACTTCCAAAGCTGAGACAGATCATGGTCAGTGCAATAAGGGAGAAAAAGGATTCCTGAAGGAATAGCATTGGTGATTCAATAGGTGGCACTCTTATCGACTGAATGATTCAGCTTAGTGCAAAGTATTGAAGGGCTCATTTTTCAGCTGAGATATAAACTAAGGGTTCCAGATGACTCTTGACATTTATAGCTCTCATTACAATTTGAAGGTATTGGTACTGAGAAAACCATGTATCAGCTGAACTTTCATGCTGTGCTATTTGGTTAATACTGTTTCAGCCAGTGGACAGTTCTACAGGGTAATGGGAACAATTGTATGGCCCTGAAGATGCTTCAGCTGTGGATGAAACAAGTCCCGAGCACAGACTGTGCTCTGTGAGCAGAGACTAGAGAGCAGTCCCAGTAATAACTTTGTATGAAACTATACTGATCTGGAGAGAAAGCTTCCTGGAGATCAGGTGTGGTCCAGAGGACAAGCCTTCACACTGTCCCATTTTCTGGCTGAGACACAGCTCACCAGGAGAAGAGTTTTGTAATATAGCTGAATCCGGCACCATGCTCCACACCATTGCTCAGTGGGGGACAGTCCAGAGAACAGCTGCAAGCATCCTTTCCAGGGAAATGGAAAAGCAGCTGCTCTGAGAACTGCATTATAACTCACAAGAGTACACCACATTTGTCAGGAAAAGATTACTAAACTTGCATTCTAGAAATGCTGATTCATCCTTGAATTAAATGAATTGAATTTCTTGGTACAATCAGTGCAATCTCTGTTTAAATTAATTTGTGGTATTGTATACCAGACATAATCACAAACTATTTCTCCTGCAAGATGCAAGTCATGTCCTTAACTGCACAGGTAGGGCAGTTCAGGATCCTTCACCTTTCTCAGAGTACCAGCCCAAAATCCAAATTATTTTCTGGTTAATGAGTTTCTTCATAGATATCTCCTACCATATAAGTTCAGAATGCTGCTGCACTTGCATCCCCCATACAGAAGCAGATGTTTTCAAGGACATTTTCCTTGTATTTCTATTGCATCAGTATTAATGTTGTAGCCTTTTTTCTGAATTTCATTATAAAAGGTTGTCTGCAGGACATGATCGTCTTCCTTCTTGAGCCCTTAGAAAAGTTATTGAGTTTGGTCCTTTAGATGCCTTAAATAATTTTAGTAGTTGACAGTGCATACAGCTATGGGGGAGGAGGGGAAAAGGAAAGCAAAAAAGCCAGGCAGATAGTGAATCTGGAAGCAAAAAGCCAGATCTCCTCTGCTCTCTACTTTATACAGTCATTTTACTGGTGCTGGCCAATACAGATTCAGATGCTGGTAGTACCTTATGATCACTTTGCAAACCCTGCTCAGAAGTAAGGACTTCAAATAAAGTCAATACAAGTCACTGAGGATGCAGTTTTGCAATTGCATTAGGCAGTCTCTACAGAGGCATTGAAAACATGGTGCCCGTCTTCTGTCTTTCCTTGCCCACTGCACTACTGTTAGGCAGGCAGCAGGGATCATGGGGCTGGGCTGCTCTAGAGTTCTTCCAATTTCATGCTGCCTAGTGGCCTCAGCTTTCTAATCACTGGAAAGCAGCAGAGCAGAGTAAAGGTAGAAAGAGAAGTGTGACAGTCATGCAGGTGCCAGAGTCAGATGGGATTGAAGGTACTGTAAAATGACATCTGAACCTATTTTTGTTGGGTCATCTTCCAATCAACATTCTGAAAATACCACTCTTCATTACACCTAATTTTTTGTACTGAAAATTACATGCTTGAGCTGATGCCAGAAGTCAAGGGCTCATATCCCTAAATGTTATGAGCATGTGTTTGGTGCCATCTACAGAATCACAGAATCACAGAATGAACTAGGTTGGAAAAGATCTTTAAGATCATCTAGTCCAACCTATGACCTAATACCACTTCAACTAAACCATGGCACTGAGTGCCACGTCCAGCCTTTTTTTAAACATGTCCAGGGACAGTGACTCCACCACCTCCCTGGGCAGACAATTCCAGCACACAATCACTCTTTCAGTGAAGAATGTTTTTCTAACATCTAACCTACAGTTCCCTTGGTGCATCTTAAGACTAGAGATTAAAGGCCAGAGAGGAGGTAAACTCCTTATATCTTTTCCTGCAGAAAACCAAAGTGTCTGTATTTGTCCTCCCTGCCTCCTGTGAAAGAGCTGCTAGGTTGTCTTTCTCCCCACCTCACTCTCTTGTTTCAGCCTTTCAGTCTTTTGCTTCCCTTTCCCTTCCTGGGATAGGTATAGTCTTCAAACAGGGAGTGCCTGTGCTCACTTTTACCTGTAGTGATGGAGTCCTCAGTCAGCAACATATTATTATTATTGTTGGCTGAATTTCTTTCCACTAAATTCAAAGTTTCCTGTCTAGTTATGTCTTCTGCTCACATTTTCCTTGCCAACATTTTTATTATCTCAGGTGTTGATTGGCAGTGGAAAGTCAGCCTTAGTGACATAATAATCTCAAATTAATGTTGTTATTAGTGAAAATTAGAGACTGTGGCTACTGTTAACACAACAATCACAGGATGTGCCAAAGTCTTTGCAAGACAAAAGAGGAGTCAGAGTAAAATGAAGGCAGAAAATGGAACTGCTCATGTACTTCATGTCAAACTCTTGAGTATCTCACTGCACTGCGGCTGCTGCACAAGTAATTGGAGTGAAAAAATACTGTCTCCAGCCCAGTGCACAAAATATGATAGTGGGGGCCAAGAAGCAAAACAAGGAACTACAGTCACCACTCCTTGGTTTCAGACACCATGAGGGAAATATTACAAACCTTTCTTGCAACACAAAGGTCATGATATACAAAAGAAAGTGATTATGATGAACATTGTAACCTTGGAAATATTTTTCAATATGACCACTGCAGCTGTTTATTGTGCATTTACATTTGCCTCTGTCTGCCAGAATCCAATGAAACTTATTTGTGCCTCTGAACATATCATTTCCAAATACAATTTGATTCTGAAAGAGGTTAAAAAATCTGGGGAAAGAGATTCTAGTGCAACCCAGTCAAATGAGCACTGAACTAGAAGCAAGCATATCCAATACAATTGATTTCCAGGAAAAATAAACAGGAATATAAATGTCACATGTATCAAAAGATATACTGACACCAGAGAAATACTAATGCCTGGGAAAAGACTACATATTTCACTGTCATTTACCAAAAAAATGTATATATCATTCATCTTAATGAATTAAGTTACAGTAAATTAGTGATGATTCCCAAACTCGATAACCATCACATAAAAGGATATTTTTAAGAAGTATTCTGTATTAGAATTTAGAGGGCTTGTCGCAATGAAATATGAATGATGTCAAACATGCACTGAAGAATGGTGAACGAGGTTACAGGAAAGTCAGATGCAAAATGATGTTTCTGAAAAGACAGAGTGTTAGAACTGGGTACCTAAAGTACACATGTTAACAAGAAGTTTTGTTTCCAGCACTGACAGGAAAAATGCTCTCTAAGGATGAGATTTTCAGGGGAGTTCATCACTGAGGAGTTTCTGAAGAAGTAATTTTGACAGCATTCACTGTTAAAGTGAATGGATGGGCTCTGAATGATGGAAATTGGGCCTGGATGTTTAAAGTTACATCCAGTCTCTTCCCCACCAACTCACTCTTACAATGAAATAAACCTTACCTTACCCACCAAAAAGCAAACTAGCAAACACGCAAAACACAAGACAAAACCCATACAGAAATCCCTGATGGATTTGCTTTGCAGAAAGACAGTTGTCAAAAATGCTTTGCATAGCCGTTTGCTATTTCAAGTCTGCTTTAGTAAGTCACTGCTAACTTCAGTGAGACATAACGTCAAGTTATTCAGAGTTCAGCACTTAAAGTTCTTTGAATCTGAATTACTTGAATCTTCTTGGCACTGCAGGCTCTTGGGGAAGAATACATACTGTACAGACTCTTCAAAGGCAAATGTATAGCGCTGACCTTATACTAAAGGGTTCTTTTTGATCAGCAGTCATTTCCGCAGCAGTTAACCATTTTTATAAATCCCGTGCAAAGGATTTTTTTGGTCATAGGAATTTATTTTTTCATTGACTAAATTATTTTATCTTTTGTACTATTTTCTTCCTTATTAACAACTTGCATAAAGAAGAAAATAATTTTCATTTCTACTAAAAAAAATACAAAGACTTTAACAATATCTAGCCAAGAACACCACGATATTTTGCTTCAGAATTAGGCTGGAGGCACATGAGGGTGAGGCCATCTGGATATTCATGAAACAGTTCAGTTTAAGTGCCAGGTCCACCAGGAAATGTTGGACAGAAGAGCAAAAGAGCAGGAGTCACTTAATAGGTGTAAATACTTGTAAACGTACACCTGACATGATTCTCTTTTTTATTTTTTTCTCTTTTCTCAGGATGCTGAGTATTTAAGACTTCCAGGACACTTTCCAACCCTCTAGATTCTGCACTCTGATTTATAATTGCAGTAACTTAGAAACTCACATAATTCCCTCCAGTTTTCTCCTGTCTTTGAGGACTTTTTTCTCATGGAGGAACAGTAAGAGCATGGAGTTTGCCTGTTAGGTAAATGTATAAAACCACAAATATTTCACTGGGAAATCCTGAACGTAAGTATTATGCATCAATCATGGTAACATTTCAAACAAAAACTCTGATGTTACAAGTGTTCAAACCATTAAATTGATTGAGATCAGGAGGACTTTGTTTTGACAGATTCAGATTCAGAACAACATCATTGCCTGATGCACACTGGAGGACCCACAGATTTAGCAAAAGGCAACAGAGAGGGAACATCTGTCAAGACAGACGCTGACCTGCAAAACAGAAGCAAACTTTTCACAACAGTCAGTAAGGAAGAATAAATCTGGAGCTCCTCATGTCATTTGCAGAGAGTAACTCTTCCAATCATGAGAACACTCTTTAAGAGCAGGAGTCCAACTCTTTGATCACTGACTTCTCTTGCCTTTTCTGCTGCTATCCTGTTTCTCATCTCTGCCACGAGATACCCCTTCACAGTATGAAAATTGAAAAGTAATAACAGAGTTTGATGGAACAATTTGTCTATTACAAAGTCACTGAAATTTACTGCTTTCTTCTTTATCCTTATTTTATTTTTTAGTAGTGTAACAGAATTTAGTAATTTTTCTGCCTGATATTTTAAGAGGCGTTTAGTGAAATCGTATTCCTCTTTTGCGCCTCCTTTTAGGTCAAAGTGAGTATTGTGAATCCAATAGCAACCTCATTTTTCCCCAGNAGAGATTTTGTGTGGGGTGGGTGGGGAGCTATTTCTAGAGTTTTTCATTTTTTTATAAAACATCATAATTTCTATGAACACGCTTTGACAATTCAAGCACAGTTTAACTCCTTGTTGGTACAGCAATATCTCATTAGAAACAACATTAAATCATCTGAGATGAAAATTTACACCTATTCAGATGTCACAGCAAAGGATTTAATTTATATTTCTCTGTCTCATAATCCTCAATTATTATGTGCAGCTCAACACCCACATCTGTCACTTAATATTTGGTCCCTAAGAGCACATGGATGCACCTGAAAGGGTTTTCTGACTGCAGAAGTGGTTGTGACTTTGGGTTCTGCCTCTTTCCCATCCTGGTGAAGATGTTTCCATGTGAGAGGGAAGAGTATTTGCTTTCCCAAAAGAAAAGAGACTGCAAAATCACTGCTGAGCTCCTAGCACTGCAGCTGAACTCACCCCAGAGCTGCAGGGTGGTGGAGCTCCTCCATCTGTGAAGCAAACACAGCCAAGGAGTGATTTTTCTGCATTTTCCTGAAAAACTCATTCACATCTTGGAGGGTAGATGTCTTTTTTTTTTTTTCTTATCTGCAGGCCAAATGCCTGTCGTTTGATTGGAAGCTCAGGAGAACTATCACCGTGCCCTGAATCTAAAGTGTAGTATGAGAAACAACTTTATAATCTGAGCTCTGAAAACATACTCCTATTGCACCTTTTGCCCTTGGTTAGATTAGAGCCAACAACAAGTCCTACTCCTTTTGTAAAGTGCCTAAAGAGTTTCAGCAGCTACAGAAGAGTTACAAAAGGTTAAAGTAATATTTTCTTCTGACCCAGGTCCCCTGAAACTGCTGCTGCTAGCACTTCCCTGGTATCTCCTGGATATGCTTTCACCACCTAGGCAGCTTTTTTCAAGCTCCATAAATGATGTACAAATTCTTTCTCCTTCTTGTATTGTTCTGAAACACAAAGCAGTGAGTACAGAAATATAACACAGTCCTTGAAAAATGTCAAACATAAATGTTTTATGGAAAAGGGGGGCTTACATACATTGCCCAAATAAAAAAAAAAAATTAAAAAAAAAAAGAAAAGAAAATAGTTTATTTTGGTTTTGAGTGGCTTTTGATGGAGATTGGGAGTTTATTTTGGCTTTCTGGAACTGCCTTTGCTATTTTAAAAACAGCATTTTTGAGCTATGCCAGTCAATAAGCCTCAGAGGAACTTAAAAAGGGAAAAAATAACAAAAATCTTATAGCATATTAATAAAGCTGAAGAAGTGCATGATCATAGGTAGTCCTAGTTGTTATCACTGTGAGACTGAGTAAGATTCCCATCCTGACAAAGCTTGACACTGAACAAACTCAGATATTAAACAAACGTTGCCAGACAGCAGGGGAAAGAAGCAGTGTTGTTTGAAATTAAAATACTGAAAAGAAAGGGCAGGAGCATTTTATAGTTTCTTACCAGAGGCCAAAAATGGGACAGAAAACTTGGAAAATTGCTGAGAATTAAGGATAATTAATGTTGCTACTTGTACAGTCATGACCACCTTTAACCCTGCCTGCGAGGAGAGGGAAGTCTCTAAACCCTCTTCCACAAACTCTTGAAAGTTCAAATCTCTCATAATGCAGAAGTTTCATCCATTACTTTTATTTTCCCAATGCAGAAAGAGATGGTACCAAGTAAAATCTTATCCTTGCTGGGAAAATAAAATCTTGCATTATTTTCGAGTTGTCCTGGTTTTGGTTAGGATAGAGTTAATTTTCTTTCTATTAGCAGGTACAGTCCTGTGTTTTGGATTCAGTATGAGAATAATATTGATAACACACTGATATTTTAGTTGTTGACAAGCTGTGTTTACTCTAAATGAAGGACTGTTCAGTGTTCCATGCCCTGCCAAGGGCCAGGCACAAGAAACTGAGGAGCAGCTGACCTGAACTGGCCAAAGAGAGATTCCACATTGTGCCCTGTGTATAGACTGGGGGGTGTTGGCCAGGAACTGTGGACTGCTGCTTGGACACCAGCTGGGCATTGGTCAGTTAAGGGAGAGCAATTGTATTGTGCGTCACTCATCTTTCTTTGGTTTACTCTTCTCTCTCATTTTCTTATGACGATGATTATGCTTTATTTTATTTCAGTTCATAAACAGTTCTTATCTCAACACATGTTTTTTACCTTTTACTTTGATTCTCCTCTCCATCCCACCAGGAGCAAAGGGAATGAGTGAGGAGCTTCATGGGATATCAAACCTAAACCCCAAATATGAGCGTGGTGCTCACCCATCACATGATGGGTTTATACAGCTGTGTGTTGCACACTTTGTCTAGGAGATCCTGTGAGACACAGTATCAGAAGCTTTATTGAAATCCAAAATGATTACATCAGTTGGCTTTCCTTGATCAGCTGAGTGGGTTATCCTGTCATAAAAAGAAATCAGGTTTGACAAATAGGACTTTCCCCTCATGAAGCCATGCTGGCTGCAACCAATGACTGCACAGTCATTCAAGTGTTTTCCAATACCTTCTAGGGTAATCTTCTCCATAACATTACCAAGCACTTAAGTGAGACTGACAGGTCTGCAGTTCTTGCCCTTTTTGAAAATCTGGGCAACATTAGTCATCTTTCAGTCAACTGGGGTCTCTCTAGATTCCCAAGAATGCTCAAAATTCATCAAGAGAGTCCTTGAGACAACATCAGCTAGTTCATTGAGTGTTCTTGGATAAATACAATCAAGTTCCATAGATTTATAAGTATCCAGACAGAGCAGCAGATCCCTCACAACATCAGGTTCAACTGGGATTTCATCACTCTCACGGCCATGGTCCTCCAGATCAGGGTGCTGAGACCTCCTTTGTCCATAATTGGTACTGAGGACAAAGAAAGCATTTAAACATCTCTGTCTTGCCTGTGTCCCTGTTTGTGTGTTGACCATCCTTTTCCTATAATGACCTGATGCAATTTATGCACTGCCTTTTGCCATTAATGTATTTAAAGAATCTCTTTATTGTCCCCCACAGTTCTGGGCAGCTTCACCTCCAGCTGAGCTTTGGCTGCATGAATTTTTCCGTACAATGGACAGCAGAAGCTCTGTATTCCTCCCACATCACCTGACCTTACTTTCACTGAGGATAGAGCTTCATTTTTTGCCTTACTGCCAAAAAAACATTCCTGGTCAGCCAAGCTGGATTTCTGTTTTATCTGCTCGACTTCCAACATCCTGGAATTGCCTGCTCCTGTGCCGTTAGGAGATGGTGCTCGAGAAGTGACCAGCACTGATGGACCCCAACACTTGCAAAAGCGTTTTCCCAGTGGACCTTTCTCGCTAGTTTCCCAAGCAGCCTGAAATCTGCTCTCCTCAGGTCTAGGGTTGAAGCCTTCGTGGCACTTTTTCTCCTGTCAAAAGAGATTTTAAACTCAGTTGCTTCATGGTTGCTGTGGCCAAGCCAGCCACCAATCATGACTTCATTTGTGACACCCTCTCTGTTCACAAGTCAAGGAGGGCAATAAATCAAGTCCGCTTTCTTAGTAACTGTATAATGAAGTAGTCATCTATGTGCTTTAGGAATCTTCTGGATCTGTTTCTTCCAGCTGTATAGGGATCCCAGTTAACACCCAGCAAGTTGAAGTCTCCCATAAGAACAAAGACAGCTGATTTAGAAGTGTGTCTTAGTTCCTCAAAGGATATTTCATCAGCGTAATCATCCTTGCTGGGTGGTCTAGATTCCCACAATGGCATCCAAGTTTTTTGTTTGGCACTTAATCCTTACCCAGAGGGTCTCAACCATGTCATCACCAGTATGAGCTATAATACATTCAAGGCTTCCATTATGTACAGTGCCATCCCCTACCTCACTTGCCCTGCCTATTCCTCCTGAAGAGCCTGTAAACATCCAACATGGTACTCCAGTCACAGGGTTCATTCCACCAGATTTCACTTATGCCAATGATGTCAAATTTCTGGGACAGAGCCAAAGCTTCAAACTCTTCTTCTTTGTTCCTTATGGTATAGAAACATTTCACGTGTGGTTCGTTGTAGCTGACACCTCATGGAGCACATTGAGAAATCCCACCAATACTTGCTTCCTCAAGCTTTGGACACCATCCCACTCCTGTCACTGGCCAGCCTGGTTCTGTCCCTTTCCCCATTTCGTTCCTTTCCCCTTTTTGGTGCAACCCAGGTTAAAACTGGGCTGTGACTGCGCATTGCTGGATCACATCCAGCCTCTCATCCACCAGCACCCCCAAGTTCTTCTCAAAGGGCTGCTCTCAATCTCTTCATCCCCAGTCTGTGTTGATATCAAGGGTTGCCCCAGCCCAGGCGCGGCACCGTCTGGATGTCATCCTATCATTCAGGAGTGTCAATAGCACAACTCAGCTTGGGGTCATCTGAAAATATGAGGAGGGTGCACTTGATCCCTTCATCTACCTTATTAATGAAGATATTAAATAAAACTGGACCCACTATGGACCCTGAGGTACACTACTTGTCACTGATATCCATCGAATATGAGCTGTTGACCACTGAGCTGTGAGATATTTTTGTTGAATTTCAGTGTGTCTCACATCAACTAATATCTATCTACAAGAAAATAAAATTCCAAGAAGGGTCAAATATATGTGTCAGCAGAAGCAAGAATTCTTGTGCATAGACAAGAATTGCCCATGCAGCTCTGTCTGAAGATATTGTCTGATCTTCCTGTCAGTACACAATGATGAAAAACAATCCTTTGAATTTGTGCTGGGTAGGTCTGCGTCAGTTTGTGAAACTAGAATCCTCCACAGACACTTCACTTGAACAGCAGCCCAGAGACATTCAAATAATGTTGCTTCTAACACAATAAATAATTTCAAGCATTTTGCTGTAAACACAATTGCACCATCTCTGCTTCTGTAATCTGAGATGAAATTAGGAAAGAGCTTCGTGTTCAGAGCTGTACCTTATTTTCACTTATCCAAAACTTACTCTAAAGAATTACACTTGCCACAAGAAAAACCCACCTATTTTTTTCCTTAAGAAGAATTTAGTTGTTTCAGAAACCACAAAACAACTTAGAACAAAGCACAACTGGGTTTTTAATTTTTAGTACCAAAGGGAATATTCTAAACCTGATGCCCTACATTTTGAGTGCTAACAGAAACAAAATATTATAATTAATATTACATTATTATATAATATATAAATTATACTATATATTATATATTAATATATATATAATTTAATTAATATAATATGAATTAGAATCAGCTGAATAAAATTACTATCATAGTTAATCACTTTTTTGCCAGTTTATTACTCATGGATAATACATAGAGGTATATGGAGACAGCTTTCTGTCTGTCCCAGCTGAAGCAAGATCGTCATGTGGGCTATTTATTGTGTTTAACCCTCAGCTTTTCAGTCTTTGGTATGCGAACAACCTTTAAATTCCTTATAAGTTTGCTCCGAGGAGTCTGCCAACAGCCACAAGATGTTCAGATACCATTTCAGAAACAGAATTTATTTGCAATCATAACAAGATGTCACAAAAAGCAAAATAAATAGAATTAAAGAATTATAAGTAAACAGCAATATATGTACTAAAGAGGAATCAGGTACTTCTTTCTCTACCTTCTCATTCACAAAATTTTTAAAAATTTTTAGAAAAGAAAGAAATAAGGGAGTGAAAGAAAACTAGCAACTTGAATAAGCTACTGCATGGATTCTTCAGATGGCTACCAGCTAGATTGCATGTTTATTAAAATATCTAAAAGCAATTCATGATCTCAACAAAAGTAGGGAATAAAAACCTGGCTTCTTTTGGAGGCTTTCAAATCTGTTCCGTTCTTCTCTTAATTACTCTTATTATTGAGTTCTGTCAACTGTTGGACTCAGCTGGCCTCATTTTCATGGTTAGCAATCCTTAGAGGTGTATTTTACACGGAAAATTAATGTGTGCTGGAAGAACGCTACCAAAACGTACATTCTGTAATGGTCAAATTTGACAATTTTTTAGTTAGGCAACTAAAGTCTTTACCCTTGAAAAATGTATATTTCTCCTCTGTCTAGAAATCTCTGGCATCCTGAGCTGAGCTGTTAAACAATTTTTTTGAAAATAAGCAGAGGAATCACCCATGAGGCAATTCAATATGGAACAGTATTTAAGTCACGCTAGGAACACATCTGTGGTAAATTTCTAGAAACTTTAGAAAAAGTTAGGCAAGATATATGAAATATTAATTTTTAGCTGGAAAGGCCATACTTTAAAACTCTATTCCCTATTATGAGGTAAGGAAATAAAAACAAAGAAGAAAGAGGTGCTGGCTGGTGTTGGAGTCCCAAAGTAGCCATGTGTATTTGGAACAGAAACCAGCAGAACAGATTATCTCTCAATTTTGATGACATTTGTCATTTAATTTGTCTTTAACAATCTTTTTTCACAGGGAAGGTATCTCTTGGGTCAGGAGAAGAGGAAAATGACCTGTCCAGATTTTCACTGCTGAATATGCAAGGCAGCTTCTGCCTCTTCAGCCCACATTACCCCAACCTCTTGGGTCTCACTCAGCCATGGCACTGTCCCTTCTTGTACCAACAGGTCTATTTCCATTAGTACAAGGCTTTTTGTTCATTACCCTTGTTAAATGGGGTCTACATGCACCAGTCTTGCAAACCCTAAGACATCTTAAAAATACCTTTGGTTCACTGTTGTGTTTCTTCAGAAGACAACAGAACTAACACAGATCAAAGTTTGCACTACCACCTTAGGAGTTCATGAGAGGAAACAGAAGGCAAAATCCTACTCCAGTTTTCTGCTTCAACTTCCCTGTCCACTTTAGGATATTCTTAATGATGGCTTGCCTGCTATCTTGCACATCTCTCTGATGGTTTATCTTTTTTAATCATGATGACTACTTCTATTTTGATTTTGTATTTTAACACGTGATGCTTTTGCAATGGTATAGCCATTTATCTCACACACCTTCTGGTTTCTCATGCAATCGTAATTCAGGACTACCATATTTTCGTATATTTTCCACCTTGCTGCTGCTGAGACACTTAGAACAAACATTTTCTTCCAATTCAGCTGATATTTTGGGCAATGCTACTTTCACCCCAGTTAACAACCATTATGATTGTGCAGTTGATCATAGCTCTTCAACTCAGGTGTGTTGAGACCATGCTTATCCACAGAGCCGTAAATGCATTCACTTACAGACCTTTGTAACAGCTCATTAGATAGAGCCCTCAAATTATTCCACAATTACATCAATCACCAGCTTACAGATTTTGTTAAATTGTTCATTAATTATTCTAGATCATTCATCATCACCAACTGCTTGGGAACCAATCCATCTCAAAGCCTGGGTCAGACCATGAGCACATCTTCCATCTTCCTTACTAATGTTCAGGTCCACCCATGAAACTGTAGCCTTTCCAGTTTTACTAATGGAGTCCCAAGCAAAGAAAATATGAGACTTGATCAATATTCCACAGAAAAATAGCACTTAACCCACTATTCTTAACTACCAGAATAATGAAATTAACCAATTGGATTGGTTTTTGTGTAAGGAGGAGTTTCATCATCTATTTAGAAAAAAACATTGATGGTTTTTACACTCCTAAACAGGTTCTGGTATTTTGCTAATGTGTGTGAGTTAAGTACAGAAACCTTTTCTAACCTTTCATTAGAGTCAGCAAAACTGACAAATTGCAATCTTAATCTTATCTTTAATGCAATATCTCAATATAATTCACATTTTCAATGAAGCAAGAAAGAGACACTCTCAGTTTCCATAAAAAAAAAAACCAACAAAAACCACAACCCTTCTTGGCATTTTCAGTATGTGCCATTTCCAGAATGTCATTCAAAGACTGGATTTTTTATTTAATCCCCATGGTTTTCTCAGAAAAAAAACAACCAACATTCACTGAAACTTATAAGGCTGCATTACTTACCTAAGTGACAAAATCGCAATATACAGGAGTTTTCACCTCTGTATATCATTATTAAAGAAATTTGCTTTATTTTTATCATACTTAGGCAATTTTTAATGCAAATTTGTTTTTTCCACTAGTAGAATATTCAAACTGGGCACCTATTAGAGTGCTCTTATTACAGAGAGAACTGCTACCTGAGAAATGAAGGACAGCAGAAAAAAAGGAAAGCATACATTCCAGACACAAGGCAGACCATTTTCAAACAGTGGGAAGAGGACTCTACTCATGAAAGCGTCTCTCCACTCGCAAATACTGAGAATGAGATTGCTCAAGATTTCAACAACTAATTTTCATTAATAACAAAAAAACAAACAAACAAAAAAAAAGCATTTTAGAGGGGTTTCCTTAAGTGTCCTATGGGCTCTGGTTGACCTGCCTGGTCTTGGCAGTTGCTTGAGGAGGCTGAGAGCTTGACCCTGGAGGGGAAAGCAGAACTTTGTATATGTATGTATGTGTTTGCTTAATACAAAAATGCAATCTTGACTTGGAGCAGAAGCAGTCCTGAATGGACAGAAGTAAAGCTGACTTTTTATGTAAGGTAAGGTAAAGTAAAAGCAAGTAGAAAAGACAAGAGTTTTCAGAAAAATGTTTGGCTTGCTCAGGAAGATGGTTGATTGGATCCCAGGGAGGTAGTCCTGAAGGGCCACAGAGCTCAGGGCGGCTGGCAGGGCTTTAAAGTCAAAGTCCTCCAAGGGCAAGAAAGAGCCATCCCATACCCTGTCAAACAAGCAGGTTTATCAGGAATCCCCCTTCCATCCTTGAACAGTTTCAAGCCCATATGGGATAAAGTCCTGGGTAACCTGGCCTGACTTGTCAGCAGAACCTGCTGTTGCAAAGGGGTGCCGAATTGGAGGTATCCTCAAGTCCCTGATGGCCTGAACTATCCTAGGATGGGACAAAGAGAGCAAAAAGTTTAGTAAAGAGAAATTCAGGTTTATAGCACAGTCATGTTACTGGAAAAGATGGCTGATGTATTAGGTAACTATATCAGTGTATAAATATATTATTGTTTAATCTGAGATTTATGAGCCTCTTTATTCATTTTCAGAGGAGAAATGTGTGCACCTCAAATCCAAGTAATACATCCCTCAGGATAAATGGATATCAAAAACTCCTAAACACAAGAGCAATACTTATGCTCCATTAGCCACTATGTAATGATGTACAGCAGACCTCCAACCCACCCGGCTGAGAAGCTGCCATCTAGTACCAAAGTCAAGCTTTTGTTTCCCAAGAGAAATAGTGTAAAGATGTATCGGTATAAGTGTCAGATAAGCTAAAACAGCTTTACTAGTTTAGTAGATACTTCATTCTGTTTGTATGCATGTATACACACAAACTTACAGCCTGTGTCGTCAAACGGGGAAATGATGCATTAATATTAACCACGATATTACTTTATTTTTCTTCTTAACCCTTCATTTCAATGAAAGGTTGCTGTTCTTATCCAAAAGCCAGACATTCATAGTACATACTATGGTCCATTTACAAATTATATTCTCTTCAGGAAGTAAAATTTGGTCACTAGTGATCCTGATTGTCTGCTTGTTTTCCCTGGAAAGAATTGTTACAAACTTCACTGATATCTGTGGCACAATAACAGACACAGAAAGGAGTCATGCTCCCATGTAGTAATTTATACACAAATATGTACATTTATAATGTTAAGTTAAACCAGGAAAAGTGCACAATGAGAGGAGAGGTCCAACCTAGACAGCAAAGCAAGAGCCTGAGAGGAGGGAAAGCACACTAATTTCAGTAATATAGCGTGGAGATAGCTGCAACCCAAACTCTTGTTTTACACTGTTGTAAAGCAAGTACTTGTTTTACAGTACTTTGCAGTCACATAGTACAACTACACATTGTTTAGTAAATGCAGGACAAAAAACATTCCACTTTCTTACAAGATAGCCAAATGACTTTAACATTACAAGTATTTTGTATAGTATATATAATACTCCCCCGACCTCTCACTGAAGGGGAGCTACTGCTTCTTGCTTTGCTGCCTTGTTGCATCCATCCATCATAAAAGAAATAAAAAGGGATTAATTCCCCATCGTTCATCTCACCCTGAGCCTAAATTTTGTATTTAAGATCTATGTTAAAAAATAACAAGCTACCGGTGTTCAGGTCAGGTCCTCCAACAGTGCAAATGAGCTGAGTTCATTTTACTTTAATAGAAATTCAACAGTATCAGTCAGATACAGAAAAGAACAGACATAACATAACAAAAATAACCCCAAAATTGTATGGTTTCTTTAAAGATGTATTCTCTTGGTAACGAATGGCTGGAAAATTAATAACTGTTAAGAACATTTTCCCCTGAATCTTTCACAGATTTAAACCCTGTTGACTCTTTACAGCAGTCAGCAAAACAGACACAGCTGAAGAGCTAGGCAGAGAGGTAATCTATTACATTGTTTTTCTGATTCTGAAAAATGTTAAAGCAAGTTAAAAAATAAAACCAGCCTAAATATCAGTGCTTCGGAACAGGGTAAGCACAGCAAGCTCCCTGTCAGTAATCCATCTCATCCTTAAAGTAATGTTTCATTTCTGACATCCAACTTAATTGCAAGTAAGGAATAACTATTAGACCAAAAAATTGAAAGCTCTAAGCTCAGTCCTGCCTTACATGACTTGTGTAGATCAGTTTGTCTTTGGTGTGTTGCCTTACAAAAAAGATTCTTTAAAAAAAATGACCTTTGTTCCTCTTGCTTTGACTAGGAAGACAGTGTGGCAGTAAGACAGGGAAATGGTGAGATATTTAATAGGGAAAATATGATTAAAAGCTAATTCTCAAAAGTCTGAGTTAATAAAAATCTTATTTGTTTTTTAATTGCTTATTGCTTATTTGTTAATGGAAAATAAAAAAAAAAATTACAGTGTGTAAATCTTGACATGTAATTCAGATTTTACTGTGTATATTTTCTTATTCTCCAATAACTCAATGAATGTGTTTTGTTCTCTTGTCAGACAACAGTTTTCTGAGCAGGCCACATAGAAAATGGTCTTCCAGCCTTGATGTATCAGTTCAAAGGAACTCTTATTATTTCTGACTTATTCTAGAATGAGTTTTGGAACTTAGGCACTCACTCTTCTTGTTAAAATTGCAGGTGTTCACCATCATAAAGTCGTCATTTTAAAGGTTTCACCATGAGGACATGAAGTCATCCTGAAAATATTGCAAGGCATGAGCTGTTACACTGAAAATTGATCTTAATTGGGCCACACCCTAATTTATTCATTTGGATTTATTAAATGAACATATTAAAATTTGTCACATGTACCTTGAAAGTTGTTTGAACATATCTTGACAAAATATCTTCCAATTAAAACTGGAATTCTGAAAGCCACTCAGATTGTTATATTTCACCTGGTAGAAGGAATGATGAAGAATTTTAATTCCGTTAAAAATCTTTGGGCTTAGAAGTTTTAAGAACCGAGTAGTATGAATCTAGCATCAGATTTGGTTCTAATTTCAGTACTGATGGCCATGGGAAAGAAGACAATCTCTCTGACCCCATTGCAGTGCCAGAACCAGAACTGAACGAAATGTTAGATTGCACATTCTGGGAATTGAGATACGTTCCAGGAAGAGTGAGATAGAAAATGGAGCTCTTGGAGACTATTTTTCTGTGTGGCCTTGGGGCTCTGGAGCTGGAATGCTCACCTCGAGAGGTCAACAGTTAAGATGCACTTGAATCATGCTAGCCAATCAGGGACTGACTGTTTGGAAAAAAACAAATACACAAGCAAGCCAGAACAAATTTTAAGAGCTCCTGTAATGATTTATATTTCTCTGTTTCATTCTAATTTTGAGCTCAATATATTAGTATTGTGCTACCTTGGATGTAACAGGACAGCCTGAAGTTTTGTGAGGATTAAGATGGAAACTTTTGCATAGATTAATCCGATTTCTCTTATCAGGAAAATGAGGCACTCAGAATAAATTTTTATGAGTACAGATTTACTATTCCATTTTATAGAATAAATATGCTTACTTTTGTCTATTATTTATTATTAACTGAAAAGTTCATTAAAATTGTAAAAGTAAAATTACAAAATTGTAGAAGTTCATTAAAATTGTAAAACTGTAAAAGTCCGAGCAAAATATTCCCAAGTTAGAGATGGAGAAAAGAAGGAGTTGTTCGACCTCTGAAGGCATCTGATTTCTGTAAATTCCACTGCACTGGAAGAAGGCTGGACAGAACAATACACATGAAACTCCTGGCCTGGTGAATTCTTTCAGACTCTTGCAGTAGGGTGAATTCCATGCAATTTAACAGTCAGAAAAGAAGTTTTCAGCTTAAAAAAGAAAGCTCCTTCTGATCTATGTTCTGTGTGAGAGAAGGTATCTCAAGACTTCCAGAAAGGCAGCAGCCTAAATAGAAATATTCTTCGTCATTACCCTTCTGTAAAAATATTGCGTTTACTGATTGGTTATTTAACCTGTATGATTTCTCAGAAGGCAAGTTATATCAATTATACTCTCTGGAAAAATTGCACCTTAAACTCTTCAGCTTTAAGGCATGCATTTTCCTCCACAGGTGGGATACCTAATTTGGAACTCAGAGAAGATCCTTCATCAAAAGTTTGTAAGGTCTCTTTGGATAGAAGTCTTTTAGTAGTCACATCTCATTCTGCTTGATGGGGAGAGTGTTGATGTCCCACAATTTTTTGTTTCTTTTCTTTTTCTTTTTTTTTTCCCCAGCAACTTAGTGATCTATAATCTTACCAAATCATGACTTGGCTTATTTAAAACACTATGCAAGCCTCTCAAATGTCTTTATCTTATCAGCTTCAGTTATGAGAATTTGAGAAAATTACATACGTAATCTCTACAGGTATAAAACTTGCCTTGGGTCACACTCGACTCATGAAAATAAGGCTAAAATGGAAGAAACAGTGAGCTAGGAAACACCCAAGCATTTTCCTCTTCCTTCTGCTTCTAGAGTTTGTGAAACATAAATTAATAATATAAGGAAATATTCCTTAAGGGTAGCAAAATCTGGACTGACAGATGTAAAATTAAAGCTATTTTATAGTACTGGCACGTCTTAGAATCTTTTCTACATGACTTTAAAAAAAATCAACTTCCCAAATCATAGACTGGTTTGGGTTGGAAAAAAACCAGGAAAATTATTGTGTCAAATAAAATTTTAAAATATTCAGATGTGTCTAAAAGGGCACTAAATTCTTCTGACCATTTATTTGGGGAAGACACAAGGATAAACCCCCTTTTCAGAAT
Organism: Dicrurus megarhynchus; assembly: GCA_013399195.1. NCBI lineage: Eukaryota > Metazoa > Chordata > Aves > Passeriformes > Dicruridae > Dicrurus > Dicrurus megarhynchus. The sequence goes on along the minus strand of VXAD01008919.1, from coordinate 298,460 downwards.
GATAAAATAAAAATACATATTTCACCTGAGGATGTATTTCTCAAAAAAATCTAGTAGTACTCAGGAGCCATCCCTGATTTTTTTCTTCCTCTTTGGGTGAATTATGAGCTAAGCTCATCGCCAGCTCAGCCAGTCAGCTAAGTTTTTTCCTTATCTGTTACTTTTCTCCTACCAGCCTAAACAGCCTACTAATATGCTGAGTCACAGTGGAATCCTGGGAGCAGCTGATATCAATGAAGGTCAGTTCTAGGGTGTCTAAACAGTGTCTAAAGCTAAGAAAAATAGAGTCCAAGCATCACACAGGTAACTTAAATTCATTTCATCTTGCGATCCACATCTCCTGACTAGTCTAAATCTCTAGATATAATTGAAAGAACAATTTTAATTTGTCTGACATAAATCCATTAATGAAGCTGTCCATAGAATACTTCCTGGTTAATCTCCCTGACTAAATTGAATCCTAGAACTCATTCTGTCCAACCTTGGTCGGTGACAAATGCAACCTAAAGTGAATCCCCTGATGAACTCTGCATGTTCTGTCTGCGTCATTTCCTCTACATTTTAGACATGATACACCGGGTTGTCTAGAAAAGCCCAGAAATGAAGTTTGAGAGTCATCGAAATGTGTGAGTAAGCTACACTGCCCAACAAACTGCCCAACAAAGGGCTGACAAAACTCAAAAATATAGCATGGGGGTGAATGATTTTTGAATTTCTGAGATTTTTTTACCACACAATTATGTTATTTAAAAATGTTCCATTCAAAAAGGTCTAGAGACACACTAAGTCAAGAAAAAGTAGGAATCAAAAATTAGAGGCTGGCCCTAACTGTAAAGTTTAAAACATGTAATGGACAAAAAGCATAACTTTCACAATATGTATGCCTTTTCTTATGAAGTTTTGGTATAGACCTCCATTAGAAACAGACTTCTGTCTAAAGGGAGAAACATAGAACGTTGAATTCTACTCAGTTTAAGATTTTTGCAACTGAGAGGGAAATGACAAAGGAGAACATGGAGGTGAAAATAATGTTCAGCATGCATATGCAAGAAAAAAAATCTGAGTGCTTTTCCTTAGGGCAAAATTAGGCAGCTCTGCTATATCCTTCTCAGGAATCTGGAAACAATCAGCAAGCTCACATGTATAGTCGTTTTTTCTCACTGGTGTGAGTTTGCCTTCTCTAGGGAACTGGAAGAGTCACATTGATAAAAATTCCAAAACTGTTGGTACAAATGCAGCTCCTTTTCTTTCATTGAAAGACATTTTCAAAATCACCCTATTTTACCTGCCACTAATAGTTTTAATTTGCTTCTTTCTTTGGTCAGAAATACATCAAATAACATTGTCATGTCGCCCCTGCTCTCTCAGAACTGAAGTACAAAATTAAAAAGCTGGATAACTGGCATTTCTGATGCTTGTTTGGTCTTAAAAGAGTGCATTTTTACCATTAGTGGTTACAAGTAGTGGTCATTAGCACATTTTAGTTATTTCTCTCTTGACTTGAATCGTAGAAATTTTCCAAATGCCTTTCCATATTTTCAGTGAAGAAACTCTTAATACTAAACTGAGAATAAGCTGTTGACCCCTATTTCTTTGGCATCACAAATTATTTCTCTTCCATTGCCCCAGTGCTGAATCTACAACATAAAAGTATTAATTGATTTTTAAGTATCCTGGTTTGGATATGTTACTCTCTCTGAACTGCACTGGTATATAAACTTAATTGTTTTGTACGTAGTATCACCTTCTTTCCATTTATATTCCTGTGCAGTAAATAGCCTCACATTGCCCATCTCATTTAGTTTTGACTGCTTGGGTGCCTTTTAGATAAAGGACACCATTCCATGGTGAAATTAGAAACATTCTTTTCTTTTGTCTTCTTTCTCCCCAGCCTCCCCCTGAAGCCATAGGAGCAAGGGAAGGAAGAGAGCAAAGAAGCAAAAATTCAGACAAATCTAGGTGCAACAAATTCTCTCCACTGAGCAATAAGGTTTCATACTCTGCTGGAGAACCCATTAATCTTAATCCATCTGGAAAGAGGTCTACTCACAATATTTCAAATTATAAGTACTTTTCTAACAAATCTATTAATTATGCATTCAAGCAAATTATTTTCTGCCTGTGGAGAATTGTTACTGGAATTTTTCTTGTGCCAGAGTCCCTCCTCTTTCCTTCCTTTTTATAAGTAATTACTATATCCAATTACCACCATTATTTTTTCATAGTATTCTCTTATCTCACTCCAGAAATTCTTGGGGAAAGGGATCTAAAAAGATAAGCAACAACTAGCCTATTCAATGGAAATACAAATTTTTTATCACCGTGCTTCTTCCCCTCTCCCTTAATTCTCTAATATTGTTGCATAACTCTAACATTCACAGGCTTTTCATTTGCCTTACTGAAACACACAGAATTAAGCAAATTCTTCAGTAGTTAAGATCACAATAGAATCACTGACGGTTTTACGACTGTGAAATACTGACCTGCCAACCCATTTGGCATGGCAGGACTGTTCAGGTCAATGTCAGCCTCAGGAGGTCTTCACGCACATCCTCTGCCCAGAGCAGGCTCAGCCTTGGAATCAGATCAGGTTGCTCAGGCCTTTACCCCATTTAGTGAATCCATGCTGGTCACTTTCTTGTCTTCCATGTGAGTAGAGATGGCCTCCAGAATGAGGTGCACCCTTCCCTTTCCAGGGGCTGAGGTGAAGTTGCCCGGGTCCTCCTTCTTGCCTGTTTTGAAGACATGGGTGACATTTGCTTTCTCTCTTGAGGCAACTCTCCTGATCACCATGACCTTTATAAGATGATCATAAGTGGCCTCACAATGCTGTCAGCCAGATCTCTCAGCACTCATGGATGCATCCAATCAAGGCCCATGGACTTATGGATGCCAAGTTTTTTTAGATGTTCTCTGAGATTGTATTTACAAACTCTTCTCCAGGTTTTGCTGGCATTTCTACCCAAATTTTCCAGCAGTGCTGTGCACATTGCTAAAGGGCAGTAGTTATCTAAAGAAGACAGAGAAGATAGAGAGGTGCTGGGAAACACTGGGGAACTAACTGAGGCTCAGCCTGCTCACCCAGTTCAGTGCTCCTCTGCTACAGGATCGAGGGTGTTTCCATTGCCACTGGCTGTCTGCATCCTTTCAGTTCATACCCCACTCTACTCGAGTAGGAGAATTTCTTTCCCTGACAATTTCTAACATGCTAGGGAGCGCAGTTTGCAAATATAAAGACACTTAAAAGATATCAAAACTTTTCTAAGCAGCCGACAGGTTTTTTTTCACATAAGGAAGAGAAGACTTGTGAGGGGAAACCCTGCTTAAGGAACAAAAAAAAGATTTTTTTCCCCTGTAGACGCCTTATCTCACAAAATAAAAAATTCATTAGTTCTTCAGGTAGCATACAATACATTAGATACAACCAAAAACTCTAACTCAGAGTGGAAATTGCTGAAAAGTGTCTTATTTTTATACAATGACCCTGAGCAAGTCTATGAAATCTAAGTTGCAAAGCAGTGTCTTGTACTGCTACATCCTACCTGCGTGGACTAGAGGGAGTCTAGTCCTCCTTCCTAATGATATGTCTATCTCAACACAGCACATGTGTCAGTAACAAAAATTCCCAAAGTTCCAAGTCATATTTTAGTCATACCTATTGCCTGTTCTACAGCAAGCACATTTAATATAAAAATTAACATTCTGCACTAAACAAATCCCTGAGAGAAATTAACATACACAACTCATTTCCTAACAGATTAGGTTCTGTAAGGTCAAGATCACCATGTAATATTTTCCCTGAAACAACTTCCTGCAAATGTCCATCCTTCAGTTTGTTTAAACTGGGCAGACTTTAAATTCACTGGGAAGGATGTCCACAGATAGGTCGCTATGCAGGGGCTCTCACACAGGAAGGCTTTATGAGAAATGTGCACTGTGTTCATCAGAAGATGCCATCCTGAGCAGTGGTTGCCAACAGGAGAGAGAGGAGCAAGAAGGGAAAAGGAAGAAGAAGTTACCTAGTTTTGCTTTATGCTTCAAAAAAAAAAAGAAATATGTTAGTTGGCTTGCCACTTTTAGCAGACAAAACACTGTTTTCTGTGATATTGAGATACTAGGTTAAAGCATTTAGGTTAGAGTGTAAACTGAATGGAAAAGCCAAGTATCAATTGCATAATGATTCTTTATTTGACTCTACAGGATAAACAATAATTCTGTAGGAAATTATTGTTTATCTGTAGGAAATAGTCATAGATGAAACAAGTCACTGGCATCATGTTTGCTTCTGTTTGAAATTTTTTGATATGGCTCTTATTGCTTTTCATTACTATTGAGGTGTTTTTAGTTAAGTTTCATAACTGAAGGACAATTCTTCCTTTTTTCACATAAAGTCAAACTTGTCTCCAGGTAAGAAGAAGGCAGAAGGATTCTGAGCCTTTCAAGTCTCTTTGGCTTCTTAGATCAATGACTTAAGTGGGATTTAAGCAGCAGTCTTGCCTCATGTCACTTCTTAATCCAAGTGTTAACTTTAGCAACATGTGGTGGTCTTGATTAAAATCCAAGCACCCCTACCCTGCTAAGTAAACCACTAGAATAAAAGTTACTTTGGAAATTATTTTGTACAATTCTGGTTTCTAATGATCCATGCTGTGTCTACCTTATTGCAATAGAAAGCTAAAAATACTTTTTGATGTTTAAAAATATGCACTTGTACCAGCTTGGAGATTGTAGACAATAAAATAAAATAAAATAATCTTTTTTTTATTTTTTAAACCTGATTTTAAAATTATATAAATTGGCATTGTTACTACAAGAGGATATTTCTTCAAACATACAGATTCATTTGGCAATTCACCTAATTTAAATGGATTTATCTTTCATATCCATAAATCATGTAATAACCACTCTTCAATCACTAGTAATGCTGAGTCCACATGAAAGTGATTTGTAGGTCTGTTAAACATCAATATGTAGTCTCTGAATTAATTTGTATGGACTTACACAGTATATATGCTCTCCTAACAAATACTGCCTCCCCATGACCCTCGAATCTTAACAGCAAATGACACTGTAACTGAATGAACCAGACTACTCCTCAGACTTATGAGGAGTGGCTGAAGTCACTTGGTCTGTTCAGCCTGGAAAAGAGGAAACTGAGGGGAGACATTGCAGTTAGAGCTTCCTCTTGAGGGGAAGAGGAGGGGCAGGTACTGATCTCTTCTCTGTGGTGACAGTGACAGGACTTGAAAAAACAGCATGAAGCTGAGTTGAGGGAGGTTTAGGTTGGATATCAGGAAAAAGCTCTTGCCCCAGTGGGTGGTTAGGCACTGGAACTGGCTCCCTAGGGAAGAGATCACAGCACCAGCCTGACAGAGTTCAAGAAGCACATGGACAATGCTCTCAGGTACATGATGTGACTCTTGGGGTGTCCTGTGAAGGGCCAGGAGTTGGACTTTGATAATCTTGGTGGGTCTCTTACTATTCAGTATATATTATATGACCTTCCATGACTTTGGGTACAATTCAGACTCAATCAGCAGGGATATCAATGCACTGGGAGAAAGTCACGTCTTGGCATCACTTCCTGTTTGAATTCTATGAACGCAATAACCCTAACCCCCTAACCCTCCCGCAATAACACAAATGGCTGCTGACCTTGAAGGAAAATTCCAAATAACATAAAACACTTCTCAGAAACATAAGCTACTGCAAAAATATTTATCTTGCCCTTTGTCCTCTAGCATGGCTATTCATAGAAAGCAAAATAAAGTACCATGCCTAGGCCCTTAGTAACACAACCCTGAGAGATCTGGAAAAAACTCATAGGAAAGCACAGGTTGATGCTTCAGTTTATAGTTATCCAACTGGAGGTTAACCTCAAACTAGGTAGAAGGCAAAGCTTGGCATCTTGAAAGTTAATCACAGCCCTCTGTGGCAACCATGGATCAATTATGCCCTTTCCCACAACAGCGCTGTGCATGTTGTAAAGTTGGTTAAAGCAACAGAATCTGCTCTTACACATTTTTTTATCTTAGCTTGAAGCATTCAAAAGGACATATCCTCTAGGGTTCAACAAGACTTGGGTCCCTATTGCAGCTGTTCCCAGCTTTCCACTCCTAACTGCTATTATTTGCATGGCTTTTCAGAAATTCCTGAACATATGTTTTCATAAAATATATAAAAACTCCATTATTCTTAAGGTATCTACCACTCTGTTAATTTTCATGTTGATCTATAGGTTAAATATTATTTGGGTAGGGGAAAGAAGTAGGAAATAGGAAAAAACTGTACTCAGTGTAGCTTCTTACAGAAAAGAAGAAATGAGGCCAAATCCAAAACCTCATCAAAATAAACTGCTAATCTATGCAGACACAAGAGAGAAAAAAGGGAAAGAAATTCAATTCCTCATTGAATATTTTTTTCTAAGCACATGTTAGACATCCAAAATGTGACAGAAATAGAGAGCAGACGAAAACTGTAGTGAAGAAGTGGACAGACATGAAATAAATTTGTAAGACATAAAAAAACAAAATATAGAAGTATTGAAAACATTATTTAAGCTAAACAAAGCCATACAATTAATCCTCACAGCAGATGAGTGCATGTATTTGAATACCTCCCACATACTTCAAAGTGTTAATTCAACACCATATTTATTTTACAAAATAAGAGAGTAATGAAACTGCTTAACACGTTTTCACTCCTACACTATAAATGGAGCAGTAAGTGTAGGAATAGAAAACCCTGTCAGAGGCTGGGCCACTGTTGTAGCTGTAGACGACAAGTTATTAGCACCACAGACTAGACACAGTGGTAGCACTAAAGCAACAATGCACATTCCCTCTGGAGAAGATTTAACTTAGAGACACAAGAGGTGCACAAAAACCAACAACAAAGGACACACTTTAAAAGTGCTATAACTGCCTTGCAGAGCAGCTCTAGTGTGAAGATAGCATGATTTTGCCACATTTTTAAATAAGATCAGGAATATATTTAGGATAACTCTTTTTAGTGGGGAATGAATCTTCTTTTGTCACAGCAATGCAACAGTGGCCTTACTGACAGCTGACTCATAAAAAAGGTCATGAAACAAACTGGTCCTACAGAGAAAAACAAGTCAGTCATATCCTTAGAAAAAAATTATTTTTACTGTGTGGTTAAGATCTTAGATGAATGAGCTGACAGAATTTATGATTATCTTAAATTAATCTAAGCAAAGAGAATATAATGATCTATATTGTTAGACACTTGAAAACTTCTACTCTAAGTGGGTCTTCAGCAAGGTGTCATCAGCCAGAGATTATTCTACAAACAATAGAATTGTAAACAAAACTGCTCAACACTTTCAGTATTAACGCAGAGTTTCAAGATGCTGCACATTATCTCCCCATAGGTGTCATTAGAGTTGAAAATATACCACATTTCCTATATGTCTATAGCTTATCACCACACATGGGAAGAAACATATGCACACTTCAAGTCTTCAGTAATATTACCCAGAAAAAAAATATTTGGGGGAATCTTTCCCTTCTTACTGTTTTAATACTGTATTAGTTTTCAAAGGAAACTAAAAGAACTTTAATAAGTATTTTTACACTCTATTTCATTGCATCAATTCCTCTCTCTCTCTCTCTCATAGGCATGAAAGCATAGACACATCCCACCTGGAATCCAGTCTCAGTACTTTAACAGTTCCAATCTAATTTAACTCAATATTTGAGGCATATCCCAGCTCTGCAATAATGAGCCTGCAGCAGAAGAAAAAGGGAGAAAATGGAAGTCCTTTCACTGTGATGAACTATGACAGTTTTAACTTCATCATAAGTTTCCTGTATGAAAGAGCTAGTACCCCAAGCCACCAGATGACTGTTGAATTGACATCAAATATGCACAAGGTAATTAAAAAATTTAGGAATTTTCAGACTATAAAACTTTTCAGCTAAACTCAATTTAAACTGAAAATAAACACTAGTACTAATACGGATGAGGGAATTTATTGTCTGCAACAGAAAAAGGTCTGGTTTTAATTACTCTGCATGCTTTATACCCATTAAAATTATCATGTGAATATTACTGTATATTGATGGGAAACTGTCAGTTAATTAGCTCTTCTGGGTACAAAAGATTCCTCTGTGATGTCTTTTTCTATACAAATAGGAAAATACTTTTGGTTAGCCTCAAGTAAAAACCTTAAGCAGCATATTAAGGAAGGATTGTAGAAATAAAACCTATAAAGAGGTGCTATTTGTGAAAATAATATGTTTTTGATTCCTTTAATTGTTGTATTGTCCTGGCTGGGCAGGATTGGCCCAGCCTCAGCCAGGACGCAGCCTGCCCCCGGCGGCACCATAGACACCGGGAGGGCAGAGGGACTCCAAACCGGCTGTCCCGGGGTGGTCCCGGGCTGGGAACTCCCTTTCTGATTGGTTGTTGGCTGCCGTGGCTCTGCCCCGCCCCTGACCAGGGAAAAAACCACGCAGCAGAGCCCGAGAGAGAGAGAGCACATGGGACAGAGACAATAAACAACCACCAGACCCCACGTGCTTGGCTCTCCCCTGTCGCCTGTTTTCTCTGCTCCGGGAGGTCGAGGGGGTGCCCCAAGGGACCCCCTGGGACTGTGGCTGCACTGGCCTAAGAGCTGCCGGCGAGGGCAGACCGGGAACAGGCGCAGCAGGCTAAAAGATTCTAAAAGCTGCTGCAGCTAAGCAGGTTTTGGAGGAAGCTCTGAACCGGCCAGCTGCACCATGCAATATTTAATTACTAAAAATAGCAAGTTGTGAAAACATGTCTCTTGGGCACTTGAGGAAAATTAAGAAACCAACTGGAATTGTGTATTGCATTGATTCTCACTTTTGAAAACATGTATTTTCTCTATTCTCATCTTTTTAGCAGTACAGTAAGGTCCGAGCAAAATCTTCAGAGAGCTCATCTCAGATGACTTAGCATTTATTTCTAGCGTTGAGGTGTCTCACTAAATGAGAACATCTAGGTTGTAAAACAATGTGCCCTAGCATTCCACTTGCTGTGTTCAGAAGTGCACAAATCTTAGAGGTATCAAATCCAGCGCAACCTAGGAAAGATCACAGGATCATAGAATGGCCCGAGTTGGATCATCTTGTTTCAACTCCCCTGCCATGGGCAGGGACACCTTCTACTTAACCAGGTGGCTCACAGCTCCGTCCAAACTGGCCTTCCAGGGATGGGGCACCCACATCGGGCAGCCTGTTCCAGTGTCTCACCACCCTCACAGTAAAGAATTTTTTCCTAATATCTAATCTTTCACTTTGAAGACATTTCCTCTTGTCCTGTCACTTCAGATACTTGTAAATAGTCTCCTTCTACGTTTCTTGTAGGCTCCTTTCAGGTCGTGAAAGGATATCTCTAGGTTTTTGAAGTAAAACCATTTCTACAGTATTCTCATTGTCAGGACTACTGAATCTTCAATCTTCTGGTGCCTCAGGTTCAGAGACACCAGAAGAATATCCCTATATGTCACAAGAAACACTCATTATGAATGAAAAGTATTATTTAATTTAAAATGTTAAAAGAAAGTTGACAGAAAACCTGAATGTGTGGATAAAGTCCTGTACACATACAGGACTCAGGATTATACAGGATTTAAATAGCAGAATTTTCATACTATGAATTTAAAAAAAAATTAAATAAATAGAAAATGTGGTTGAAGATTCCAGTGCTATTTGGGACAAAATGGCATGAATCCAATGTGATTATGTACAAGAAAAGTCCTAAAAAAATGGTTATTTAGTTACTGCTCTCAGGACTCAGGTACCTCAACACATCTGACTGAATGAACTATTCATGAAATTCACTACCATCCCTGGTCTTCTATAAGGGATAAATCAACCCCCAAGTATAGACAGAAAAAGATCTTTTTTCTGTCTGCCTTTGAGACAAGGTGGCAAATGTAGAGAAATATTATGTTAAAAACAAGAAAAGCGTCCTTGCCTGAAGAAAAAAATTTCAATGATAGAAATCTCTTTCACTTTTCAGTGCATTTTTCCAACTCTCCAGGCTTTCTCCTTCAGCCCACCTAGGAAACAGTTAAAACTGCAGGCTATAAGGCAACAGTCAGCTTTCATACAGAGATGTTTCACTGTGAATGGCATAGCAATATATAAGCATCATTCTTTTCATAGTGGGCATGTACTGCTCAGTCTTTATAGAGACATTTTTTTAATTTGGAACATAAATTAAATTAAATATTTATGCCAGAGCTGTCAAAAGAAAGACAAATAGGACTGGCAAACAATTCTCTTAATGAAGTTCAATCACTGTAATACACACTGTTGTCAAAGGGCAAGCGCAAGTTAATTTTTTCTTTAAAAGTTTTTCTCTGTTTCTCCTGACAGTCATGTCAGAAAAAACTGATAGTTTGAAAGGTGATTTATTCAGGGCATAATCCTGTGCTCAGCTAGAGTGAATATAATTCCTTTTCCCTTTGGCAACATCAGCAGCTGGTGAGTTCTTGAAGCTATTTATTTATGTTTACTAGTTGGTTTTGAGGAAGGTAGTTTCATTAATATATATTTTTAAGCACAAACAGGCTCACCTAGACAAAAGAGGGATTTTTTTTTCTTATTTACGTAACTGCAGACATCCAACAGAAATGGGCAATAAACTAAGCATAGCCAACGATGGTACCTCAATATTTTACCCAGGTACAAAACTTGCTTGATCATCAGCAGGCAGAACAAAAACTGTGTGTTCTGAAACTCAGATTTTCAACCATAGATAATTACTCTCAGAATTTTAAGAACCTGCTTTTTAGCACAGCTAGTGCCATTTCTGTCTCCCACACTGCCAGCTTCTCTTCCTCTCAACACCATTTTAATACCTGCTAAGAGAGATTGGTAGCACTTGGCAGAACCAAAGCTAAATGGCCTCATGCAATTTCTTGGAATTTTGTAGAAAAATTGCTGAAATACCTGAAATCCTAGGTCAGTGGCAAATTCCTGAAAAGTAGCCTACAGTAGTGCCACAAAATGTAATTCTTATTTTACTTTATATGTTAAGCCATCCTAAGTCTTATCAACACAGTTTAATGACCTTTTCCAAATCTTTTCTCAATTAAGTCATGTGCCATGTGAATAAGGGCAGATTATATGTTTAAGAGCAAAGGACTGCCCTAGTTTAAAATAAAAGTTAGGTAACTACATAATAAGTGAATACCTTTCTGGACTTTGTTTCCTTGATGATCCCCAGTTATGTCTTCTTTGTGCCTCAATTTCCCCATTTTTAAACAACATCAATGTCTTTTTTGGTACAGTTTGGTCAATAATACTGTTCAAAGAACTAGTAGCCTACATTCTTAAGTTCTTCAAACTCCAGCAAAAATATTGGAAGAGATGTAATAAGTACTGATCTACATTCCTGCCTCACTGTTAAATCTCCTGGTACCTTTTAGTCCACTTTCTGCAATATTATATGTATATATAAAAATCTCTTCATGTATGCACAGTGTGATTTGAGCTGGTGCTTAGTAAAACAACCTCTGAGCTGAGAAAATGGGAAATAAACACAGATACATTAAACCTATGAAGCCAGTCACCAACTAGTCTAAATTATCGTCACTGAATTCCTTCTGCTGGAAATCACTGCAGTCCACCTTTTCAACTTGCTGTATTGTCGGATTCACCATAACACAATACCAGTCAGTTATAATTTACACTGACTAGTATTTTCAACTGATGAAAATCCTGAGTCCTACACCTCAAATATCAGCTGGAATACTGAAAACAGTCCATTTTTTTAATGGTCAAACACATATATTGCAGCATGAATTGTTGTCAACTATTTTTCATAGAACATCAAATACTGCTTTCAAAGGCCAATATAAAGTTTGCAGAATACAACAAATTTGCTTTACCAAAAGAAAGAGAAATTTTGCAGTGAGGAAAGTCCACATATAGCCTTTTTCTCAACAGAAAAACTCAGAAACCTCTGAAATCTTCTGAAGAACATAAGGAAGAGGTGCGTTAGGCAAATATTAGGGGAAGCGTACATGTAACTAGAAGGACGACTGTCCACATATTGTTGCCTGCCAGTCTTAATTTTGCCTTTTAGGTGGACTTCATGAAATCTGCTACCTATGAAAACTTGCCATTTTTAAATGCAAAAAAGACCTTTTAGGCTGATGAGTAGCAGAGGTTCTGTACTGTACTAATGGTCAGTCAGTTGCTAAGCATGCCGAAAGGTTCTGGGTGAGTTAATTCCTTGTACTGGACCATTTAAAGCTTATTTAGAAATTAAGTAACATATTTTGCCACTGTCTTGAAAATCCAAGGTGTCATACCATTCCCAATAGGGTTATATATGCATATATATATTTATTTAGATTCCTGTAGTCTGTATATTTTGCTTTCCATGCTCAGCAATATCTACATAAAAAGGAGGTCTTAGTGGAGTCAGTGCAGTATTAGAACAGGGCAGGCATCTGAATGTGAAATTGTGAGCTAGTACCTGCACTTTTATGTATTTAAATATCACACTGCCTGAGAACACATCTGCTAATGATTCAATAAATTTCAATGCTCACCTCATTTGATATCACAGGTGAATAAATAAAGGTTTGACTCAGATTTGATGCCTAACACCTTCACTGGCAGCACTGGATGAGCTTGAAGAGATTATAAGTACCATATAGAAATTCAGTATAATATGAAATAATGTTGGGGTTTTTTCCCCTTCTAGGGTATTGCTTTCTCTGCCAATGCAATGAGATCTGCTTATCTAATCTAATACATGACTCATGCATCTGCAATGTAGCAGCAACAGTAGAACTAATTTACAACTTCATCTTTTCTTCCCTCCTTTGAATAATATGTATAACACAGAAATTTAAATCGGATATTTTTGTGATTTATATACCTTCAGACATACTGTCCCTTGAAATTGATCAATATCTGGTTTTCATCAGACACATGGCAATTTTGAAAAATGGGATAAAAGGGACAGATGTAAACATCAGCTTTGTGAAACAAACATTGTGAGTCCCAGATCTGAGACCTGTTGTTCCCCCTTGACCAACATGAATAGAGTTTTGTGTTTCTCTGGTAAACATGCTTACCCAAGTCATACAAAACTGAACAGTCACTCACCTGAAAGCCCAGTCCTAAAGCAAATACTTTACACTGCCTGGTTAGACAAATATCCAGTTGCACAGCCACTTACAGATTGTAGTAAAATGGGACTGGGAAGAAGGTTGTTCAGCTGCCCAAACCTGGCAGTAGTTTCTGCGACAGCCCTGTCCTCCTCTACTGGGACATAACAGAGTCATTGAACCCTTTGTATGCTTGGAGAACTTGACCACCCCTGTTTTGGGCAAAACAGAGCACGGGCTTGGGAGATAACCAAAAATTACTCCCAGGACATGGACCTAAACAAGGTTTATAAGTGGTGTCCTGAAAGGAGCTGGATGTCAGGTCAAGGTCTTGGACTGATGTAAAGATAATGCTTCTTTGTCTGGAAAGGGGAGAGGTTTCTTGTGTGTTTAGTGCACAGTCACCTGTATCATCACTGGCCTGTATCTACTGACCTGTCTTTTAAGGAAAGGAAAGTATTCAAGACTGTTGCTGGAAGCAGTGTCTTGCCTCTCTTCTAGCAAGTAGGTGCCATACTCACAAAAAGGAAAGACGGAGGGAGAGTGAATCCGGAGGAAAAGATGGTCTTTAGAACTATGTTCTCAGAGCAGAGGATGCAAGCGCCAGCCCTGGAAATGGAGATAAGTAATAATGAGTTTTACCTTCTTGAGCTTTTCAGACACTCAAAGAAGTGGACAAGATTTAGTCCACTACAGAGTTAAGATAACCAAAAGTTGGAAGAAACTCTCTTTGATTTTCTTCTTGCTGAATAGAACAACTTTGTTAATCTATTGTCACCACACTTATTCTAGAAAGGCTGTCACAAGCCTGTAAATAGATTTCCATTTCAGAGCAGATATCTAAGCCCTATTAGGCATGATATGTAATCAGGGCTGGTACACAGACCCTTAAAATGAGGTCGGGTAAACTGCACACCTCCACTCCAAAAGCACAAAAAGGTTCCGTTCAGGAAGAGGAGATCAGGGACAGAATAAAAGTACAGCATATTATGACCTTGACTGAGATGATTTGGATTTTCAGTGGTGGTAGAATTCGACCCAGAACAGCTCAAACACCAGTTATACAGAATCATCAATGTAGGAAACATTTTTTTTTAACATTAACATTTGATTAAATGAGCAATTCTTGAAAAAATATTCAACCCTGTCAGAAGGCAGAAGAAGTGATGGAAAATTAAAGGCATAAAAATGGCTTACCAAGGATTTTTCATATGGCTTTACATTAAAGTAGAAGGTAACAAGACAGCTTTGAAGGATATGTTAAAAAGCCATGTCAGTTGCTTTCCAGAGAATGAGAGAAAAAGTGCTGACAGAATGAAAATGGAGAGAGAAAAAAGCTGATGTATCAGTGACAGAGTTTATTTATTTGGTTTTAGGTTTTTTGGGAGTTTTTTATTTAAAAAAAACGTATTTATTTTATTATTATACTGCTAATCCAGTTTAAATGGTAATGTTTGAGTACATATCTACTCATGCAAGATATAATTCATTATAATTACAGCGACAATCATACATTAACGGAAAATCAGCCCTTAAATCCATAAATCAGTTTTTAAGAAAACACGGCCACTGTACAAAGTGTGAGGGAAGTGATTTCTTTGATGGTCAAGATACAAACACTTTGTTAGCAAATCGGTGTTTGATGAGAAACCATCAGAACATGCAAGTTTTCCCACAGTTACATTTAATCAATAGTGGTCATACACACTCAAACTGGAAAAATTTCTACCCTTCATATTAGTATTATTACCAAACAATACAAAAGCATATAAGTGTCATGCCAGAAATATCCATTTTTATCTTCTGAGTTTAAACTGTCATACTTTTTTCACTTTTTCTCCCCGTTTTCCTACCTAAAGTAAGATGCATTTCTTGAGCTTGTTGATCCCTTACTGATTTTTTATAATGAAATGTTTATATCACAATAAAAGTTCAATTTATTATTATATACCTTAAGTAATTATTCATTAGTTAAAATCCGTATATTCTTTGCTACTCCTTAAATTAAATTCATGTCTCTCTTTTCCAAACTTGGCAACACTGTATTTATTATGATAATGACCATGACATGACCCTGACAGATGTCATGCCAGACTCAAGACTCTTATATATTGGTATCTAAACCACATCATGATGCTCACTGGGGGGGGGAAAAAAATCCATTTTCGAAATATTGTGGTAGGTACAAATAATTTAAAAGACTAGCTGATCTTGTTCTTAATCGCATAACAGAAGGTTGTTTGGAAGTTAGTGGTTCTCAACTCAAATGAATCTAAAAATATACAGTTTTTTTCTTTATTAATATTTCAGTTCTTTCTGAGTATTTCAGTTCTTAGTTCCAATTCTTGTGGTTGCATACTCACCTTCAGTGGGAGTATAGACATGTGATTGCTGGCATCCGGAGGCCTCTCTGAGCAGCCCATCTTTAGCCTCAGCAATGATGAAAGAGTAAGGTGAGATAGTCAGCAGAGCCCTGACTCAACGTGTGAAGCAGAGGCAACAAAAGCCTCTTCATATGTCAAAGCTATGTCTTCTCCTTAGGTATAATCTCACTAGTTGCAGTTAAGAGCCAGGAGAACATAAACTGTTAATGTAATCTTTCATATAATTTTGATTATTTGCTAACAATTATTAAAGAATTTAATGAGGGTTGTCTAGAAAGACAGTAACTCTAAAATCACCTCAAAAGTACCAGCTCAATATTAAATCTATGTAAAAATGACCAAGTCAATCATATCCTAACAAAAGCAGCAAATTTTTCTTTCTCCTTTTTAGGTGTGGCTATGAGTTGTGATGTTCTGCAACCTTTAATCCATTACTACTAACAAAGAGAGTGAGAAAATAAAATTTAAAAAAAAAGGTTAGGTGGAAAAAACAATTTCTTTCTTAAGGACTATAAGTATTAGATTTAGAATATTGCTCTGAAATTTTATTATTTAAAATGAGTGCTAAGATACATTTTTCTTATTGCTTAAATATTCCAGGATCCATAATTAACACTTCACATGACACAAAAAACTATTTACAATCCTAATATACAATCCAGAAGGTTGGAAAATCAGTACAGAAGTTTGGTACTTGGCTTATTTTGATGTCATTCCAATTCTCTCATCTCCAAAACTGGGGGTTATTTCTAGTAAGTACAAATATCACCGTGTAAGAAAGAGTTTAACTGCTTTATCAGGAGGCAGTTTCACTGAAGTCCATAGAGGAGCTTTATGATTAGATGTTCACAATCAGAATCTCTAAGTCACTGTTAGTGAACAGCTGTTAAGCTATTCACAAAAAACTAGTTTGCAGCTCACAGAGGGCATATGCTAATAGCATAAAAATCACACTAAAATGGGCAAATATCTGGCTTGTTTGCTGACCATCTGAGAAGCCAGTGATGGGACAGCTATTTGAGAAATGTACAATCTATAATAATGCAATAAATACTGAAAAAATTTTGACAATCACAACTTTCCTATTTTTACGCTAAAGAGCACTAGGAAAGAAGAAAATCTTTTGCAGAACTGTGATTGTCAAGAGAATACAGCTGCCTTGACAACTGTGGCATGAAGTTTGTGTTCATTATGTTTCTGTCAGAATCCAAGCTCTAAATGTAAAAATTATATGGCAATTTTCTTTTCCCTTTCTCAGCAAATACATGTGCTTTTCCTGGAACTCAGTAAACAGAGCAATTTTAATCTGCACATACAGACTGCAAGAGTGCAGTGCAGAGACTTAAAACTGATGAATGTTAAGTAAACAAAAGAAGCTGGTTAGGAGGCATGCACACACCAGATAAGGGATTAATGATCTGAGGAAATGTGGCGTTGTTCCTATTAAGGCTTTGAAACATGTTTTTTATTACTCTCTACTCTGCAGACATCTCCATATGATGCTGTGATGCTTTTGCACAAAGGGGTGATTCAAATTTTATTTGTTAAAGAAGCAGCGCGCTGTGCTAGGTACAAGTGCTATGCCTAGCTACCCAGAGCAGTGCCCAGACAATGCAAGCTCAGTAGTCCAGAATCCAAACTTACTAACCTTCCTTAAAAACATCAATTAACAGGTGGTTCTTTCATGGTCATTTTCATCTACAACCAAACCTGGGTTTCCTAAGACTAAGGAGACTAATCAAATACCCAATTTTCAAAATTAGTTAGGTGTTATTTAATGCTAAATTTTCTGTCTTACTAAGGGGAAAAGTTACAAATTTTACACACAAAAAAATACAATATGTGTGATTTACTTTTCATATTTAAGGAATTACATAAGAACATTCATTTAAAAGCAGTATAATGTTATAATGAGTATCAAGCTTAGTTTTACGTACTAGACTTCATTCAGGATAGAATACAAAATGAGATCTAAGCATATGACACAAATAATCAAATGGAACATTTTGCCACTAACACTGCACTCTAAAATACTTAACATAATGGTAATACAATGACTCATTTGACAGTTTGATAGGAAGGAAACTGTGCTGGCAATCAGTAATTTAGAATTGCAAGAGGACTTCCAAGTTTTGAGATTATGAAAAGTAAGGACACTCATATAATTGGGTCATATAAAGTTTCCTACTCCTAACTGCTTTTCACACCTCTGCTCTGTATCTCTCTAGGTTGAGTCACATTTAAAAATGGGTATTATTGTGACTGATCCACCTCACTTGCCAACACCCCATCTTCAGCACTTGGTGCTATGGAGTATGTTGTATCTGTTCCACCAACAAATCCCAGCTACGGGTCCCTTGATGCACAGACCACAGCTGGTGGCCACTTAATTTCCAAAGTTTACCCCAAAAACTACTGAAAGTAATTGCGATTTTTGCAGTTGAGGTGAATGATAGGCCTGGATTGTGACAAAGCAGGGTAAGAATAGAGATAATTTTTTGTATGACATACATGATTGTTTGTACTAATAGACCTACGATAAGCACTTTCCTTTACACAATTGCATGACACTTATTTATAGTACACAAAAACAACTACTCAGATATTGCAAGAATTTAATTTGTCCTCAAGTCCATATAAATAATGTCTAAAGACAATTACCAGAAAGAAGCTGACATTAATTCAAAAATCCAAATGACGAAGATAGGGAAACACAGAAAGAAGTGTTAAAAGCATCAAAAATATTTACAGGCCAATATTATAAGGCAGGAGCAGAAAAGGTCAAGGAAAACTGCAAAAAATCTTTACCCTGCCCAATCTCCACATTCAACTACAAAAAAAACCAAACCTGTTGAATGGAAGAAAGATGGTGAAAACATAATTGGAAAGGAAAATAGATTATAATATACAATTTGGGGAAGGAATGCAAAATGCCAGAAAAAAATCAATTCTTTTCATAGGAGAATATGACCAAACAAAAAGAGGGGAAAAATATTATATGGAGGGATCAAAATATTTTCAATGGTCTTTTAATCCTTCAGAAGACACAGGTCCTCAGAACTGAAGGCTTGTCTATGATTAGTAGGTATTTTTATTAAATAATTTTATTAAATCATTAATTACATATTGAATAATAGATTCTCCCTGATACAGTTTTGCTAAAACCAGACTCATACAAGCTGTAGGTATTGTGTAGGAGGAACAATTGAAAAGATAAAGTTTTCTCAAGCACTCTTGAGTGTGATAGATCTTTTAGTTTTGCAATCTTTTCTCTATAAAACTTATATATGGAGCCCTCTCTTTCCCACTCCCACTGGCATGATGCTCAGGATTCACTTCATTATCAAAGGCAAAGTCCTCCACTGTCTAAAACTGACTGCTCTTGTCCCATGGTGCTTGCTGTAGCACCCCTATTGAAACAACAATAAAGACCATGCTACAGGCCAGATTAGTCCAGAAAAAACAGTCAATTGTGCTTCAAATATGTCTGTGACATAGGAATTGCAACCCACGTCTTGCAAGTAGAATAAATTACATGTTTAGTTATTTGCAGTGATCATGTTTACTCCCATGACAGAAGAATAACATTCAGAATTATGAACACAGGCTGTCCTGTGAAGACCAGCTAAAAGAAATTAGGTTGTTCAGTCTGGAGAAAAGAGGGCTTCAACACCTTCCAGTACCTAAAGTGGGCTACAAGAAAGATGGAGAGGAGTTTTTTACAAAGGTATGTAGGGATAGGACAAGAGGAATGGCTTCAAACTGACAGAGCACTATGTTTAGACTGCAAATAGAAAAGAAATTCTTCATTGTATGGGTGGTGAGGCACTGGCACAGATTGCCCAGAGAAGTTGTGGATGCCTGGACACCCCATCCCTGGAACTATTCAAGGCCAGGCTGTGTGTGGCTCTCAGCAACCTGACCCAGTGCAAGGTGTGCCTTGCCAGGGTATTGCAACTGCGTGATCTTTAACATGATTTCCAGCCCAAGCCAGTCCTTGATTCGATGATCTTGAAAGGCTGAAACCTGTCTTTTAGGGATAATTCAATTTTAAAGTTCCAGAGACACATCCAGAAACTGATGTATCAAACCTAAAATTAAAAGTGCCTTTTATGTTGATATATAGAAAGGCCTAAGAAATTTGGTCAATTTCTTTGCTGTTGCCTTCAAAAGTAACGGATCTCTCACTCTGCTATCCTAAATAACCAAAACAATTCTTTATTTATCTGAAATACAAGAAACCCTAGGTCACTCAAAATTCCATTCTGTTTTCCTTTTGGTCTGACTTCTTACAGGAAATCACACAAAGCTGGAAGAACATCATAATAGTGGTAAAAAAAAATTGAATAAATGTAACACTTTATTGTGTGTGTATTTTAAGAGTGGCAAACCAGGTAATTTTCTTTTAAATTATTGAAAACTGTTATGCATGAGAAATGCTTAATTGCTGTACTGTACTTTTTCTGAGAATACAGGTTTACATTTGCAGCTTGAAATCTATATAGTTATTGTGTTGGAGCTTCTGAGGGTCAGAGTTCTGACAAAGAAACTTACAAACTGCACTTCTCTGAATAGATATATCATACCTGATATGAAATTGTCAGGATTTCACCCCAGCCAGCATCCAAGCCCCAGCAACTGCTCACTCACTCCTCCACCAGCGGGACTGGGGAGAGAATCAGAAGGGTAAAAGCCAGAAAACTCATGGGTTGAGATAAAAAGAGTTTCATAGCAAAAGCCAGACATGTAGGCAAAGAAAAACAAGGAGTTCTTTCACTACTTCCCATGGTTTTCAGCCATCTCCAGGAGAGCAGGGCCCTATCAGCTATAATAGTGACCTGGGCAGACAAACATCATCACTCCAAACGTCCCCTCTTCCTCCTTCTTCCCCCCACTCTATGTACTGAGCAGGATGTCACATGGTCTGGAATATCCCTTTGGTCACTTGGGGTCACCTGTCCCAGCTGTGTCTCCTCCCAACCTCCCCGGCACCCCCAAATTCCTCACCAGAGGGGCAGCACAAACAGCAGAAAAGGCCTTGGCTCCGTGTAAACCCTGCTCACCAACAACAAAAACATCTCTGTATTATCAACCCTGTGTTTAGCACAAATTCAAAACACAGCCCTACACTAGTCACTGTGAAGAAAGTTAACTGTACCCCAGCCAAAACCAGCACAGAAACACTTTTCATAAGGTGTTCTGCATGACCCAGAAAATATATCTTTTCACATATTTTTTTCATGTCTTTCTGAGAACTCTTTACAAGACTCAAGTATTGAACTTTTTATCCTTCAGATTTTATGCTGAAACCTAACAACTTTTCCCCTAACCATTCAAAGCCTATAAAAGAGGTAGGTGATAAATTCCCTAGAATGGAAAAGAAATTAGGGCCTTAATAAGGTATGCCATTCTCTTTTCAAGATTTGTTATCATTTCACAGTGTCTGATTTCTCATTAACAGTCAAATACAGGTTATAGAAGACTATATCTCACAGAGAAGGAAAGTGTTTCAGCTCTCTGAAACTAGAAAAAAACTTCAGGCATTCAGAGGTGGCACTGAAAATTAAATTGTGTAGTTTTCAAACAGGAATAAAGAAAGATAAATTTAGGGATGAGAAAATAAATCATACTGCAGACTCTGAGGAGACTGCTTTTAATTGTCATTTTATGAAAGCAAACTATTGTCACTAAAGAGCTTGCAGAAAGCAACAGACAGGAAGTAAAATCAAATAGTAGAGAAAAGAGGAATGCTGAGAGAATCACAGAAACTTATGACATAGGAATACTTTGACAGAGGGGAGAGGTAAATTAGAACGGCAACTTTGGGAAAAACGCGTACTCCTCGTCCATACACTTATCTACTTGAACATGTAGAAAATTAGAAGTATAGAATGAGTTCTTCAGGCTTATGCTCTTAGCAAACTCCATCAGGTTCTAAAGAGCTTAGTCGCTGCTAACAAGATTCTAACACTCCATCTAATCCTGATGTCCTACTGAGATGGGCCGGGACAGAGTGAGGAAGGGGACAAAAGGACCCACACACAACTGAGGCAGGAACACTGGGGCTCTGCCTGCCTGGCAGCAATGCCGGTGGAGCTGGGAGAAACTGTGTGGAGAAGGCTGAGCAGGGTCACATGATGGGAGATGAAGGGAAGATTTTTTCCCCTGAGGGCAGTTGGAACACAGCTGACTCCTTCCTGGTAAGGTTTCCAGTCCTCACAGGTTAAAGTCCTGAGCCCAGGTCTTACCCCATGGCTGAGCTTTCTCCAGTCAGTGGTCAGACTGGAGACATCCCAAAGTCCTGAGTTATCCAGTGGCATCGTATAGTGGGCCATACACTAGCAGGAGCAGGACTGAGAAACATGTACTTTGTGCTCCATAAGGAAACATCTAAGGGACTCTCAACTACATACTTAGAAGTAGCATCGAGTGTGGCAGTTTCCAGAAGCAAAAGAAAACCATGTTTGCTGTACTTCCAATTGTACAGTAAATTTTTCTGCCAGCAACCAGCTTTCACTGCAAATGCAGCAGGGAAACAGAATATGATTTTTCCTATCCATCCCTTAAGATAACTCAGTGAGCCTGTGCTGTGCATGTGAAAGAAATCTATAATGGCATGAAGTGTCTTGGAGCACTGCAAAGAAGGTAGTGTGGTGTAGGAGATTGGGACTCTGAAAATATGCATTCTGTTTCAACATCTGTCTTTGATGAATTTAGTTTATACATCTGCAGAAGGATGACTATCTCTGAAGAATGAAGTATGCTTCATACAAGTTCATTATTCACTTCTGGAACTTACTTCTTTGCATGAAGTAACATCCTTGCATGAAGTGGCTTGATTGTCTTTGTATGGCACATGCATACTGAAGAAGGTAAATGGCTTGTCCATGAAGTTGACAAGGCAGTGAGTGACCCCATCTAGGTTTTAATGGCTGCAGAAATGTCTCCATAAAATTGGCAATAACCACTAGCAAACAACCACAGCATCCAGTCCTAAATAAAACTCCACTAATAAAAGTCACATGTCATAAAATGGCAGTGAAAAGTAAGCAAATACTTCCAACAGTTCAAAGACAGGGTATAGAAGCTTTTTCTCCAAGACAACGTGATTATAAAAAGATGTTGTTATATGAGACATTATTTCAGCTGTCATTATAGTGTCTTGTACATCACTGCATTTAATACAATTCAGTCAAAATGTTCAGAGGATTTATGTGCATTATTATTAAAGAATGCAAGTTCAGCAGCAGCAGGTGTGACATATCTTTTATTAATAAAATATAAAATGAATTGCTTACTAAAATACAATGTTTTGATTGATTTGCTTTTTACAAAAAAAACAACAAAAGACAAAGATGGAGAAATTCATTTTACATATTAAAATACCAGAGAGTCAGACAAACCTTCCTCTGAAGGCTTAAAATATTTGAACTTAGAAATCCTGGAATCAAAGGCTTTAAAAGGTTAACTATAACAGAATTTCACTATTCCACTAATCTGCTGATCCCAATAACATCTTTCATTCTTTACCCATTTCTTAGTCATTCTTACATTCTTCCATTTCTTACATCTGTAATCTCAGCCAAAAGAAGCAGTGGCACCACTCTCTCTTTACACGACTAATGTTTTATACACTCATTCTACCTTCATCATTCACCTTCAACCCTAACTCAGAGAGAAGAATGTGGTGAAACACTTGGGATTTCAGATTTTCCAAAGGGAAACATCAATACAATATCTGGATATATTCTGGATAAGTCTTTTCCTACTTACGCTACATCAGTGCCTAGAACCGAGGGAATCAGGACTATACATGTAGATTACTGCATCTTCCCTTTAAGCAAGCCATCACAGTGCATTGGTTTTTCCTGTACTTAAAATACAGACCAAGGGAAGGAGTGGATTTGGAACATGTCACTCACAAGTTTCCAGGGTTTCACAACATGTTTCCAGTTATTTCTACTGGTAGACAAGATACACACAAATAAACAAGAAAAATCTGTAGCAAACTAAGGGCTTGGTAGTAAGATGAGACTGTACTTAACTGGAGTATTTGAATGGCACTGACTGAGAACTCTAATCTCCTTCCTTGATTTAAAATTGGGAACCAGAAAAGGCCATAAAGAAGAAGCTTTAAAAAAATCTCTTCTTAAGGTAATTCTTCATAAATGTGACTGGATAGAGTGACAGGGCAGCAAAGGGAGAAGAAAGAGACCAACAGGATTGGCAGTTGTTGAGGCAGGAGTCAGTCCATCATTAAGATGGAAGCAGCAGCAGCAGTAACTGCGGCAACTGAGGTAAGTCTGGGAGTGAGCATAGACCAAGCTGCAAAGAGTGGCTCCCAAGCCCAGGGACACCCAAGCAGCAGACCAGAGCCCTGTCAGGACATGGAAGCCCTTGCAAGCCACTCAGGTGGGGAGGAGGGTTGCCAGGAGCTTTGCAGGAGATTTCAATGGCTGCAGGGAGTGAGAGAGACCCAGGCAGTAGCAAAAAAGGGCAAGCAAACAGGACATGGCATGTCAGAGGATGTGGTGAGGCAGTTTGCACTGCAGTTCACTCAGGCAGGGCGTGTGGGAGGGCACAGTCATCTTCACAGCTCCTGAGGTGAACTCACATGGTTGTTTTCTTCTGCCAGCTGGGACAGACTCAGCAATGGTTTCCACATGGTCAGAAGCCATCTCTAGAAACAGTGTGATGACCCACACAGAGCGCCGTCAGAATCATGGGGCTTTCCAGGTATCTGTCTGCGGGGAGTGCTTGAGCCTGGCCTTGGTACCAGGGAGCAGCAGAGATGACACCTGTGTGTGGCATGACCATGGGGATGATGTGCTCAGGCTGGTGGCAGAGCTTAAAGAGGAAGAAGAGAGGCTGAAGATTATCAGAGAGTGTGAGAGAAATCAGCCAGTGCAGACCCTTCCATCCCTGAGAAAAATGCAGAGGACGGAGGCTCAGGAACAGTCAGAAGAATCTGACCTTCTTGCCATCAGGAAGACATAAGGGACATAAAAGATGGGTGGGAATGGAAGCAGGTCACTGCTCAAGGAGGCAGGAGAACCCTTCCATTGCCTTCCCAAGAGCTCCCAGAGAATAGTAGGTATGAGGATCTGGAACTCAAGGGTCAGGCAAATGATAGTGGAGATAGTGAGGGTCTATCTATGCGAAATGGGAGGTGCACTAGAAGCCAAATGCACGAAGCAGGATCTTACAGGCTTGATGTCTCTCACCTGCAGTTGCATCAAAAACTCAGAGATCTCAGACACACAGTATTCAAGATCCTTGGAAAAAAATTATTTCCAAAACCAAAGTTCATTGACTGAAGATGACAGAGAATGAGCAGTTCAATCATTCAGCAAGTCTTTTGTGACCATGATGCAAACTTGATAAATCAGGAATTAAAGTGAAAATTACCAGCTGGAAATGAAGTTGGATGTACCTGGGGAGGAAGTACATCTGAAGTAGGGAATAAAAATTCTCTCAGCAAACAAGAAGATGAACAAAAGCTTGAGCATCATCATCAATCTGGACTAGCCAGGCCTGGTTCAACTAATTAGAATTTTTCCTCTTTGTAGCTCTACCAATGATCATACTCAGTAACATTATGGAATCAAACATTTTGGAGTTTTAGAATTAAAAAACGTGTTAGAGAAGTGAATTAAGTTCTCTTAAAGCCAAAATAAAATTCAGCAAATGGTTTAAGCCAAAGAAAGGGAAGGTGGGAATTAGGAGTAAAAGAAGTCCCAAGCATCACAAATACTGAAGCATATGCTGTCATACTTAAAAAGAAAAAAAAAAAAGAAAAAAAAAAGGAAAAAAATAAAGGAGGAATGTTGGAAGGAATGGGTTAAAAGTAAAAAAAACTGGTAGGAGGATTGAAAATATGCTCCAGTGACCTTGCAGGTGGAAATAACCCTTGATAAATCTGTGTGAAGAGCAGACTGGTGATTCTCTAGCAAAGACTGAGTTTAATGGTGTCTGCATCTCTGCTTGTGCGTCCCTTCCTGACTGCTGCTTTGGGGATCCCCCAGTTATTAAGGTAACAGAAATAAGTTTAACCTTTGTGTTTCAGCCATGGGTTTGTGGTTCTCCCAGCTGCCTGCCTGTGCCAACTCAGAATCACCAGAAAAGAAAACTCTGTTATTCATACTGCACTTCAAATCAAATCTCTTATCTGTTTTGAGCTTGTTCTGGCACAGACCTGCTTACTGATGTTCACTAGTTGCTTAAATGAGGACTGATACTCTAAAGGAATGGTTCTAGATTATGAGGTGGTAATTACTGCTACATCTTCTCTAGCTTTACAAAGAACCTCAAAGTGTCTTGTGAGTAATGTAACGTAGGTTCAAACTGATTATTAAAACCTAATTGGTCCTCTAAGGCCCCCAAGAACAGAGAAAAACACTGTCTCTGATACTGGAAGACAGGTATTAGTGCAGAATGTTGAGATGCATTTTACCATGACAGTTTGGTTTTACTATTGCAAACAAAATCTTTTTTTAAATACATTTTATGGTTTATGTTTACTAGTTTAATACCTGCCTTTCTAAAGATGGCTTATCCCTTGAGGTATTCAGCAGGCTAGGTCCTTACAAGGTGGGCTAAAAATTCCTGAAAAAAAGTCCTTAGACACTGCACTTATTTAGACAGTGGGTTTTTTTTTTCTTGACTCAGAATGAGCATGCTTTTTTGAGGCACTGTTTATTTTTTTGCCAAACCAGATTTTATTTACTTCTATTCTTCAAGAAATTAAACTTTTCCCATTAATACAAATGAACTGGTTTTGGGGGTGGGTTCTGGGTTTGTTTTTTGGTTGTGGTTTAATTATTTTTCCTTTTGCTGTTTATATAATTACCTTTTACAAATGGTTATCATGGGGAGTTTTCAATGGTGCAATATCAGGAAAGCTTTTGACTGATAACACCTTGTAAAAGATTTTTATTGGCCATTTCATTGAGGCAATTGACGCTGATAGTAAAATTTATTGGTGGTATTATATTGGTGGAAATGCTGGAAATTTGCCCAAAGTTTCCTTTGTTTCTTGTATGGTTTATAGCACTGATGTTTAGATTCACTAAAAGGTCATCATCATCATGAATTTGGTTTTTTGAAGCAGCTTCTTAGACTGGACTCATTTTCACATCTTGTAGTTTTGGTTTGGTTTGGGGTTTTTTTGTTGTTGTTTTTGTTTTGTTATATTTTGGTTTGGTTTGGTTTTTGGTTTGTTTTGGGGTTTTTTTGTTTTTTTCCACACACTATTTTTATCTCATGTAATGGCCACAGGTACCTTTAGGCTGTAGGTCTGGGTATGTTGTGGAGACTTCAGCTTCTGTACTGACCAGAATAGTTGCTATTTGACCAGAATAGTTTCCTCTTTTGTCTTCTCAATTTTCAAAGTGTTTTTCGATGTGTTTTTCACAAATGGGACTTCTGAATTTAGTAACATGTAGATCACAGTTAAATACTAAACGTAATACTTTTAGGGATTATTTACTTTAAAAGCTTTGTATCAAATGATTCATCTAAATCCAGGTGATTTTTCAACTTCCAACAAGTTAAGAAGATCATCTATTTCGGTTTTTTATTATCTCAAGGTGTAAGAGAAAGAACATTAGTCCCAGAATACCCATTATAAGTAGTCACAGCTATCAAGTAACTCCACTGATACTAAAAGGAATTTTGTTATGTCACTCAAGCAGGGAAGTTTAGGTGCCTTATTCAAAACAGTAAAGATTTGAGGGGCACATTCTCTAATATTTAATTTTAAAACGACTTTGCTAAAAAAACAGAAACAGGAAAGATAGGAGGATCTTTTTGTTCCATGTGACTTTTTCTGCTGAGACTGTAATAATGCTGCCTAAAAGCACAGCTTGGGATTTGAGACTTTGAAGCCCCATGAGGATGGCTTGCACTCCTTGAATGATACAAAGAATATTGATGACTTTTTCACCTCTACGTTATGTTTTAAAGAAGGAAAGCATGTGGGTGAAGATTTATCTATATGACTAACTCCTTCCACAGGGAACACTTTCAGGTTATATTTCTCATGGTAAGTTTAAAATTTGCTTATTAGCAGCATCATTCTCTGTTAATATTACACCAAAACAAGTTAAAGAACAACTGTCATGGTATATTTTGTCACTCAAGCAGGCAAGTTTAGATGCCTTATTCAAAACAGCAAGGATTTTGGGGGGAACGTTTTCTTATATTTAGTATAAATATCAGCATCTTCCCTTTTGCCAGAAAAACAAACTCAAACAGCTGTCAATTGTTTTTTCTCTCAGAGGACCCAGAAGGCTGAATGGCAATTAATATAAAAGCTCCCTAGAGTGCTTCCTGTGAATGGGACTCTCCAAATACAGACCAGCACAAAAATTGTCTTTGAGGACACTCTCTCTGACACTCGGGGTACTGAGGGTCTGGTAATATTGTGGACAGAAAGTTTTCTTTTCCCTCATTTGCACTCCTGCACAACTCTGCAGTTCTGACAAAGAAATAATATCTTGTGCTGACTTATAAATCAGAACAGAAAAGTGATCTATGCTGAAAATAAGCCTTCAGAGAGGATGTATTATCAAAGGAGGCATTTCATCTCACCATTCACACAACCACAGAAGCACAAAATGGGTAAGGTTGGAAGGCACGACAGTGGGTTGTCTGGTCCAACCTCTCTGCTCTAGCAGGGTCATCCTAAAGCACATGGCACAGGATTGTGTCTAAATGGTTCTTAAATGTCTCCAGTGAGAGAGACTCCACACCTTCTCTGGGCAACCTGTTCTAGTGTGCCATCATCCACACAATAAAGTTCTTCCTCATATTCAGGTGGAACTTCTGTTCAGAAATATCAGTTTCTGACTGTTGTACCTTGTCCCATTGCTTGGCACCACTGAGAAGAGCCTGGCTCCATCCCCTTGACCTCAGTGCTGGGGGGGGTTATGAAGCAGATCATCTGGAGTGTGATCATGCAACACACACATGGGACAACAAAGGCATCTGGCCTAGCCAGCACAGATTTAGAAAAGGCAGGTCCTGCTTCACCAACCTGATTTCCTTTTATGACCAGGTGACCCATCTAGACGATGAGGGAGAGTCTGTGGATGTGTGCTTCAGCAAAGCATTTGATATTGTCTTCTATGGCATTCTCCTGGAAAAGTTGGCAGCCCATGACTTGGATAAGTGCACCCTTTAATTGACAAGGGTGGTCAGTCAAAGGTTGAACTTGATGATCTCAAAGGTCCTTTCCAACCTAAATATTTTTGTGATTCTGTGATACTCTCATTCTAGATACTTAAAAATATTGATGACGTCCCCTCTCAGTTGTCTCTTCCTGAGGCTGAACAGGCCCAGCTCCCTCAGCCTTTCCTCATAACAGAGATGCTCCAGTCCCTCAATCATCTTGTCGTCCTCCTTGTCGACCTGCTCCAGGAGCTCCATGTCTGTCTTGTGCTGAGGTGCCCAGAACCGGACACAGTGCTGCAGGTGAGGCCTCACCAGGGCTGAGTAGAGGGGCAGGATCACCTCCCTCCACCTGCTGGCAATGCTCCTCTTAACGCAGCCCAGGGTACCCCAGGCCTGCAAGGCCACAAGAGCACTGCTGGCTCACGGAGAGCTTGCTGTCCACCAGCACCCCCAGCTCCTTCTCCACAGAGCTGCTTTCCAGCAGGTCACCCCCAGCCTGTGCCGGTGCCTGGGGTTGTTCCTCCCCAGGTGCAGGGCCCTGCCTTTGCCTTTGTTGAACCCTCATTTTTGACTAAAGAATGACACCAAGGTCTCTCTCTTAAGCTAGAATAGCAGTCAGGAACTGAAGTCAACAAAACTGCATAGATAATCAGCACTTAGCTGAAAATTATTCCATTGTCTTTGATTGCTTTAACAAAAATAATTCCTCTTTCTTCCACATGTGGGCTTTCAGTGACAAATACATTTTTAGTGATTTGTAAAATCATTATTTAATGTAATTTCTGATATTTGAGAAGGAGTTTCCAACTAAAATAGTTACCTTAGCCATTAGATTTTTTTTGAAGTTGTGTTTAAAAAAACCCTCTAGGTTCTGGATTTTTCACCCATCTTCCAACACATTTTTATCTTCCACTCTCTAACCTATTAAATTATCTTCAGCATGGAAAAACTTGAGTACAAGCTAGAAGACCAATTTTCTGATTGTCTTTTTTTAAAAAAGGTGAAAAAGAAATACCTAACCTTTTACAAGACATATTGTGAAAAATTAATATCTATTCCTTTAGAACTGAGAGTCTCCAAGCTATTATTTTTCCCCAAGGTCAAGGTTTTTGTTATTCTTACCAAAAGTAGTGGGGAATATAGAAACAGAAAGAAAACTATTCACAGAGCACCTCTATCTATCATTTGGTTTATGTCACCTGACTGAAAAATATATAATAATATACCAAATATATAATAATAATACCAAAACTAATACTAA
Organism: Dicrurus megarhynchus; assembly: GCA_013399195.1. Classification (NCBI taxonomy): domain Eukaryota; kingdom Metazoa; phylum Chordata; class Aves; order Passeriformes; family Dicruridae; genus Dicrurus; species Dicrurus megarhynchus. The sequence goes on along the minus strand of VXAD01008919.1, from coordinate 268,522 downwards.
TAATAATACTAATAACAATAACACCAATAATAATAATAATAAATGAAAGCAAATAAAAAGAGGTTTAAAATTAAAATTACTCTTATATTTTAAAAAATCAGTACAAATTTTAAAATCTGATCTACTTCAAACAGTGCAAAATTGCAAAACAATTTCTACTTTCATGTTTCTACATGGCAGTTAATTTTTTCCTTTTTAAATCAACTCTTTCATTTAAGCGGTAGTAAGTAAATTTCAGGGAATAGTCTGTAATAAATGGGCAGCTAAGAAAAACAGATATATTAAGATACAGCAAAGTTCTACCATCTGGTAATTGAACTTGAAATAAAATATCATGCACAAATATTATTACTGTTGTTTTACATTGAGGATCTTGGGGTTTTAGGAAATTTCACTGAAGTAAAAGCTTTCAGAGAGCATTTTAGCTCTAGACCTTATCTAGATCACGTAGAACCTCTGAAAACAGTCTATGCATCATGGAAATATTGTACTTTACTGCTTTCTTTTCACGACGATATTTTGGGGGTGTGAGGGGGATGGATAGTGGTGTTGCTATATTTAACAAATTTTCCAAATATCTAATTCCACACCTGCAACAAACTTGATAGTCTCATTTTTTGTAAGATGCCCCAACTGACTAAACTTTTGTTACCTAGACCACAACCACCCAAACTTAAGCATAAAACTTGGCAAGCTGAGCATTTCTATCTTGATGTACTTGAGTAAAGAACACTATAACATTTACTAAATTTTTTGTTGATGAAAAGGGTGACACTATGTACCTGTATGTGAAAGGAAAGAAGGTTGTCTGATAATTTTGGGAGATTTAAACATGTCTGTACATTTCCAGCAGCAAGTTGTATTTTTACTGTAGGAAAGAATTCCTCTTTCATTGTCTCAAATTCTGTGGTATGGAAAACACTTGTTTCCTTTTTTTTTAATCTTCATTAAAAAGACATTTATGCTCCCAGCAATAGTAATGAAAAAGAGAAAGAACCAGAGCCAGGACTTATTTGCAGTGTCCTTTTCTGCTCTTTGCCTGTGGAAAGGGTACATTGTATAAAAATGCACACGCTAAATGATAAACTGTTCAGCAAATAAACACTGCCCTCTGTGGGACAAAAAGGTCCCTCATCTGCTACAACTTTCTGCAAGGTTTTCAAAGTGATGCCATACCTACTGTCAAAATATTATCCATGGCATGCTTATAAGAAGAAATGAGCAATCTTTTAGTGTAAAACTTGTGGCCTTATCTAAAACTATATGGCAATGTTAATTATGAGTAATATCAGGAAGCAAAAGATAAAAAGACTAAAGGATTTTCTTTGATTTAAAAGGTATGTTCTAATAGAAGATTACACTGCAGCTCCAGCAACATAATTCTCTTATTTCCAGCCACAGCAAAATGGAAATTTTCTGAATGTTAACTTTTCCTGAATCTCAGCAAGACAGGGATTTTATGTTAATTTTTTGTCTTCCCTTTTATCCCCTCTACTCAAAGAAGAAATTTCTATAGTGATCTACACTGCAATATTTTGGTGTCAGCTCTGATACACTCTTCTCACCAAGAAAAGCACAACAGAAGAAGGAAAATTTAGCAAGACATAACAAGAGCCAGCAAGCCAACTCCTCGGTTCTCTAAAGGCCATAGGCTATATTTAGCAACAGCCAGAGAATCTGAAATTACCAATCTCCCTGTCTTCCAAACTAGTTTCAGTATGCATTGTTTTTCAGTAGAAAGAAGGAAATAATACACTTTTGCCACCCACATTCTATGACAAGACACATACTTACAGACTCAGGTTGAATCAAGGAAAAATATTTCTTACCACCCTGTAACATGTGCTTTGGTTTGCAGAAGGCAAGGTCATGGCCTTGCTGTCTCCACCTTTCTTGCCTTCAAGCCACCTGAAGCAGTAGGGGCAATAGGTCAAAAGAGCATGCACAGGTCCTGAAATGTCTCTGAGGGAATGTCATGTATTAATGTCATATGGCACCATTGCCCTGGTCACCGGGGAATGTCAGTCAGCAGGAAGCTGAAGGCATATTTGCAAATAACTCTTATATTTTTACTGCCATTCAGGTGATACAGGACTTTTCAAACAAAGTTAGCAAAGTCTCTCCACATATTTCAAGTGTGTATCTACATGACTCTTATGGTCTTATATCATGGTTATGAAGCATGATATGTTTATAACTAAGAAAGCTGACAGAGAGGACAGGCACAGGGAGATTAGCATGAAAGAAACTATGCTTTACACCTCATGTCACAGCACTTGTGAGCCCAAATCAGGAGCCCTTCATCCAGTTTTATGTCCCACAGAAAGACACTGCTACACTGAAATGAGTCTGGCAGAGGGTTCCTAACGCAGCCAGGGCTGGGAGCACACAACAAACAAGGTGGGACTGAAAAGTGGGATTGACCTGCAAAAGGCAGCTGCTGAGCAATCTAAATATTAACTTCAACTACCTAATACATGGTGACTTACAGAGAAAATTGGCCACACACTTTCTGGAGATACAGAACAGAAGGATAAGGAGCAACAGCTACAAGTTATAGCACAAAAAATTAGTTCCAAATAGATACAAGGAACTAACTCTTCACCAGCAGGGTAAATAAAGACTGGAGCTGAACATAAAGGCCGTGGGATCTCCATCATGGGAGACCTTGAAAAACTGAATTAGGGTTCTCTTCAGACTAAATCAGTCCATTTCTGTGACTCACCATTGACATTGCTGAAAAAAATGGCCCAAGTAAGAAAAGGTCTTCCTGAAACTGCACAATTTAAAAATAATATGTTTACAGTAGAAAAGAATTTCCACAAGAAGTTGGTATTCCTGAAAAACTACAGCTTCTTTGATCTTCTAGGTTAAATAAAACAATCTCCTGGTCTCCTTTCCTTACGTACATACTTTTGCCATTCTAGCACATGATGCAAAACCAGTGTTACAAATAGTTTTCAAACAACACCATTTGGATGTGTTTGCTCCTAATGTTACAAAAAGTGTATTTCCATAAGAAGGAGCTTTAAAGTAAGGTCTTAGAAGTTTCCCAGATTAATAAAAGATCTCCTGACAGCTTGCTTCTTTCCAAGCATGAATGTTTTCTCACAAGTGTTAGTAGTATTCATTTTAGCAGTACACAGCAGGACTACTCTTCCCATGCATCAGGTTGGGCTTTCCAAGACAGAAGTGTGTGAACAAGGCATACAGTACATAAACACTGAATCTGTACAAAAAACACCAGACACACATGCTGTAGAAACATCCTGAAGTTAGAAAGACAAAATTCCTTCTGCTCTGGGAACCATGTGTTTGAATTTTCTTTGGTATAGCTTTTTATGGCATAAATATTATAAAAATAAAACAAATAAAAATTTAAAAAATAAAGTATAAAATGAAATGAAATGAAATGAAATGAAATGAATAAAATAAAATATAAAATAAAATAAAATAAAATAAAATAAAATAAAATAAAATAAAATATTTTTTTTAAAACAGTGCAGCTAGCCAAAATTTTAACATTATGTTCCCTTATTTTTTTTCTGGATCTTTGTGACCTAGACATGGGTGTAATGACAGCTGTTAAAGAAATTTTCCTGGCTGGTAGTCATTCTCACACCACCTGATCTGGGACCGAGGCCCCTTCCCAAATACACCCCCCACACTCACACGGTCACACCAGATTTCTTTATTGGATTTACCACAGGTTTCCCACAGCAGAGTCTCAGGCATCTGGATCCTTAAAATAATTTAAGCACAGTGTAAGAACAAACCAACAGCTCAAGCTGGTGCCTCTGAGGAGGGACCCAGAACAAAGGAACCCGTGGGCTTTTATCCCCTCACCAGTCTGAGTGTGGAAAGGTCTGGGATCATCGGCTCCTGCCGTGTCTCAGTGTCCAGTCCCCTGGCTGGGCCACTGGTCCCCGGGCCCTTGTTGTGCCGAGGGTCGGCTCTTCATGGCCTCTCTGCCTGGGCTCCACCAGCCAGAGCTGAGCCTGCAGCTCCCACTGCAGCTGCACCCTGAGCTACCTCAGTGAACGTGCTCCTCAACAGTAATCTTTTTTGTTCTTCTCCAAAGGATGAAACTCTGCATTGGTCATCACCAGAGAGGTTCACATAGAGAAATTAGTTAGGAACTTCCCAACTAAATGAATAAATTACATTATTAGACTGCAGAAGAAAAATCACCATATTACCTGGCTTGCTGCAGTTGAACCAGGATTTAGCAGACTGTATAATTTCCTGCTCAACTGGAACAAATTTTAGTTTTCTGATTTATGTCTGAAAGGGTAAGAAAGCTACAAATTTAATGAGAAATTATATGTGCACTGGAATTGGTAAGTCCTCTTGTCTTTTTTATGTGAAATTTTGTATCTCAATTAAGTCAAGAAAATTGTTTCTTTCTTCATGGATTCCCTCTGTAGATTACACTAAAAAAGACCTCCTATCTCAAGAGTCAGGAGCTAACCTAAGGGAGGATTTCTCTATTAATCTCTTCTGGAAGTGTTCTTCTCGTCCTAGATAAACTTATATAGAAAGGCTGTGACATAGCATTTGTAGTTGTTGGTGTGTTTTCTTAAGCTCCTCTGTAAGCCACAGTGTTGATCAGTAGACTGCAGAAGATGTGAAACAACTGCCAAAGGCAGCTCCTGTGAGTTGTGCAGTGTTGTCTCTCACTCTGTTAGTGGATAAACCGTTCCAATACAGGTTTTCCTATTTTAAGATAAATATTGCACAAAAATCTAGTCTAGAATGAGAATAGACTGGTCAACAACAAAAATACCAGCCTGTGTGTTTACACAGCCTTCTATCTAAAAAATTTTGGCCATTCCCTTTACTTCTACTGAGAGCTGCATAGCTAATAAATCCATTTCATGCATCACTAATCTAGAGAAAATTATTACTTCAGAAATTGTATGGCATCTTTCCGAGGACGTCAAATTCCTAAAGATTCAGTAAAACATTAAAAAGATTGTTCCATATTTTTTCAGCATGGATGTAAAACCATTCATCATAGAAGTTTATAAAGCATTTCAGGAGATTCTTTGAGTTTGCTATCAATACTTATCATCCCTGAGAACTGCCCCCTGTCTTTACTACTTTGCAGAGGGAATGAGGCAAAAAAGGGGGCTACTTCGCATAGAGAGAGTTTAAGTTCCTGTTGCCATGGTAACACTGCTGCATGTTAGGAAGCTTTTCTGAATATTTTGACTTTTTTTCTATCCCTGCCTTTGCTCAATAGATCTTTAGCGCTCACACATTTAATTCACCTGACAAAAGCTTTTTTCTTTTTAACAAAGCCCTGCTGCTACTATTATTGTTATTGTTGTTGTTATTTTATTGTTGGTGGTGGTGGTTTTGTTACTGTTAATATTAATACTAATATTATTATCAACTTCAAAATCTTTCCCTGCACAGAGTGAGACATCTTCTATGTCAGCAAATGCTTCATGGTAACTTTCTTCCCCATCTTGAACAGGAGCAACAGGGTCCCAGCAGGTTTTAATCCTTACCCTTTTCTTGCAACCATACTGCATTTTCATGGTTTTTCCTCTTGCACCCATGATGGCTCATATATAAGAAAGATTTGGACAAAAGGAAAGACCAGGAATATCTACCCAGTCACAGGGCAGTGCTCAGAAAGGCTTCAGGGCTCAGAGTCAGGTGCTGTAAATCCTGAGGGCAGTTTCCCCAAGTAATCCTGACACATCCACTTGTACTTTCTGTCTCAATTTCCTCCTGGGTCAGCCAGAGGTGAGAGCTGGTCTAAGCAAGTACAGTGACCAGTACCGCTTCACTTTTAGCAATTACAACCATCCTGTGGGATAATAGGTACATCTTTAACCTGGACCCAGGCAAAACTTAGGACTTCTCAGTGTAACAGTTCACAGTCCATTCAGAGATCTTTAGCACTCAGAACCAAAACTTAAGAACCCCAAATTTTAACTTTTTTAAGCATGCACATTTGAAATACCTCAGGTTTTAGGAATTATTTTTTCCATTAAGTGAGTAGAGTTGTACCAACAGTGTAACATCTGTCTCTGTAATCTCTCTGTGCATCATTTTTTCCATCTTTAAAACAGAGATCATGCTTCTTCTGCATCCCTGAGGTGTGTTGAAATGTCTGGACAGGCAGTGTCAGAGGAAAGACATCAAGACAAGGCTAATGAGGAGAAGCACCTTTTTTATTTAAGAAATTGGAAGTGGTTTCAAAATAGCAGATATCTACTAAAAGCCTTTATTCAAATCCCTTACAGAATTATCATTTCTTATGAAAGCGTATAACTTTCTGGTTTTGACACAATTCTCATTATTGAAATATTCTTAAAACATAAAGTAGCACACATGTACCATCATTGTTGTGGTATTCTGAATGTATTTTCATTCTTCTATTCATTGTTTGTTTACCAACAACCATGGAAACAAAAGTATCCAATGCCTAATAAAAGTACTAACCATAAACATCCTCAAAAAAACATTTTCATAGAGGAATAAACACCAGCATTTCAAAAGCATTAAAGCATTGGAGATAAAATGTGAGCATCTACTTAGAGCTCCAGGATTGCTGTAGCCTGTAAGTTTAGCAGAGTAATACTTCCTGCCATGACAAAAGGAGAAGAGGGTAGCTGTGTTTCTGCTGAAAAAGTAATTTCAGCCTTGCAAAGATTTACTGATCATATTGCTTGTCATTGCTCCAAGAGCTCTAGACAGATATGACTGTTTTATTTTAAATGTAAATGAATAAATAAAAATACTGATTGACATAAACACCTTTATATCATTTTCTAGTGTTCTTTTCTAATATAGCAGGTGTCTTATTTTCTTCTTCAACTGCAGCAGAGACCTCAGAAACCCTCAATAATGACTTGGCAATCTCAGGATTATCTAAGTTATCCAGAGACATCAGTAAATACAGTTGTGCTCAGCCTGCACTGCATATGATGGGCTTTCCTGCTATTGCAGGCTCAGTCTCTATATTCAAATTCAACATTGGCTAGAAACAATTTCAGATCCCTTCTGTGCATTCTACAATAGACACAGCCTCAGCAATCTCAAAAAGATCAGTGCTGCCATCCTCTGTATCATCTGTTTCTTCAAAGAGACAGGTGCTGGGAAGGTTCCTTACAGCAACAGGGCAACCTGGTCCTGAGCACAGTGAAGAACAAAAGAGAGTTCACATTCTGTTTGATTAATTAACTCCCAAATGATACACCCACAGAACAATAACTTACAAGGAAGAAAAGATAGGGACATTGTATTTGATGTAATTGATGTAATTGATGTTTAGAGCTCTCTTTACCTCATGTTTAATTTACACTTTTCGTCACTGCAGTATCTGGCCAGGGCAATCCAGTAGTCTAATCACTTTCTGCTCATTAATATAATTCTAAAACTATCAAAGATCCCTGGTAACAGCCCTGTTGCTCTTTTTTGTTTTGTTTTGTTTTAGGAGGGGATGTTGCTTTTTTGTCTTGCAGATGGAAGCAACGTTTCTCAGTGCATGATATTGAAACTCCGTTTCTACAATAGAGCAGCTGGGGGTTTGCAAGTGGTACTGCAATTACATGACAAAACATACTGATCATATAAACTTATGTACACTCACCCCACCTTTAAATCAATTCAAATGCAGTTTATTTGTCTATGCAACAGTTAATTTTATAAGTAACACATCATCTTCCTATGCCATTCTAATGTAATCTGATAACCTTTCCTCCTAAACAATGCAAAAACTCCAAGTAAGCATTGTATTGGGTGTTCCTGCTGATCTAAATGAAAACAAAGCATGTCTGTGCACAAGATCATGGGACAGTGCTGATGATCTATCTACACACAAAGCTAATGTAAAGAATTGGCAATATGCGGTGATGCTTCACAGTTCTGTTCTAGAGGCAGTTTGTTCAGTATTTTCATCAGTGATGTGGATACAGGGACTAAAACACACAAATTGGCTGATGACACCAAACTGTGAGGCGTTGACTCTCCCAAGAGACCTTGCAGGATATCTAGATATATTGGAGCATTGAGCAGTCACCAGTGGCATGAAATTTAGCACGCCCAAATGTGGGATTCTGCACTTTGGGTGGGCTAATTCTGGACACAAGTACTAACTGGGAGAGGAGTGGCTGGAGACCAGCCCTGCAGAACAGGATCTGGGGTGCTGGTTGGCAGCAGGATCATTGTGAGCCAGCAGTGTGCCCAGGCAGCCAAGAGGGCACTCTGCATCCTGGGGGCATCAAACACAGCACAGCCAGGCAGTCAGAGAGATTATCCTGCTGTACTGAGCACTGGTGTGGCCTGAGCTGAGTGTTGTGTCTGTGCTGGGTCACTCTGTTCGAGAAGGACGTGCTGGTCCTTGATTTTGTCCAGAGGAGGGCACCAAAGCTGATGAAAGGGCTGGATAGTGTGTCCTGCAAGGAATGGCTGAGGACCCTGGACTGGTCTCATTTGCAGAAATGGAGGCTGAGGCTGACCTCATTGCCCTCCACAGATTCCTGAGGAAGGGGAGTGGAGAGGGAGGTGCTGAGCTCTTTCCTCTGGGATCCAGTGATAGGGCATGTAGAAATGGATCAAAGTTGTATCAGGGGTGGTTTGTAATGGACATTACTGAAAGAGTGATCAAACACTAGAACAGACTATCTAGAGATGTGGTCAAAGCCCTATGTCCTTTGGTGTTCAAGAGACATTTGGACAACACCCTTAATACCATGCTTTAACTTTTGGTTGGCTCTGAAGTGGCTGGACAGTTGTACTGAATGATTTTTGCAGGCCCCTCCCAACCTGAATATTTTATTTGTGGTGGCTTGTCCCTGGATGGATGTCCCGAGCCCACCAAAGCCATGCTATTACTCCCCTCCCCAGCTGGACAGGAGAGAGGAAAATCTAACAGAAAGTGCATGAGTTGAGATAAAGACAGTGAGAGATCATTCACTGATTACTGTCCAAGACAAAATAGACTTAACTTAGGGAAATTAGTTGAATTTATTACCAATCAAAACCAAAGCAGGACAATGAGAAATAAAACAAATCTTAAAAATTCCTCTCTGTCACTCATCCCTACTGCCCAGGCTTAACTTTATTCATGATTCCCTACCTCCCCCCTCCAGCAGGAGAGGGAGATAAGGATGGGGGATTACAGTCAGTTCATCTCAGGTTATTTCCACTGCCACTACTTCCTCAAGGGGAGGACTCCTTCCCCTGCTCCAGCATGCTCCCTACAGTCTTCCATGAACTTCCCAATGTGAGTCCTTCCACGTGTTACAGTTCTTCATGAACTGCTCCAGTGTGGGTCTCTTTCTATGGATGCAGTCCTTCAGGAACAGGCTGCTCCAGCATAGGTCCCCCACGGGTCACAAGCCCTAGGAGAAATCTGCTCCAGTGTGGGCTTCCCAGAGGTCAAAGCCTTCTTTCAGGCATCCACTGAGATCTTCCATGGGCTGCAGGTGGATCTTTGCTTCACCATGGACCTCCATGGGCTGCACGGTCACATTCTGCCCTCACCATGGTCTGCACCATAGGCTGCAGGGGAATCTCAGCACTGGCTCCTGAAGCACCTCCTCCCTGCCTTCTTCACTGGCATTGGTGTCTGCAGAGCTGTTCTTCCCACATATTCTCACTATTCTCTTCTGTGGGTGCCATTACTTCTGCAGAGTAGCATGGTTTTTTACCTTCTCTAATATGTTACCTTAGACTGGCTACCACAGTTGTTGATGAATTTGATCTTGGCCAGCAAGGAGTTCAACTTGGAGCCAGCTGGCCTTGACTCTATGGGACATGGGGGAAGCTTCCAGCAACTTCCCACAGAAACCATCTCTGTAGCCCACTCCCCCGCTACCAGAATCTTGTCATGAGACACTATTTTCAATACACCTCTTCTCTCTTCTCTTCTCTTCTCTTCTCTTCTCTTCTCTTCTCTTCTCTTCTCTTCTCTTCTCTTCTCTTCTCTTCTCTTCTCTTCTNCCTCCCCTCCCCTCCCCTCTTGCCTCGCCTCGCCTCGCCTGTCTTAATTACACTCTCTCTCTTCATTACACCTACTATAACCTCTCTTAAGGGTGTGACACAAGTGCAGAATGTATTTGTCTTATACAGCATCCATAACAAATCTATTCGAGTAACAAACACAGTTTGGTAAATCTGAATGCAGATCAGATTTTTTAGTACTCAGTGTTCTTCCTGAACTTCCCTACTTGACACGCATTTAGGTCCTTTATAGCACAGTTGTCACACTAGGCAAGTTTTATTAAACACTTGCATCTATGATTCTAAGACATTCTCAGCCACTGAGGAAATTACAGCATCTGCATCTGAAGTTTCAGTACTCCCATTTTATTAGCAAGGAGACATTCTTCTTCTCTTGTATTCCTAGAAAAGAATATGTAGATACCTTGGTGGCTTTTCAAGACCAAGCAGAAACAGTCCAAGTTAGACAAAAGCATCTATGAAATTTTATTAATAAGTAAAACCTCTCTTTTATGTTATCAATATCACACCAGAGAAAAATCTGCAAAGCTGCAGCTGAGACCATTCTGCTACATCACAGAATCAACTCCTAGTGCAAAAACTTACATTTCTTTTAAAGAAAGTGCTCACTGGCTTCTTTATACATTTTCACCTGTAATGTTGAATTAGGGAAAAAAGCTATTCATTCTAAAAATTTCTTATTACAGTTAGTCCCAATGCTAAGGTACACTGCATAGCACAGGAGGGCTTATACTCTATCTGAAGCTTAACTGATAAAAAGTTAAGTCAGAAGGAGAACTAGAAGAACTAGAAGGACTAGAAAGACTAGACAGACTAGAAGGACTGCTTTTAGCAGCCCAGAGTTTAAATTGTTCAGAGTGATCAGTGAAGAATCATCCTCTTCCTATATAGAAGTTTGATATGTTGCTTTGAGATCTGAAGCTCCTTGAAACTAGCATTGCAGTGATGAACTTTCATCGGAAAAATGCAGACTTGGCTATTGTAAGAAATCTTCTTTGATAAAGGACAATCTTATCCCTTCTAGCTTTATAGATTATCTACTCAGGCTAGAGCACTCATTGAGTTGTACAAGAGGTTGCCTATAAATGTCTTCTTTTACAGAATGGCATGTAATCAATTAGCTTCTGTTTACAAGACTCTTCTCATCTGCCTGTGTTACACTTATTCCGTATCCCTATGGTAAACCAAAAATTTCACAACTATCCATTCATTAACAGGTGTTCTAAGAGAAGAGTGTAACTGCAAAAGTTACAGCTTCAGTGCTTCCTGCTTCCTTTGCTTAAAATTATTGTACTTCCTGTTTCTTTTGCTTAAAACAATTATGCTTCCTTTTCTCCTGTACTTGAACTTCCATCTTGCATCATTTTTTATTCTGATGGATATTTTTCTCTTGCCTACAGGCTAGTAAATATCTTTCTTAATTATTCTGTGACCTTGATCCAGAATTTTATTACCAAATTACTAGATTTACTAAATTAATAATTACTAAATTACTTACTTGATTGCTAACCACTTTTGTTCCATAAGAATGTGAAGGAAAGACCTCAAATGGACTTATTTTTTATAGTCATGAATTTTATAACAGCAGTTTTTAAAAAATGCACTCACAGAAGGAATATATTTATGAATGTCAACAATATTCCTAAACAGTTGCCCTACTTTTCATACAGAAGTACTCAAAATGTTTCCACAGATCATGCATAAGTCCTGTTTAACCACTTGTCAAGGACTTCACTATACTGAGAACAAGTTTTACAACAATGTTTAAGAGCTGCCTCAAATCATCTATGGTATTAGGGAAGAGCTGGTACTGTCAGCAATGTACCCTGACATCTCACTGATATTTAAAGAGCATTTTAGTACCACATTTTCAAAAGAGCTTGAAGATATTTAGATAGGCATGGTGTGGGATTTTCACTAGGTGACCCATATGTCTTTGAAATTGAGGGGCATTATACACCCCCACTCTGCTGGGCTGGAAACCTCTCTAGATACCTCCTTGCCATTGCTAATGTTACAATTTAAATTGCAATGTTGCATTTAAATCCTGACTCCCTGACAACTGAAGATGAGCCATTACTCTCAATTTTTGATTTTCCAGTTCTGATTAAATTGTAAAAATTAATTGGAATTATATCTTCTTTGCCTTATCTGAATATCTCTCTCTGCAGGCAAATATCAAATGTGATGCTTCAGTATATGGTACATATCCTTTTTCTTATTGCAGCCATATAAGAGTGCTTCTATGCTTTTACCACCAGAGTAGGGCACAGTTCATTCCTTGAAGATAATCAAATTAGGCAAACCAGATGATAATGCTTTAATATCAAGTCTGAAGTAGGATTATAGTTTCACAGAGAAGGAAAGGAGAGGCCACAGCAGTTTTGTAAGGTGATAGCAGAGATCTGGGACTAATATGTCAGTTTCTTCAGAATCTCAGACCAATGCTTTGACTATAAACAAAAGATAGAGAATGTCCAAGGAACAGTATCCTTTTACCACTACACAGAATTTTAAAATTTATTTATTTATTTTTAAATCTGTTTTGAGACAGCTTTTGTCTTTGATTTACTCAGGTAGTAAGATGAAAGGAGAAGATTAGGAAGCTGGAAGGCTTGAGCAAAATATCCACCCAGATGTCAGGACTGAATACTCTCTTTCACAGTCTTCAGTGTTAAATTCAGTTATTCTTATCACCTCTAATTCCTAAAGCAGGTATCTGAAGAATGCCTTAATGAGATTGTTAGGTGTACTTAAGGAGAATCTAGCCAGATTTGGCTGGATTAACTTTTTTATTTATAGGACTCTTCAGCACCATGGAAAAACTGTTAGGAAATAGCTCCTGTTTGTTCCTTCAGAGTATTTAGTTAACAAAGCAAAAGGACAGTGAAAAAGGACATTTGAGAAGACCAGAATGAAAAATAAGCAATCTGTCTGTATTTATCTGTAGTAAAATACAGACAGCGTCATAATCGCTGAACCATAACCGTAGACACATAAGGTCCATCATCAGCTCAGTGCTTCAAATTTGAAAGCGGATGGAGACTAAACTGTAAAATTCAGCCACTTGCTAAGACCTTATGAAAACAGACCTGTGGTTTCAGCCTTATAGCTGTCTTCTTCACTATTACACAGCTGAAGGCGTAAAAATAGACTCAGCTTGGAGCAGAAAAGGACTATGTGCACTGAAAATCCAGTAAGGTTCCCTCCAGCTGTAGTGAAGCACAAAGGTTCCTCTGTCAGTTAACGCCTAGACTTGGCTTAATAAAGAATTTGCAGAACATAACTTTAAGAGCAATCTGTTCTTAACAGCTCTTCAATCACTTAGAAATGTACTCAATATTTCAGAAAAACAACAGCAGTATGCTAGTCTGTGACAATCAGTGAGTAAAACTGGCTATAATTAATGAATCTAATTTCACAGTTTGGGAGGTGGGTAAATGCCTATGTTACTGGTTGGGTAAATGCAGATGTTACCTCACATATGTGAGAATAATATTTATCATACCTGAGGCAGAAGAGCCCTGGAGCTAGAGTTTTATTTCCTCTCACCTACCTCAAAGCAAGCCAGCAGAGGATTCTTAACATTTCCAGATGTGACACCTAAGTTGTATTTAGCTTTTTTTTTCCAGTTTTAGAAAACCCCATGTTACCTTTATAACACTCACATTAATAGATCCTAAGGTGAATCTGAATCTAGAGTTATTAAAAAGAAATTATTTAAGTGCGTCTTTTGGTTTTTTTGGAAGAAAATGTCCCATCAGTTTTCATGCAAATTAATAGGGATTATTGAAACTGTTCAGTCCTCACCAAGGATAGTCATTTATCTTCCATTGTTCTAAGAACGGTTTAAATTTGATTTAAAAAAAACCACTAGCTTTCTTTTCTAGTTACAAATATACATTATGCTTAGTTGCATTCCCATTCAAAACTAAATAAAATGGGAGAAGAAAATTAAACACTCAACCATATTAGTATTAGAGCATTGAGCTTACCAGTGCACTTAGCACTTCCAAACAAAAACCAAAAATTGCTTTAAAACCAACTGCTGATGGGCAGAAACATCTTTTACAAACATAAGCTATGGTCCCATCATGAGAGGCGTGCAGGTAGATCACATCGGCTGTGGATGTTCAACTGACTTCAAGGGAGCCACATCTGACAGTAACTGCTACAGCATCTGCAATTCCTTGAAATTCAGTACCAAATTTTTATCTGAAAAGACACATCTACTGGTTTCATCTTGAAAGGACAGGTCTATTTGACAAGATCTATGGAGAAAAATCAGTTTATTTCTTTTGCTGACTCTGCAATATTAGTGAATTATCGAATGCTCCAGGAAATTAAAAATGTTAATTTAAACTACAATTAAGAACATAAATAAAGTAAGTTATGTTTTGCAAATGAAAATAAATTTTTAGGTAAAGAGTCCTTATTTCCCATCTTTTCAGGAAATGTTATCGACAAAGCAAAGCAAATAACAAAACCTTAGTTATTTCCTAAACACTTGCAACTGTGCTTTCAAAGGGAGCTAAATTACATTGCCATCAAATTTTAAGGACTCTTCCTTAAGGAAGGAAAAGATCTGTTGTTCCTTTAGCTGCAGTTTTGCCAATTCTTAGTGTGATTACAGTACTAAATGCAGGGGGGGAAATAATTTTAAAGAAATGCAATGCATTAAAGTTTATAGGAAACACTAAAAGGATAAGTACAAAAAAGTTTGTTGATTATTTGCACACATATATGAAATGAATAGTTATCAATATAAGTCTTCCTTTGGGACTAAATAAAGGTTTAATAAATGTGCATATTTGTATTTTTAAAGATGCATTCATGTGGCAAACCTGCATAAGCTGATAAAATAAGTCTTGGGGTTTTGTGAACTTGAAAAATGAAACAGTAAGTATTTTGTCCAATTAAATTTTGAAGCCTGCTTCAGCACTGATTATTTCTGTCACACACTGGGAAATCATAAAAAATGAAGAAGTATTGCTCACAAAAGTTCTAGAAAAGGAAAATGAACAGAGGCGTAAATTTTAAAGAAATGTTTACTTGTGAAACAAACTTCAGAAGTGCCTTAAAGAATCTCAGTTTTCTTTTTAAGCTTTCACTTCATGATTTTCTGTGAAAAGACTATAAGAAACTTCAAAGGAAATATCTTTGTAAATTTAGAGCGAGTTAAGTTCCTGCATATGACATTCACATTTATGTTGGTATATACCAATATTCATTGGTATATTTTATGCATAGAGCTGGGGAAGATATACAAACAAGTATATAGAAGAAGCAAGTATTAACTCCCATAGTGCACAGTAATTGCTGTACCACTGAAACTGTAGTAAAATGGCTCAAGTGGCAAGAAGCAGACCAATCATCTGTTTCCTGTAAATATACAAAAGTGCCTGCTGCTTAAAAAATTTTTTTTGAAACTCTGGGGGAGAGGGAAGAAAGGCAGATTTCAGAACAAGGATATGTAAAAAAACTTATAAAAGGTCTAAAGATCATGGAAAGTTCAGGAGAACTAAGAAAATCAAGGCTGCAGGAAGAAAAAAGTATAATAAATATTTTCATGTCCTTTAGAGTAGAAAGGACAGAGTTTAATAAAAATGGATGTGTGATGGTTCAATATAAATTTAACATATTTGTGCAAAAATGACTCACAAAACCTCTGTAATATAATAAAAAATTAATATGGAATCTAGTTGCCATTTTAATAATATATCCAATATCAGGGACAGAATTACTTACCAACTCATAATAGCCATATAAGCTGATGTTTTTATATTCATTTTTTTCCCTGCAGAGCATTATCTTTACTCTAAAGGTGAGGTGTTGTCATGGTTTGACTCTGGCCCAACGCCAGGCACCCACCTGAGCCGCTCGCTCACCCTCCCCTGCCACAGCCGGGCAGAGGAGGGAAAAGGAAAACATAAACGAACGCTTCATGAGTGAGAAAAGGACCGGGAGAAACACTTCAAGGGTGAAACAGGCTCAACTTATGCTGTAAAGTGAATTTATTACAAACAGAATCAGAGGAGGATAACGAGAAATAAAATAAGCCCTTAGAACACCTTCCCCCTGCCCCCTTAGCCCCTCCCTCCTTCCCACCGACAGCACAGGGCATGGGGGTTTGGTCAGTCCATCAGCGAGATTTCTCTTCTGCTGCTCCGGAGAGGAGTCTTCTTCCCCTGGGAGGCCGTGGGTCCCTCCCACGGGAGACAGTTCCCCTGAACTTCCCGGCGTATTTAATTTAGCAACAGAGAGCTTGTACAATTTGATCTCAAGCACATACATGAAAATATAACTGAAAATTCCTATTTATTGGGAATCTGAGGGGGAGTTGGGGGGGGAAGTATCTAGAAAAAGAAGCAGTTGACTAAAAGACACATGTTGGAATTCCAGGTGTGCCGTGCTCTGCACCCTGACTTCCAATTAAATTTCTACTGTGGATTTGATTTACTTCATAAAAAAAAGAGAAAAAACAAACAAACAAACAAAAAACCAAACAAAACAACAACAAAAAAAATCTGATATCTAAAAAAGAAACAACAGTCTCCCAAGTCAGCATCCTCCTGCTGAGTTGTCATCTTCTAGAAGAGAGTTAGATCTATGTCAGAAATATTTTCTCCAGCCAAATGCCAAATGTTAATCCTACAGAGATCAAGGTAAGTAAAAAGTCTGACTAGATGTCAGGCTCCAGCCATTGCATTCTTTCTAGAAGAAAACAAGAAATAGACTCATTAAGATTGCAGGAATTTTGCAGTGTGACAAGGAGATGTTTTTCAAAAGACTTACTAATGTAAGAAATTGTCTGCTCCTAGTTCAGAGACACAGCACAGAAAAGCTGCTAAGCCTAAATATACATCTTTATCTATATCTATCTAAATATCTGTGTTTCTAGATAGATAGATAGGTAGAGCCTTTGTTTGTACTTACAGGCTGATGGCGAACACCTGGATTTTCAGACAAGTTCCTTCTTTATATTAACAGAGAAGTTCATGTCTGAAGAGTGGTTATTAAACTATGAGGGAGAAAAATACATGAGTGATGTACTTTTCTAGGAATGAAAAGTTTCCAGTTTGCCATGAAAGCTAATTCACAAACTCAGGCTTTTATAGTTTTATTTTTAGGGAATTTATTACTAACTCACTTCAACATGTTCCTATCCCAGCAGAGCATAGTTGTTACAGTACATTGTGGATAAAAGTGGTGATAGCCAATGATGATGGACTAAAATTCTATTTAGCTTCAGACAAACAAGTAAGAAACAATTTGAATGCTGTAAATGTATAGCAAAAACAGACACGCATTTCAGCAGGGTGTTTTTTGCCTGTTACCTTCCACACACCTATCTGTTCTCTGCAGCAAACCAAGCAAAAGCATGGAAGAAACTTGCACTTTAGCGTCTTTTTTTCCTCCGTTCATAGTTTTTCTTAATTTTTCCTAAGACTTATGATACTGCTTCTCTCTGTCTCTCCCCAGAGGAAATTTTGAAGTTTTTGAGTGGTGCTGCAAAGGCAGAAGGTGCAGCTTTGCTCCAAGAATACTGTCTTCAATGTGTAACAGAACAGGAACTATCATTCCTAAAATTTCTTTGCACACTCAGATTATTGCTACTCTTCTGGAGACGTTAAATTATATCAATTGGATCCCAAAGCAACCCCCAACCTAGGCCTCTTTCAGGATTACTGTGCAGTTGTCCCTTTTTATTCACCTCAAAAGTGCATGATATGCTATGCTTGAATTACACTTACCAGAAAAGGGCCTGAAGAAGAGACAGGCTGATACAAAGAAAAGTACAAAGAAAAGTACCTGAACTTTTATGAACATATTTCAATACAACACCTGAGTTTGAGTCCTCAGTCATGGTGAAAGATTTGCTTTTTAGATAGTGATGACATAAATCTGGGTAAAACTTTTAGCTATGTAAAAGCCACTCTCCCATTCACAACACACACACACAGGGATATATAGAAAATGCTCCTTCACACTTATAAATTGCACCTTTTATGACCAACATCAAAAATGCAATGTTCTCCTGTATGGACCAGCTCAGCAAATAAGGCCCCTATGTGCTTGCCTCCACAATCCTACTGTTTTTGTGTACAACTTTCATTCAAAGGGATCCCTTTTAATTCTACCAGTGGTATTATTGCAGCACATTTTCTCAGACAAACTCTCTAAAACTCAGAATCAAAAAGGTAGAGAAAAGGTTCAGATTAGTAAGCACATAACACTTTAGACATCTTAGTGGCAGCCTGCCTACTGATTTTTTTTCTGTTTCAGTGAATGGCATGAAATATGTAAAATTTTTTTTCTTTCTCCCTCTCAAGAAGTGATTCTAAAGAAGGGATAAAAGGCATAAAAGAAAAAGTGTTGGATTATTTTCTGCTTTCTTCTGAAAATCTGTATGCATTCCAAACTTTCCAATAATGAAAAAGCATTTCAGTAACACACTTGGGAAATGCAAAATTAACCTTGGCTAATTGTCTTTTTCTGTGTAAGACCTGTTCAAATGTCTTCCTTTTACACGTCTTTCTTAAGAGGAATCTGTACAAAATAGATGTCTGTAACTCCAAGTCAGAACAACTTGAACTGTGATTTTATGGTTGCAATTCCTATAACTCCAAGACTAGCCTGTGCTTGTATTTCTACTCTTGGCATTTAAATAAGTGACAGAATTTTTTGTATCAATACCTGAATGAACACCAGACAGTAGCAAAGCCCATCCTGATGTCTCATGGACATACCAAATGGATTAGTTAATGTTAGTATTACAGAAAACTTCTTATGACATACATCCAAATATTAAAAAAAACCCCAAACCTCACAAACCCCAGAAAACCATGAATTCTTTAAACTCTTCAGGTTCAGGGACATGCGTTGTTAAGCCCATGACAGGACACCTGATTGCAGTTTCCATCATTTATCCAACAGACCAAGAAGGAGGGCCAAGGTAGCAGCTGACAGAAAAATAAGGAAATTCCCATGGGATTTAATGAGCTATGGCTTCCTACAGAACCTTGACAGAATTTCACTAGAGTTTTCTCAAACACGTCACTTTATGAATATTGGAAATATTTTGAAAATTATAATTGGAGGAAACATATTACACTGTGAGTTTTTTATCCAGTTTTCTTATCCCAAGATGGTCTCAACTACAGATTGCCTGAGACACCCATAGAAAAAAAGATCAAAGCCACAAGAAATGAAGGTTTTTTTCTTTTTAAAAGTACCAGATTCTTACCATGTCAAAGTAAAGTGTTAGAATTTTGACTATTTTATACCAAAAGTGCATTTCAAGGCACAGAAACCATTATCCAACTAGTATTTCCCAAGATTACTGGGACTTGCTTGAATATGGGCTCAAGAGAAGTTTCTTGTGAATTGCCCTTTATGAGTTACCTCATGTGAAATGATAGCAATCAGACACCTGGTGCATCCCTCAAAGTGTGATGAGGTTTTTTGTTTTGCTAGCTTTAAAAGTTTGCTTCAGAACCCCAGGGAAGCATTCAGACTGTTAGTGAGAATTTATTTGACTCAGATAAAAATCCCCAAAGTGACCATGACCTGTCTCTGGCAAATGTGCAGATCCATTCTCAGACATAATTCCCCTAGATAGGAGGTTACTTTAGCTACATTATGTTATGCAGATCATTGTGTACTCACTGACTTGGAAGGAGAAGGGTGAAGATTTGCCACTGCAAAGGTCAGCTTTTTGACTTTTTTTGCTTTCTCCCTCTCAAATTCTTGCAAAAAGAAGAGGATTAGGAGAAGAGGTTAAGGTTGCTGACAACCACCAATCATTTGGAAGGATGATTTCAGCTATGTCCTACAGCCTCCATGCATTTTTTCCACAGAAGTATTTTGGCAGAGCTGTCAAGCTTCCCCTACCTTCCCAAGTAAATAGTCTGAATGATTTGTAGAAACTAGCTGTAACTCCTCACTCAGCAATGCAATATGTGAGGGAAGGTTCTTGAAAAATAGAAAATTAAACTGATGGATTGCTTGGTTTGAAAACTGTCAGAGCCCTCCCCGGAGTAGCTCTGCTCGAAGCAGATGAACTTGGCCTGCTGTTGCTTAGCATACTGATTGTTGACATGGGAGTGTGGGCTAGAGGGTACAAACACAGTGCAAATCTGATTACAGTCCTGAGCCCAGTCAAAATTGGAGAGGACTGTACCCCCTGGTGATTTTCATGTGAACTTCCTAAATTAACGTATTTGGAGAGAAGAATTTGGCCTGGAAAGAGAAACACCAGAGGTAGTGGTATAGCTAGGCAGTTATAATTCAATATAGAGAAGGACAAGCCATTTATTTGATATGCAAAATTGTAGCTGCTGTACCCAGAGATGATTTGCAGAGGAAGGGCCCTGGATTTAGGCAGCTATTAACAGAACAGTGTGGGATGGCAATGAAGTATCCAGCCCTACTCTTTCAACTGCCTGGAACATGTGAGCTTTCCCAGCCCCCCTTCTGCATCTGTCCTAAAAAGTGTGGTCTGTTTTCATAACATGAAAAAACCATCATCAAGCTGTACAGCCTCTGCTGTTAACAAAAAAAACAAAAACAATGACACCAAAATCCCAAACAAACAAACAAAACCAAAACAAAAAATCCAAAACAAAACAAACAAAAATCCCCAAGCAAACAAACAAACCCAAAAAAATAATCTTACATCATCTCCACAGAACTGAACAGAACTGTTTCTCTGTAACAGATTTTCTTTTGGTGTGCCTGGAAACAAACCCATGGTATGTCACTCTCTCCACTTTCTTAATTCCCTCTCTCACTTGGATGCAATCTGCTTGTCTCAAAAGAAGCTACCCATTTCCTTCATGGCCACACAACCCACCTTTCTCTGTCCTTATTCTCCCCAGATAAACTGCAGCTTATTTGTCTGCCAAAGATGTTTTGGGTCCATCCCTTGCCCTGATGAAGGACTGAGGACAATCTCCACCTTGAATTCCTGTACACCATCCAGTGCTATAGCTGGGGATAAAAGAAGAATTAAATATTACAGAGAGTACTGGTTTTGAGAAAGAAGTATTTAAACTAATGATGCCTATCCCATTTCCAGCTACCACTATTCCTAGAGCTTCTTGATTCACAGCAGGATCTCCATGGGACATTTTGCCAACTGATAGCAGCAGGAAATATCAGTCAAAAAACATGTTAATGCTGTAGTTCCCTACAGTCAATGTTCTATTTTAATAGAATGTTTATCCTATTACATAATTTCATACTTATGACAAAACTGCTTGTCACTCAAATGGATCCAACCATGCTACATCCTTCAGTTTAATTTGGTTTTGGTTTAGGTGAATAGCAAAACCACTGTCTGAGGCTTGCTTTTCTCTGACAGTGGCTGGTAAAAGCAAGAAAAAAGTGAATTTAAAAATGTTTATTAAATCTCAGTGCTTCACTTAGCTTGACTTTTCTCTGAATGCAATGACACTTTTTTGTAAAATTAGTAATGTATGATTGCATTTCCCTCCTGGTTTTCCCCCCTCTCATAGCATCCTATGGTCTCCACACAAAAGTCATTTTGAAACTGAACTTTTTTCCCCCTCAAGCAAGGGGGATGTCTGAGAACACATTGTCCAATGCCAAATCAGAGCAGTGAGGTAATACCTCCTGTCCAAAATCCTTTTCTTGCCTCCTTTTTGGTCCAATTTGCTGATAGTTCTTGCTTGGTAAACTAGTAAATTGAACTCCAGGTTCCACCATTCCACAATCAGCAAACTTCTCAAATTTAGTTTTAAAAACATAAATAGAACCTGTGAACTATGGTATTTCAGAAAGAAAATGTCCTGAGTATCATGGCAAACAACCATGGCAAACCAATCTCACTGTTCTTCAGTCGGGCTACAGGCGATTTATAGGATTTTTTGCTGGCTGAAGACCTAATGGAGCAAATCTTTCTTGCATGAAGTAGGAGAGGAAAATGCTGTCTCAATAGCATTTTCCTCAGCTTTGCCTGCAATCCTCAAGAAACACTTCATTTGGCATTTCTTGAAAAGGAAATTGGGACATAGGAATTGAATAAAAAAAAGGAAAATGCATTCCTCCCCTTTGGTGTTTCAGCATCAGCATATAACCATACAATCTCAAGTTGGAAGGCCCCCACCCATAAGGACTATTAAGTCCAACTCCCTGCTCCATCAGGACTACCTAAAACTAAATCACAAGACTATGAGAATCATCCAGATGATCCTTGAAATCTGACAGCTTTGGTGCCCTGACCACTTCCCTGGGGAACCCTTCTCCAGTGACCAACCACCTTTTCAATGAAGAACCCTTTCCTGCTGTAAAATCTGAACTACCTCTGAAACATCTTCATTCAACTTCCTCATGTCCCATTGCTTTGTTGCATGTGATGCACTGCAGGACACTTTTGGGTGCCAGGGGACGCAGGGTATACCTTCCAGCCCTTCCAATATCTTGGTTTGGATGCATTTTAGCTCACTGATATCATACTTCTTAGATGGTGGGTCCCAGCACTGCACACAGCTTACAAGGTGAGGTGGCACCAATGCCAAATACAGCAGGACCATCACCTCTTTTGACAGTCTGGCTGTGCTGTGTTTGATGCCCCCCAGGATGCAGTTTGCCCTCTTGGCTGCTCGGGCACACTGCTGGCTCACAATGAGCTTGCTGCTGACCAGAAACATCAGAACCCCCAATGAAGGGCTGACCTCCAGCCACTCCTCTCCCAGTTCATACTTCTGTCCAGAGTTAACTCCATGCCATGTACAGAATCACATAATCACAGAATATGCTGAGTGGGAAGGGATCCATGAGGGTCATCAAATCCAACTCCTGACCCTACGCAGGATACTCCAAGGATCACACCGACAGCATTGTCCAAACTGTTCTAGTGCCAAACACCCCGGGTGAAAAACTTTTTCCTGATACCCTACCTAAACTTCCCCTGACTCAGCATCAGGTCATTTCCTTGGATCCTGTCACTGGTCACCACAGAAGACATCAGTGCCTGCCCTTCCTCTTCCCCTCATGAGGAATTTGTGGACGGCAATGAGGTCTCCCCTCAGTCTCCAGGCTGAACAGACCAAGTGACCTCAGTGTTCCACATACAGCTTCACTTCAAGGCCCTTCACCATCTTCGTTACCCTCCTCTGGACACTCTCCAATGGCTATGTCTTTCTTATATTGCGGCACCCAGACCTGCCCCAGCACTCGAGGTGAGGCTGCCCCAGTGCAGAGCAGAGCAGGACAATCCCCTCCCTTGTCTGGCTGGTGATGCTGTGCCTGATGCCCCCAGGACACGGGTGGCCCTCCTGGCTGCCAGGGCTCTGCTGACTCATGTTCAACTTGCCATCAACCAGGACCTCCAGGTCCCTTCCTGTCATGGTGCTCTCCATCATCTCGTTTCCTAGCTTATACACACAACCAGGGTTGTCCCATCCCAGGTGCAGACTCTGGAATTTTGATTTCACGCCACTGATGATTGCCAATAGTCCAATCTCAATCCCTCTGCTAGGCCTCTCATACCTCAAGAGAGTCAACAGCCCATTCCAGATTGGTATCATCATTATAATTGTCAGTGGGGTGTTCAGCTCCTGCATCCTGATCATTGATGAAAATAGTTAACAGAACCAGTCCTAGGATTAAGCCCTGAGGAACTCCACTGGTGACAGGTCAGCAACCACATGTGGTCCCACTCACTTTCTTTCAATCAGTTCTTCATCCAGCTGATTGGAGACCTGGTCATTTCATAGTTGGACAGTTTGTCCAGAAGGATGCTGTGAGAGACAGCATCAAAAGCTTTACCAAAAGCAAGAAAAATTATAACCACCATCTCCATCCATGAAGCAGGTGACCTTGTTGTAGAAGGATATCAGAATAGTTAAACAGAACTTACCCCTGGTGAACCTGAGTTGACTGTGCCTAATGCTTGCATTGTTCTTTCAGTAGTACCCAGCATGACATTCATAATTTTTCCAGGAACCAAGGTTAGATGGACAGGGCTGCAGTCACCCAATGTGTTATGGACTAGTTGTTTGCTGGACATTTTGCCCAGAAGATTACTGTGAAAGACAGTATCAAAACCTCCTGAAATTCACAAAAAACTCACATCTACTTACTTATTTTAGTCAGCTAGATGGTTCGTCTTGTCTTAAAAGAAGTGCTTTTCAGTAACTTTCAGAGCAACCTTCTCCATTATTTTATAAGATATCGAAGTGAGACTGGTAGGCCTGTAATTAACAAAGGATGCCTTCTTGAAAACTGGGACAACACATGTTAGTTTACCATCTACATGGACCTCTCCAGACTACCAGACTGTTGAAAAATAGTGGAGACAGGCCCCATGGTGCCATCTCCCATCTCTTTCAGTAGCCTGGGATGAATCCCTTTGGGCTCCAGAGGACCGTGCACATCCAAATAGAGCAGCAAGTCTCAAAAAACTTCTGCATTGTCTGTGAGTTTATCATCCTCTCTGAGATCCACAGTCTTCCAGCACAGGGCTTCCGGGGTCCCAGAGCCCATCACGGGAGTCAAAGACAAAGGTGAAGAAGGTGTGAGACGTCTTTACCTTGTCTACATCCTGGTTTGTGAACCGAATGACCTCATGAAGTACCAATGTTATCTCTCTGATCCTTCTTTTGCTATTAACATATTTTAAAAAGTCTTTTTTGTTGTCCTTCACAGTGCTGGCCAGCAGTGATGATCGAAGCTGAAGCTGTACCTTACAGAAGTTAGCTGAACCGGTGCAATGTCTTGAAGGGACAAGACCTGCATCTGTGGAGGTAGGAAATTCTGTGACCCCTGCAGAGGACAGGAACAGCCCAGAGCAGAGATCTTCCAGAGGTATTAGGTCTGATGCCCAGATTCATACTGACCATCTTCACAGCTACAAATCTTTGAAGTCTCTCAAAAAAAAAAAGAAGCAGAATTTAATGAAAAAATGAAAAGCACAGAAATCATTAATTTACTTATTTTCAGGATCAGACTAGTCAAATCAATAATGATTGCTCCTTAAATGGACTTTAAGAAGTTTTCTCTAAAATTAACTGCCTCTGGTGACCCACACAAAATATAATTGCATTGCAATTTATGATTCAATTCCTGTGACCTAAAACTGATGAGAAAAAAAAAATAAAAAGTAAAAAAGCACAAGTGTGAGTTATACAACTGTTTCATTTCCAGAATTCAAAATATCCAATTTGTTCATAACTAAATGACAAACAAAAATGCAAAAAATAGTTTAAAATTCTGAGAACAAAATAACATTAAAAACAAAATTCTTTTAACTAAGTCTTCTCTGTTTTCAGTATTCTATTTCACAAATTTGTATAAGGCATTCATCACTGAAATAAAGCTTTACATGTAACGAACACATTACACAGTAAAATATAATTTCATACACTAAGGCTACAGTAGTGTAGGTGAAAGTTTCACACAAGATTCTGAATTTACCCAAAGTAACTCCATTAATTTACGTATAATTACTATTAAATTGACTTCTAGCCACAACGTAATTGATATACACAAAAAAAGAGGCACTTTTCCACTTAGCAACTCTAGAAATAATTTTACTTATCTCTCAGATACATTTGTGTTTAAATCTCATAAATGCCAAAGTATTCTAATTCACCCCCAGCTTCACAACTTAAATCAAAAAATACATATGTAAGAAATTATCTGTTCTGTTTCAAGTTGGACAGGGCAAAAATAGGTGACATTTTTATTTTTAAAAATATTATACTTCAGGGTCTACCATCCTCCCTGAAATTGGCCTTTGATACCACTCGCAAACAAATGAACAAGACTTTTATGAAATCTAGGATTTATATAATGGTTATCTTTACCTATTGACACAGGTGGTACCAGATTGCAGAGAGCATCAGAACACTTCCGAGTGGTGAAATTCTACTTCCATCAGTTGTGACAACACTGACTCCAAGAGCCACCAGGACCACGTTTCTCCATGTGCAGCAACCCCACAACAGATATTCTGCTTGTTTGGAGTCCACTGTTTACCTTGCAGAATGCATTGTTCCCTCTTTGCTTCCTTCTGGCTCTAATATGAGCCAATAACTTCCTCTACAGAAATACTTTCAGAAGTCTTGCCAGAATATGATCAGGATTTGTAAAAATATTGCAGTCTTTGTATTCCAGTTTCACTTTCCTTCACTTCAGCCATAGTTCTAGGGTTTTTTGCCAGGTCATGTTTTGCTTGCATTTCTGCAGTGAGAATAGTATTTGTTCAAAAGCATAAAGTTGGCAAATTTGCAAAGATGTACACTGGGAAATTTGATAAAATTATGATGGTGTTCCTGCTCCTGGTAGAGATACCCTTGCATTGTCAGGACTTGCTGGTAAAGATCACTTATTAATTAAGGTAAATTCAAAACTCTGCTTGGTGAGTAAGATAGATGGACAGTCTTCAACACAAAGCTCTCGCTCATGGAAGCCGCTGCCTACAAACATCCCTGAGACTGCTCATTCAGAAAGTGTCTCAGTAAAAAAAAGTCTGCATGTGAGACAGTTGTCAAGACTCTTTTGTAGCCTGCAGAAAGTAAATGGCACTTTTAAGGCATGTTTCATCCCACTCAATGTTCACAGTAGGTCAGATTATTCTCATAGAAGCAGTTTATCTACAGCAACTGTAAAGTGAGTTGAGGCAGTAACTAAGACCAAGAGAATGGTTTTCCTTCATAGATCAAGGTCTATTACAGTGCCACTCTATAAATGACCAGTAATGGATTTATCTGTAGGGAACAGATCAGGGAAACGGTGTTGGCTGTTAGAGAAGGTCTGTTTTTATCATGGTATGAAGCATGTTTTTAAGGACACAAACAAGACCTGGAAGTGTGGACAGGATTGGATAATGATAACATCTTCATTTTATGATGTGACAGCACACATGGCCACACATTTTGATAAGTTTCCTTTTTTCTAATAATCCATGTTGTCCATACTTAACATACTTTATTTACTACTCTAGCTTTGTTGTTGTCTGCTACACAGAAGAGCCCACAAATTTAGAAAATCATATCTTATCATCTAAACCATTAACCACCTTGATTACAGACAAAAAATATTTCCTTCAAAATTTCATGGTTTTAGGCCATCCTGACTTAAAACAAAAAACATCCAGTGAAATGCATCTGTCCTGGTTGTGGCAGGGATAGAGTTCTTTTTCTTCCTAGTAGCAGGTATGGTGCCAGGTTTTGGATTCAGTGTGAGAATAATGTTGATAACACACTGATGGTTTGGCTGTTGCTGAGCAGTGCTTACCCTGAGTCAAGGACTGTCCAGTGTCTCATGCTCTGCCAGTGAACAGATGCATAAGAAGCTGCTAGGGACCACATCCAGGACAGGCGACCTGAACTGACCAAAGGGATATTCCACACCATAGAAAGTCATGCCCAATATGTAAACTGGGGAGAGCTGGCAAGGACAGCTGGCCAGGAGAGACTGATTATCACTTGGTCAGCAGGTGGTGATCAATTGTATTTTGCATCACTTGTCTTTCTTAGACTTTATTTCTGTTTCTTTGTTATCTCCCTCTTCATTATTTAGGGGTTGAGTGGGTTGTTTGGGCTTTTTTTTTAACAGAATTTCAATTACTAAATTGTTCTTAACTCACAGATTTTACTTTTTTCTAATTCTCCTTCCCATTCCACTCCACAAACTATACAGAATCAAAAATTGACCAGAATGAAAAACAGATTAAAATCAAAAACTGAGTAGAAATATCTCATAGTATTAAATGGAAATATTTTAAAAGAAAGAACAACCCCTCCTGATTTGAAGAATATGAACAGAGCTGCTTTTGAGTTTTCAGTTGTCCATCAACCTTTACTTCAGTTCCTCAGTGCACAGCACAGGAAGCACTATCTGTCTGTGTTGTTTTTTCTGAGTCAGATGAACTTAGACCATACTGAAAAAATGCAAATTTGGTAGCCATTAGCAGCTGGTATACTGACGGCCCAACTGCAGAAAAGACTATCATGTGATCTTCTCTCATGAAAGAGTAGATTAACTGTTTTAAGTACTGTAACCTCTCTAGATCAACTTCTCCAGAGACAATTAATCATGACGCAAAAAGGATTATGAGCCTACCCAGGCAACTCTGAGGTTTGGCTTTGCAGGTTCATCCGATGCCTACATGCAAATTAAGGAAGGATTAGCTTCTCAGCAAAAATGTTAAGAGAGACAGGTGACAGCTGAAGGCAGAGGAAGGACAGCTCTAAAACATCGAAGACTGTCTGACACACATGGTGCTCTTTGTTTCCAGCACAACTTACTGCTAGTGCTGCATGCACCATCTGTAGATCAGGAAGGTAGAAAACCCTCCAAATATTGTAAGGTGAAGAAAATAAACAGAAACAGCTGACATCTAAATTTACTACAGTTGCTTTCTCACATGCATTGCAACTACAATACAACTCTACTAACTAAAGAACTTATGTAAGAGGTCATAGTAATAAAGAGTTTAGAAAAGGATAAAAATTTCTTCAGCCATAGTATTAATCATAAACTTTTGGCACAGGTTTTAGCACAAGATGTCCATGACTTGAGAAATAGTAGTGTATTATAATAATGTCTTTGACAACACTAAGACTGTGTTCAAAGGCAAACTTAAGGGAGAAAAATTAGCAGTCATCAGGTTTTAATTGTAGAAAAAAATCTTCAATGAAGTTGAATTTAATCAAAGGTAAAACTTACAATAACTTTTGGACTTCTCAGAGATATTTTGTTTCTCACTGTAACTGAAGACACAGACTCTCCATTCAAATAATCATGTATTAGATTAGTATTTCAGACAACAGGATATCTGTTTATATTTTAAAAAAGCCCAAAACAAAACAACAAAAAAATTCACTGCAGAAATCACAATAGTCACAATCAAAAATCACAATCACAATAGAAAATGGAAATGGTCAGATATGGCAATTTGATAGAATATGAATTTTTTAACAGAGAAGTGTAAAAGATGAGAAGTACATCAGACTGGGGGAAGCACAGCAAAAATTGTCAGCCATCCTTATGCTGCTGTTTCCACGGCCAGTCTTCTGGCCTCTTGGTGACAGCTCATGAAGTGGCACTGGGAAGAAGGCTGTCATGGTTTCCTCGTCTCTGCAAGGGACTTTCAGGTCATGTCAGGCTCTTCAAGCACCCAAG
The DNA here is from genome assembly GCA_013399195.1 of Dicrurus megarhynchus. Lineage (NCBI taxonomy): Eukaryota > Metazoa > Chordata > Aves > Passeriformes > Dicruridae > Dicrurus > Dicrurus megarhynchus. The sequence continues at coordinate 239,383 of VXAD01008919.1, read as the reverse complement.
GTTTTACCTGTGCCTTTCTTCATACATCACAGATGCTGACATCTACTGTATCAATATAACAAACCACTTTTGTTTAGTATTTAAATCTTCACAGTTTCATACTACTGCAGAAAGCAGTCTATGAAAAAAGCCTGAAGTATCTTAACTCTCTTAGGATCTCACCCCACAATTTTCAATTCTGTTTTCGTAGACACATAGAATCCGATGATTATATATTCTCAAATATCCACAAATGTAATTTTTTCCCACAAAGGAAATGCTGTCTTGAAATCAAATGAATTGACTCTTCATAATTTCTCCAGTCAAAGATTTTAAAGTCTACTTTTGCACCTGCAAAGATCAGTAAGTGCATAACCCTTTGGCTACTGATATAAACCTGCTTTCTTTCTTTAGAGTGCAAGGTATTATGATCTTTTCAATTTCTTTTCTCTACTTCTATTTCTCCACCATCTTTCATTTGCATGTATGAACCCATCTCACCTGCATGTGAGAATAAAGATCTAGATCTCTTCTTGTCTTTTCCACTTTTAGTCAAAATCAAAACCAAGCCAGTTTCAGATGGATGCACCTGGTTTCACCCCAATATTAGGAAAGAAACTCATTTCTTCCAGGATTTTTCCAACTCTTGTGCTTCCAACTGCTCACAACAGAGTTGCCCATTAGAGCAAACACTGCATCTTCCATGTTTTACACACAGATCCTCCCTCTGGCAGCTAATAATAAACACAAATTAATTTTTTTAATTATCCCTTTCATTGATCATAAATGGCTTTTTTCATATCAGCCTCTCAAGGAGAACATCCGCTGAGGTATCCACTGATGACAAAGTCATAACTGGCTGAACTGGATTCAGATTCACTAGTATGAGACTGTCTTATGCCAGCTGGAAATACATCCTCAAACCTGAACACAAATCATCTTGCAACTCCTAAAAATCACCTCTAATGAGATCCATTCTAATAATTTAATAATATCAGGATTAAAGAAAGATGAATTTTCAAAAATCGAAAAGGATCAGGTCAGATCTTCATTTCAAAACAATTTCAAGAAACTATACACTGGAAAAGAGAGGGATTAAGTTCTATGTACACAATTGTCACTAGGAATTGTCTTTGAAATCAAGATCCTACAATCAGATTTCTGTCAAGAACTTAAAAGACAATCCCATGTCCTCTGGAAAATATTACTGATATCTCCAAAGATTTTATCCAGACAATCTGCATCTAGGGTTTTTACTTCAAAAGCAAAAATATTATTCTTAAAGAAAATAGGATAATTGAGTTTAAGGAGATGTAAGTAAATTTTATCATCTTCTTGTGATTGCTTGGGGTTTTCCCCCTAACATTATTATATGGAGTACTTGAAAAATGCATGAAAGCTTTTAAAATTCCCATACATGGCAGAGCTTCCTTGATTGTATCACTTTCTATTTTTTTCCTTGTTAATTACTGTCCTAACTAGATCTTGAGGTCCCAAATACTTCTAATCTCAGCATTTTATTTGACATTATTTTCATTAAATAAATCTGGGTCAGTGCAGCCGTTCAGCTTGATATGACTACAAAGACAATTAAAAGAAAACACAAATATATAAGAAAATATTTCCAGCATTCAGATAGAGTACTAATATGTCGGAACCCACAACATGTCTGTCTAATTTAGGGGACCTGACACCCCGAAATGGGGGTGCCCCAGAGGGCACTGCCTTTGATCTTTGTCCTTGGAGAACGTTGCCAACTCTAAAAGATGAATTGCAGGCCACAAGAGTCTAATATAAGCATTAATAGTCACTTTGCACCGGGTGAAATACAGTATATAAAAGATCAGATAACATGTACATGGGGGTAGAACATGTACAGGGGGGTCAAGATGGAGTCTAAAGGGTGTGGTCACCTTCTCCTTCTTCTTCTTCACTGTCCTCCATATTCTTGGTGACGGGAGCACAGATTCATTGGTAGAATAGAGATAAGACAGGAAATTGCATGTCTAGAACAGGTTAGAATTAATTGGTATAAAGTTATAAATAAAGACACGTACCGTCCTCTGGTTGGGTTTGTAACAGGGTATATAAATCACAGGACACCCATCAAGGGGGCAGAACCAGGGTACTTCGGCTGCTGGGTGGACCTATGGCTGTGCAGGACACCGCAGCTATAGATAACATTAGAATAAACAACCTCTGCACAGCAGCTCACGGCCTCTGAGTTTCTGGGCGAAAGCGCTGAACCTATCTCACTTATGTGCCAAGGCCGACTGAGGCCGAAGCCACAGTAATAGATCATCGGCTACAGGAATTAGTTGGTTCTTTTTATTTTACAGTTGAAATAATTCTGCATCAACAGACAAAAAGATGAACTTATGCAAGCTCATCCTTCTTCCTCCTCACATTTTTGAGAAAGAAATCACACAGACACCATTACAGGCTGTGCAATTATTTAAAATATGCTTGTATTTTAACACATCACACTATTTTCCAGTACTGCAGCTTCCACTGAATTTACACCATACATAGAAGACTTTATTGCGAAATAGGCAAATAAGTAAAACCATAAATGTAAACATTGGGAACACAGCAAACGGGAGTGGGCAAACAGGGGCTTGGCATGGCAGGGAGGGTGTGGCACAGCAGTTGAGGCAGGCAGGGTAGGCAGGAAGGGCCCAGCCACCCTCCTGGCTCCTTGTGGTGGGTCCTCTGCAGTGTGGGTGTGGTGTTTTGGTGGAGGGAGTTTTTTGTTAAGTTTTCTGTTGGGTTTTTTTCTTCTTTTTTCCCCAACTTGGCTAGATCCAGCAATGGTTTACAAGCTGGCAAAAGCCTCTGCTGCTGCTGCCAGCAAGAGTGTGCTAACCCAAACAGAGCCTTCCAAGAAGGACACGTGCAGGGAATGTCTGAGCCTGGTGTTAGTACCAGAGGACAGTGCAAAAGACACCTGTGTGCCGTGTGAGCAGGTGAACAATCTGCTCTGTCTGGTGGCAGAGCTTAAGAAAGAAGTGAAAAGGCAAAGGAGTATTAGGGAGAATGAAAGAGTAATAGTCTGGTGGAGTTACACCCTTCCTATCCTGAGAGAAGCTCAGCAGGAGTCGGAAGAGCCCCATCCGTCTTACCATCAGGCAGAAGGAGGAGATCTAGTAGATAGGGGGGAATGGAAACAGGTCCCTGCTCAGAGAGGTAAAAGAAGCCCTTCCTGACTCCCATCACCTTTCCAGGTGCCCTTACAAAATAGGTGCAAGGCCCTGCATCTAGAGGGTCAGGCAGATGACACTACAGAAAATTGTCTGTCTGGAGGGTCTCCCAGTTGCACTCCATCTATCAGACAGGTCACAGCCTCAGATATTAAGAAGAAAAGACTGTTAGTTTTAGTAGGCGAGTCCCTTCTGAGGGGAACTGAGGGGCCCTGTATGTCAACCGACCCATCCCAGGAAAGTCTGCTGCCTCCATGGGGCCTGAGTATGGGATATTACCAGGAGACTCACTGAACTAATTCAGCCTTGTGATTATTACCCACTGCTGGTCATCAAGGCTGGCAGTGATGAGGTTGATAAAGAGGGTAATTAAAATGGGCTTCAAGGCTCTGAGTTGGTTCATTGATGGGACAAGAGCACAGGTGGTGTTCTGCTCAATTCCTTCAGTGCAAGGATGAAAGACGAAGTGAACAGGAAAACCGATGTTATCAATAAGTGGCTTGAGGACTGGTGCCATCAGCAGAATTTTTTTTTTCCCCTGTAGTCGGCACTTCCCACTGGTGAGGCCACACACTGAGTTCTGTATCCATTTCTGGGCCCCCAGCTCAGGAAGAACACTGAGGTGCTGGAGCGAGCCCAGAGAAGGGCAACAAGGTTCGTGAGGGGTCTGAAGCACAAGTCCTGTCATGAGCAGCTGAGGGAGCTGGGGTTGTTTAGCCTGGAGAAAAGGAGGCTCAGGGGAGACCTTTTCAGTCTCTACAACACCCTGAAAGGAGGGTGTAGCCAGGTGAGGGTCAGTCTCTTCTCCCAGGCCGCCAGCAGCAGAACAAGAGAACACAGTCTTAAGCTGCACCAGGAGAGGTTTAGACTGTACATTAGGAAGAAATTCTTCACAGAAGGGGTGACTGGGCACTGGGATGAGCTGCCTGGGGAGGCGGTGGAGTCACTGTTACTGGGGGTGTTTAAGAAAAGACTGGACATGGCATTCAGTGCCATGGTCTGGTTGACAAAGTGGTGGTGTTAGGTCATAGGTTGGACTCGATGACCTTAAAGATTTTTTCCAACCTAGTTGATTCTGTGGTTCTGTGATTCTGTTATATACAGACAAATAAATAAAGCCATAAACGTAAGCATGAGAGACACTTCCCACTAGCTCCAATGGCATTTGTCTGGGGAATTTCGCTTTTCTGTCTTGTTGCGCAGTAGTTGCTTTCAGTACTTCTAGAAATAAAAGGCAAATCAAATATACATGTTCATGTTACCAGATGATAAATGGCCTGCGCCTGGTGAGCTAACACAGTGCTTGTTCTCCAAAACTATTGGCCTATGGAAAGTTCACAATGCCCATTGTGTAAGAAGAACTGGAAGTTCACCAGCCTCAGTGTCTTGCCAACTCAGCCAGGTCACCTGAAACATTGGGGTTCACGACCACCAGGGGCCACCAGAGAGACCCCCAGGACAGAAGAATACATGCATAAAGGAGAGGGGAAATATATTAATGAATGTTAATGATTTGGGGGAAATTATTATCGTATGTATGTTTAGTCTGGGACAATCAATAAATATGTATGCAAAATACAGTATACAAACAGAAATTTTCCTGTGCTCAGGATGCATGGCTTTGGCAGGAGCTATTGCCCCGTACATCCAGCAGAATAAATAATGCCTGCTTCTTAATGCTACATTGGTGTTACAGAGATTTTTATTTTACCAAATTTTTGGTAACATTCAAGGCCTTCAAAATTGTGAATAACATTGATCTAAGCCTACAGACATAATTCACAGCGTGACAAGTACAAGATGCTGCCCGTGGGATATGAAGGGAGCAAGAGAGTTGTTTGGACTTTGAGGACTTAAAATCTTCCTGCTTGTTTTCAGTTAAGGATAACAAAAAAAACTCCAAAAACCCCAAACAAACAAACAAAAACCCCAAACAAACAAACCCCAAACCAACAAAAAAACAAACAAACAAACAAAACAAAATTTAAAAAAAAAAAACTGCCTTACTAAATTTGGTGGTTATATGGCTGTTATTTATACTTCTTACCCAACTGCAGCATCATGTTATGGGTATAGTGATCCTAGTCAAGGCCAGAATTTAACTTTAGGCAGGTGGATAAAACATTGCAGTAGGAGATAGTCAGCTATCCTAGAGCATAAACTGTATTCACTGGAGAGAGAGGGATCTGAGGGGAAAAGAAAAGCTACCATAAAAAGAGAATTTAGTAACGGCCCAGTCAAAGGCAACAGGAAAACTTTCCAATAGCTAGAGTAAAATCTAAATAGTTTTGAGAGTATGGGAGTGTAAAACTCAGGAATTTTCACAGAGAAAACATCCACCCAATACATAAATAAATCGACATTTCAGTCTTAGTCCCTCTTACAGTCGCACATTCACCATACAATTTTACTGTCTCTTGATCCACTTACTCCATCCAGATTTCTTTTCATTATTATGAGCAGGCTTATTTTCTGCTACTCCTGACTGAGGTGCTCACGAGGCCCAGTTTATATTGTACTGTGTTTATGAGTTAGTACAATTAATAGAAAATTACGCTGGATGAAAGGAACGTATAACTCGGTTAATTGCTTCACAATACAGTACACTGCCATTTAGAACCAGTCTCTTTCTTTCCATTGTAACAACATGGAAATAAATAACCAATTTTCATAAGTATTGAAAAAAAAAAAATCACCGCTTAATTCATAATCTTGTGAATAACAGTACAGAGTCCCTGTATATAATACACCTTCCCTTGTAAACACCATTCCATTAGTCCTCGTTTAGGTGTGAAATATATCTGGCATTTGGCATATTTGACACCTGGGGGGAGAAATAGCTAAATAAAATGAGATATAGGAAGAAAGGTTGAAATAGTCTGCTTGGATCAAAATAACAGTTGAGAAGGACCAAAAACAATTCCTGTGTTCATTATCTCAGATTATATCAATTTGAAAAGATTTATGAGCACATCACATTACTCGAGAAAGTATATTTTCTATGCCTTGTTTATTAATGGACAGAAAAACCAGACTGAAAAAGTAAAATCTATTTTATCCACATAGGGTTTCTTAATCCACTGCACACCCACCACTTCATTAAAAGAGATAATTTTTTTGTTGAAGATGAAGTGTGATTTAAAATTCACATTCACCTTTATCTATTTTGATGTAGGTCTGAATTAAACCTGAAGTAGAGGTTCTTCAGGAAGATTTTGACTTCAAATCCCAATCCCACTGTTCTTGCCTTTGCTTTCTTGCTTTCTTCCTTTTTTTTAATACCTCATCCCTTAGTGTCTTTCACACTGATCTCAAAATAAAAAATTCTGCTGTTGAGTGTTAATAAATTTTTGCTGATGCCCAATGACACATGTGGAATGTTTGGTAATTAAAATCAGAATATCAGAAGTTCTGCACAAGTTGTTAGTACTTGCAGCTGTTTAGAAAAAAAAACCAAGCCCTCCAGATCATTACCAAGTTAGGTCTGCTAGCAGGAACATACTCATACTTAACTATTGCCAGGTTTTTTTCCCACACAGTTTTGTACATGCAGTACCTGCTGAACAAACAGCACAGTAGGAAGAAATTAAAGAATTGATCAAAAATATAAATTTTAATCCCATTGAAATAAGCATTAGGTACAGATATTAGGGTGTAATGTAAAAGAAATTAAAATATGTTAAGGGAACAAAATGTATATTTAAGACATGCAGACATCTTTAGAGTAGTATTTATAAAACTAAAATTAATCACTTCATTGAATGCAATTCCATGTTTAATGAAATAGATGCGGATAAAAATCTGTTGTATCTCCTCATTATTGTTACTTCTTCTCTTTCTATATACTAGGAAATTGTTTGTTTGTTTGTGCCTTCACTAAAATTGGGGGTTTTTTTACTTCCAGACTGGTGTCTGAGACATGCAATTTCTATGCAATTTCCACGTATTTTGCACTGGTATGTGAGTCTCAGGCTGAATTTTATCTTAGCAACTGCCTAGGCAGTCAGTATGGAGACTACTATGTCCACTTTGCCAAGCACATGATATCTGCATCTAACCTGCTGTATATTACAAATGGCCGGTCACTTTCACAACAGCATTTAGTCAAGTTTTTCTTTCACTGATCCAGAAGAAAAAAGAATGATGAAAGACATGGAGGGTAGTTACTAAACTGTACACCTACTTGCAAGTTTTGGAACCATCGTAGCTAAAATTGCTGATTAAGGAATGAGCCAATGCAATTTAAGTGCTCGCCTTTCTGAGACTGGCATTTTATTCAATAGAAACTAGACAGGAACAGTGACTTAACTTTGCATTTGAATAAATAATGAAAAAATTAAAAACTCCCTATATTGTCTTGTTTATTCTCCAGAACAGAAATATTATTTATAACAATTGTTTTCATTACTTTTTCCCCTCTTCGTATGCCTTTTAGCTATCCATAATTTGGGGTTTTTTTCCTTTCCTATCACATGATGTCTTTTAAGATTTTCTGGTAATCATTACCTGAGATCCAAATGAAAAGCTTCAGAAATAAAGCATAATGACAGTATGGAACACTTCTTGCAATAAGGGTCATGCTTATGGAGCTGCAGCTAGTGAAGGTGAGATTCCCACAAGCTGGGAAACTTGGGAAACTTTTTACCCTGAAGAGGCCACTGTCAAGCTGTTACTGCTCAACAAAAGGTACTTTACAGAGAAACAAAAAGAGGGTTTGGCTCCATGCTTCCTTTAGCAGGATTCACCATGGTTATGCCTTTTCTACTGCATGACAAATCAGATGCTCTACAGCTGTGCAGAGGTCTTCATGCATACAAACAGACAAATTCACAAGGCAGTTTCTCAGAAGATCAGTTTCCCCAAATGTAAAATGGAGATAATAATGCTTTACTCCTCCACAAGAACAAAAAAAACCAAATGAACAAAACAAAAAACCAAAACCAAAACTAAACTAAACAAAAACACAAACACACCAACACACAATAAAATGTTGAACTGACACATCCAGCAAAAGTGCAGTGAAATTATCACCATAAATTAGACTGTTACAAACCATGAACACACCTTCTTTTCTCCTAAATGTTTACTTCACTTAAATGTTTATTTTAAGTGGATTCTGATTTTTTGTAGTGCTTTTTCTGCCATTAAATGTAAGATTTTGCTTTTAATATTAGGAGTCATTAATAATTTGAATTTTCTGTGGACAGAATAAGCTATTTCTGCTCTTACAAAGTCTTGGCAATATATTTTTCTGTTGTTTCCATATATGCAGCTTCTGCATGGTGAACCAGCACTATGAATAACCAATTTCCAAACTGTTTGCACTGTAGGAATGCTAATTCCTTTCTCTACAGAACAGATCCTTTAACAGGCTCAAAAACTTCAATATAAACTTTATAATTGCTTCCAAAATACTTATTGTCTTTCCATGTCACCTCATGCAGAATGCACAGATGGTAAGAAAACCATTAACAGAAGACAATAGTGAGCACTAGAAAACAATGAACCATAAGATGTCATAAAATTTACTTATCGTGTTCCTGCGTGGAGTCAATTTGTATAATCAAGAACTGGAAAATAAAGCATGCTTGGACCCGTCATCACATGAAAATGTCTTCTTTAGGTTTTTATCCAGCTTCTCCAAATGCTGTAAAACAGCTGTTTAAAAAAAAAAAGTATTATTTGTTACTTCAAGAAGCCACAAAACACTGTACCTAAACCTATACAAATCTCTTCTGACAATTTCTTGATCCTGGAAAATTGTTAGCTGAAAGTATATTAAACCAGCTTGTCAATCTTTCCTCTCATACTGCCTCTGAGAAAAATGCAGAACTTATGACCACTAACAAGAAACTACAGCTTCCAAAAGGACAGCTACAGGCAGATATCCAGCTTTTAAATCTTTTCCAGTTATCTACAAGATCTAATAATGCGGGTCTGCCATCAGAAAATAGAAAAAGCAAATGAAAATACCTATCCAATGTTGCAAATCCTTATGGACTAAACTCAGAAAATAAACATTTAGACTGTCTTTTAACATCTCTGTGTTTTATTACAACTTCTCATGTATGCTTGTAGCTACCTTGAATCCCACTGTATACTTTCTGAAGGTTAAAAAAAAACCATGTTTGGAGAAATATAAAAGACGGGAAAAGGACAGAATTTGAATTCCAATGCTAGGAAATCAGCACACATTTGTGCTTAAATAGACAAGCTTTAGTGCATAATGATTGGGTAGAGTTCCAGTTTAACACGGAATCTGCAGGGGTGCAACAGGAGCCAATTCCTTACGTGTACCTGGCATTGGATCCATTCTCCAGCCAGGCTCTGCTGCCCAAAGGTGGCCTCTGAGCACTCACGTCCATGACCAGTTGTTACAAGACAACACTGCAACGTCTCATTCCCAAGGGAAACTTCACTTCTCTACAGAGTCTTTCTGTCCAGTCATTCTTGTGTCCAGTCAATTCAACCCCTTCTGCAGTTGAACCTTCTTGCCCTCCATGCCCCGGTCATTCCCTGGTCCCAAATTATCAATGCTGAGAAGCTACAATTTGAATTTCCCTTTGACCAGGTGCTACGTATTCCAGGAAATGAATCGTGATGGGTTGAATTATATTGCAAATATTTAATTGTATATATGGAAACAGCAGGAGAAGACGAGAGCAGAAGAAAGGGAAGCAAGATAAAAATACTGTGGATTCTTTCCTTCAAGGGGTAAATGTAGTAAGTTTATGTTCTGGAGGACTGGACTAGTAAGTTTGTTCACAGCATCACAGTGTTTTCTGTTGCTGCTTAGAAAACTTCTGTATCCAGTCACCAAGCTCATTCAGTCTCTTCCCTCTCCATTTTTGTTGCATAAAGAAACTGAATGTACTTTTGATCTCCCTTTTAAAAAGAATTTAAGTGTCTCCAGGGGCATTACTCTCTCTCATCAACCTGACCACATTTATTCAAGAGATGCTAAATTTATCATGGTTGTATTAGAGACCAGTATTTTCCCCCATTATTATCTAAACACTTCATATTTTGCACAAAATTCATGTCAATGTTCACGAGATTGGAATAATTAGTGATATATTCTCTTTCTCATATGTTGCTTGGGCAAGCTGAGTTAAACAAGCCACACTATGTCCAATACAATGTTCATCATAAATGTAGCTAAAAATAAGAAAAGGTATACAAAGAATTTTCCTGTCCCACAGTTAGAGGGAATATACATAAATGAACAAGAAACATAAATACAAAACTCCTCATTGTTGGGAGTAAATTAAATCCTTTGGGAAACATACACATACATTGAATACAGTAGTTAAGAGTCAGAAATATATTATAGGGCAAATTGTTGCAAGACTTCAGCTTCCAGGTAGATAAGGAACTGACCTAATGCATCTTCAATGAAATCTTGGGAAAAAAATGTCATCTCTGAGTCCTCTGCAACAGCTGACCTTTAACTACAGGTACAGAAGAATAAAAATGTAGCTGTATAACAATTTGATACAGACTGGGATTTCCAAGGTATCCTATGTTATCTTTTCACAAATAAATCTTCCATGATCTTTTGAAATCCCAACTCGTAACCAAGTGGAAAGCTATAAGTAAGCTATACCTATTCTATGCTTTGCTTTTGGAAGGCAATAGATATGGAACTATAGCAACATGTGATACCGCCATAAGTTCTTAATGGAAAAAGAGAAGTATTTCAAAATAAACATCAGTCATATCTCAACAGTACAAATTTCCCACCACTTCATAATTTACAATAAATACATTTCTTTCTTGCAAGCAAGTTTATAATATTAAAAAAAATACTATTAGAATAGCTGACTTCAATATTCACTTTTGAAAAAATAGCTCTCTACCTTCCTCTACCAAAATTGAAATTATGTTAAAATAACACAAAAAACAAAAATTATAAGCATCTCCAGCACAAAGTCATGTCTTGCAATGAAGAACTCATACAAGCACACAAACTAATCTTTTGTTTTTGTAACTCACCAACACAAGAAACGTAAGGAAAACTACATTTGAAAGCTAAAATGGTGATCTTATAAAAGTGAGGACCACAAAGTGTAGTTGACTGAAGGCAAGGCTTTTGTACCAGGAGACTCACATTCAGATTCCAAAAACACTGATAATCTTTTCTGATAAGAAGATAACCACAATAGAATACTCAGAGAACTTAGCAACTGATGGAGAACACAATGGGGGAAATCCTAAATACTTCTTCAGAAAAAAAAAATTTAAAAAGCTGATACATGATGTTTTAAGGATCTGAGTTCAGATGCAGCTTGGACCTTATCTTCAAGTCTTAAGGTCCATTAACCCTCATTTAAGTACCCCAGTAGGAGGAACTCACCTTAGAAATCATTACAAATTTTTTTTTCACAATGTTTTTATGTAGAACATAAAGGTGTAGCAAACTTCAAAGTGCACGTCTTGAAGCTCCCCCTTAGTCCGAAGAAATCTATTCTGGATGTGTCCCTGTGTTTTCTCGGACCCATGGCAAGTTGCACATATTTTTCTCTCTCTCTTTTTTTTAATGAAAGTTTAGATCCTCTCTAAATCAGCTGCTGAACATTTTTGTGAGGAACAAAATTACATGTGGGATGCATAGTGATACTAAAACAGCTGCAATTGCGTTTCACTGTGACCACAAAATCCCTGTGGAGGTAGAGCAAAAATGGCCCACACCATGCCTTGCCAGTTTAAGTTTAAATATTTTGTGTAATGAATGCTGAATATAAAAAGGTGGGTAAAAGTCCCAGTTAAGTCAGTTTTAGGATCTTGAGGAAAAGCTCATAATTGAATATGCAGAATGGGGATTTTCCTTATGAAATAAAAAGCACATGAGGAAATACTATATCATCAATTGGATTTGTTTAAAATACTCTGGTTGCTTGCTTTCAATAACTTTCCATGATATAAAGACAAAATTCTGCCCAACATTGAACCAAGAGAGAGTCAAGAAACAGGCTTGATCCACTGATTTTTCATTTCCTACATCTTTAAATGTAATTAATACTTTTATACCAGGTTAATCTTTTTTTAAAGGTATCTTAATTGTGGAGAACCACTTTCTTGGTTGTACCTTCCGTATTATGTTTGTTATGGGTCTGACTTGCTGAATTGAACCAAGGTGGAAGCATTCCTCTTTAAATGATGCTGCAAATTCAGTGCATGCAACTACAAGATGGCCAGAAATAAGAAGCTGATTCATCTGTCAGAAAGAGGACACTGCTTTAATAATAGACTGAATAAATGATATCCACAGACTTCATAAAAGTGTTTATCAGAGGAGAAGCTTGACATAGCCTTGTAAATAACAACAAGCTTTGTTGCCTTGTATTTCTCAGCATGTTCCTATATTAAAAGGTGACATAACGGGAGCCAATGCCTGACATGTTTCCATCCTTTACAAAGACTACCTGTCAACGTCTTACAGGGAGTAATAAATACATTTATAAACATGCTGGAGCTATATAATTTAGAACATATTGAGAGTACAGAGTAGTTAAGTGGTAACAGCAACCTCTACAAATGTATTGTATTCTATTTTGAAAGCAGCGTGCTTACCTATATATGTCCAAAGTACATTCAAGAAAATATTAGTTATGAAAACCCTACTTTCAAAAAAATTCAATGTACTTGCAGCAGTGTCTGATTTTCTCAAACATTGTCAAAAAATATGGATTTACATTTAAAAATACATATTAATATATATTAATAAATCCTGAAGGTCCAGCCCTGAGTAACTGAGTCAATTACTGCAGTAACATGTCAACACTTAGCAGCATAGACAGCCAGTCCAACAATGTGCAATGTTACTGCCACTTTATGACAGCAAGAAAGAATATGATAATAGATCCAACAAAGCCAAAATTTTATCAGAAGTCCTAATGCTATTAATTTCCATCACTGCCTTCTTAGAATAATCTAATTTTCTGTAAAATAACTCTCCGTATCAGTGGGCCTTTGCTTATACTGTAAGAGAACCACAATATTGATGCTATGAATTCCTTCAATACCTTTGGATGACAACATATCTATGGACTTGCCCATAATATCCTATATATATGTCAGCACTCTTTATCTGGTGGAATACTGCATATCAGACCTGACCTTTGAGGTTTTTTGTATAACACCATTCACGTATAAATTTTTGTATTAATCTAGCACTGACCCATCAGCAGACCAAAAATTTTTGTCTCCGTTTGGATTCCCTTTCATTTACTACAGCACAGGACAGTTGGAATTAAAGTCATTAAAAGTCAGTTGCCTCTGAGTAAGTGAAAATATCAGACCCTGAACACACTAATCTAAATAGAACACACGAAAATGCTATGAATCATAACACCAAAAGGGATGAGCTTTATACACCAGTGCAGCATCCTTGAAGTTCCAGGATTTCTTGGGGGACTCCATAAAAGATGACACATGAAAAATACTATGTGAACATAAAAAAATACAGAGAGTGAAGAACAATTTCCTCTTCTCTCTGAAATTCACGGCTCTTTGAATAAAAGGATTTGTTTTTCTTTTTTTCTGTAAAATTTTACATCTGACTATCCTAATGCAGACTGACTAGTCTAATGCATCTGAATTATTCTCAATCTCACAATGCACAATAAAAATCTATCTGTGACAACACAGAGAGAATTCTACCCACATGCATATCTAGGCATTGGCACACATGCACTATGTTAATACTTTGCAGTTTAAATGCTGTACAGGAGATTCAGGTAGAAACGGCCATGAGTTTGAGTATCTTAATATATTAAAATACAAGACAGTCAAATATCTTAACCCAGAAGTGTCTTGTTGGCATTGATGTATAGGAAGAACTGTTGATAGCTTCTTCATACTTCCTGGGTCCTACAAAGAGTAGTAATTTTCTCACATTGATAATTTATTGGTGCCATCATGGCTGTGGCAGGCCCTGTTCAGTAGTAATGTAGACTTTTCCAGTACTCACATTATTCCTGTAGTTCAGTCTTATGATTTTGCTAGAGAAAGTTCTCTTAAACCAACCGTGCAGTGGCCAAGAAGATATTTTAAAAGTGTGGTTATATTCAACATAATTGGGGTAATGCTTGGTAAAAAATGAAGAAATATGGATGAATCACAGAAGCAAACAAATTATTTGTTAGCTAGCAGCTTGGTCCCAAGATAAACACACTGGATCATTAAAATCAAACCTCTAGGCAAACATCTCTGCTTCCCTCAAAATCTGTCTGAAAAGAAGCCAAGCCCTTCCTTTTATCCTGGCTTTAAAACCCTTACTACTAGAAAAGTTATTACAAAAGAGGATAAAGGAACAAAACCAGCTTACTTCCAGGTAAAATGGGTGAAATGCAGTATGTGGTTATGTATTATAAGAACTAGTAATATTTTTTATAGCGTCCTTCAAAATAGTGCTAGGTCCATTGAAGTTAATGTACCAGACTGCTGTGCAAAATGGAGTTAAAACATCAACAGAGAAACAATAATATGTGTGACTCTAATTGTCTTTGACTACAGAAGTTTTGAGAAGTCAGCACTGAGAAAACTTACACATTCTTTTTTCTGTTACCAATGCGAAAAACAGATAGAGGTAGAAAATAAAAAAAATTTTTAGGAAGGAAACAGTTAAGAAAACTGCAGTCATTCTGTTGCATGTCAAAGCAGAAAATAAGAATGTGAGAAAAGCTACTGAAATATATCTCCTTGAATTAAAACGTTCATTAAAAAAAAAAAAAGTGCCTCAATTCTAAACTTTTTTTAAAAATTACTGAGGGAAAAAAAAGATGAGAAAAAAATTTGAAAGAAAAATGGAAGAGACCCCAATGCTAAAGATAGGGTCTAAGCCAAAGCTTTTAAATTCAAGCTCAAATTAAAGATTTTATAGAGTAAATTACACCTTTGCCAGCTGTTCTTTCTAACCTGAGCTAAAATGCTGTGGATGATCTAAAGAATATATGACTTAATAAATATTTTATTTACCTCTGCCCCTACATGAACTAAGCATACAGATAGATGCACTACATACCTCCTTTTAGGGGCACTGATAGTCTCTCCTAAACAGGTAACTTTTTAAGTCAAATCCTGCTGGTGGTAGAGTCAACAAAACAAAAAGGAGATGTTCCTGCATCTGGCATGAAATGGTTTCCCTCGCTGCAAAATGTTTTGAAGACTAAAACATAAACTGGTTAAAAATTACTGGACAAATTAATGGAAAGAAATACCCAGCATGCTTCTAAGTACACAACACCATTTCTGGCTCAGTAATGCCCAGACATTAATACTCTCAGTAGCTGTGTGTTTTCACTGTGCTCTTACAGATGTAAAATTTCGATACAATGAGCCAAGACCATATTCCCAGTTCAATGCAGCTTGTTCTCATAAATGGAGTTTAAAATGTTCACAGTGGCCAGTGCCTCATAAGGGCAAAAAAGTGTGAGCTTGAAGTCTGGTGACAGTTGTGCTAAGTGTCTTACTGTCACTTTTAGCTTCAAACACCTACTTCCCTGCTATACTTACTCAAAATATTAAAATTACCTCAATACCACCCTATTCAGTTAGGAGAGGAAAAAAGAAACAGAAAATTATATAGAAATAACCATTGCAAAAATTACTTGCAAGGCATTTTCATGTGATAGCTGTATTTTCCATCGTATTATCATTCTTTTTTTGTTGACAACTTTCCTAGATTTTGATCTTGTGCTGCAATGTTAGTCTATCAGAAAAAGCTTATATTCTCCTAGCAGTTACAGTGGCATAATGCAGAATCACTTATGGGAGCAACCGTTGGATTGCGAAGTGTGCCCTCACTAGGAAAGGTGTTTGGTAGTCTCCTTGACTGTAAATCATCATGTATGTACTCAGGACTCCCAGACAACAGACTGAAATCTCCTTTCTCTCTTTTATTGGAATAGTAACATCTGCATTGCTGTTGTTGAGCTGAATCAGCATTTCTAGAATATGCCCATATTTTCAGTGAAGGGACTTACAACTCTGGTGTTAGTATTCAAACTGGACTGAAGCCCAGCATAAAAGTGTGCTGGTTAAGAAGATTACTCTGAAGCTTTTGCATGTGAGAATATATTTTTATGCTAGCTAGTCTCAAAAAGTCCAGTCTAATTGATACTCAAGAATACCTTATTTGTATGCTACATGTGTATTTCCAGCCAGGATCAGCTTCCCAAAAGCATATTTCAAACCTTAAAGTAGAGGAACACTGCAATAGAGAGAGTCTTTTCTGCACTTTTTTTCTCCCTAAAGAGAGAAGAAACTGAATGTTCTGGTTGGCATTGTTCTCAGTGTAAGCTGAGAATTAATGGATTTTAGATAGAATTTTGTCATGCATAAACATTTAGTTTCTACAGGACCAGAAAAATAGAGATCTTAAACTGTCCAGAAAACTGGAAGATGTAGGAAAAAGAGGCATACTCTCTAGTACCTATTAATGTGTGTTACTACTTGCAACAACTGTATAATCAGCATTATTTTTTCTAAACTGCGTTTATTTGGATTTAATTATAATTCAGATGTGCTCTTAGAGGGGATTTTTGTTCTCCTTTTTCAACAAAAAAAAAAACCCAGTAGTGTTCTTACAGCCACAGTTAACTTTTTACTGAAAAAGGGCAAGGTCTAAGAACCTATGCATTAAGGTCAAAAGAACAAAAGGTAAAGGGACTATCTTTATACAGCTACAGCTGTTGTCCAACTCATGTGAAACATGTTATATCTCAGAGCTGATGAATATTGCAGTTTTAAAAAGCACTCAGCTTAATGATGAAACACTAGATCATAAATCAAATATTAGAAGCATTTTTTGACACTGTGGGCTTTCCTACTTTAAAAGTCTAGAAAGATTTATTTTCATTTGCATTATCAGACTGAAGCAACAAAGTCCCAAGCTAATAATATCATTTCCTCACAGGAAAACAACAATTTTATTAACTGCACAAAACTGTAATCTGACCCCATAGTTTATTTTTATCATTTTTATTTATAAATATCTCAGCCTGTCACAGTCCTAAGTACAGACCTTTAAAAAACTTTTCTAATACCTGTATTGGGATTTTTCTCTCTAAAAAAATGTTCTCTGATGCACATTACCATACCAATTGTCAGACTAATAAACATACTTGAGGTCTACATTTACTGATTCAGTGGCAAAGTCCTGGATTTCACACAAGGCTGCAAAGTTTTTAAATGGAAATATAAGAGATCAAAGAATGTACTTTCAGCTTTTAATTTTTTTAGATTTTAAAAGGATTCAAGCAAAACAAAACATAGGATTTAAGAAAACATGAAAGCATAATTCTAGAATAGAAAGAAAAATAAAAATTAAAGCTATATTTTAGTTTATCGGAATACATTTTGAATATATTACAACCTTTTTCATCTCACAAAAAGCAGAATTAAACCATTTCAGAATAGATTGAATGAAAATGTTTTTTAAAGAACAGAAGAAATTTCCCCCTTTAGATATAAGTAGATAGAGTTTTATGAATTAATTAGTAAGTAGCTAATTTTTGCACTATAAAGGAATTTGGCAGTGATATAAAACCCTCATGGGCTCTTGTATAGGAAGCCAACAAACTAAAGTACATCTTCCAAAAAATCTGCAGAATATAAAGGCTAATATTTTTTTTCCTGCTACTTCTCAGTTTAAGGAAACCAGCATCACTCTGTCAAACAATGAAAAGAAAAGAAAAAACAGACGTCACTGCACTGTAATTCAGAAACATGGACAAAAAATAATATTTGAAAAAGAAACTGAGAGCAGAAGACCAGTCTGAAATATT
This sequence comes from Dicrurus megarhynchus, assembly GCA_013399195.1. Taxonomy (NCBI): domain Eukaryota; kingdom Metazoa; phylum Chordata; class Aves; order Passeriformes; family Dicruridae; genus Dicrurus; species Dicrurus megarhynchus. The sequence goes on along the minus strand of VXAD01008919.1, from coordinate 221,415 downwards.
GAGATAGATAGGTATTCAAAGAATTTGTTTATGTAAAAAAACAGAAGGAAAGAACTGATATTTAAGTTGACAGCTCTTGAAAATCCAAAATTGAGCTAAGACAAGTATTATGAAAATTAGTAGAAAGTAGAGACTATTGTTGGCATTTTACACATTTTCAGGTAAACAATGTCTAAGAAAAATCAATTTTGGAGCAACAGATAATGTAGTCTTCCTGGGTAAAATCCTAAATATTAACCCAAATAAGCAATATTTTTTCTGATTTGCACAGGACACATGAAAAACAATATTCTGTATTGCTTATTTGGAAAGAGATGTGCTTCAATTTTTTTTCCAGAAGAAGGAGAATGCTATCACTAAGTAAGCTGTGGATCTTCAGATTGTAACTGATGCTTGTTTACAATCATACCATCATATATTATTGCCTGAAGACCTTCATGTCAACATTCAAGGACTTCTTCCTCAGGATTGTTCTGCTGACCACCGTAATTTTCCCCCAATATGGAATTTGAAGAAGAAAGAGAAGTAAGGGGAGAGAGTAAGCAAGAGGTTTGGCTAAGAGGTCTTTGTAGGGCAAAAAAAAAAGCTAGTTCAAAGATTTAACCTTATCAAGATTTAACCTACAAACAGAAGTACCAATGAGGTTTAGCTTTGCTGGCAAGTGCCATTGGTTTTACAGGTTAGACCCACACAACCATACCTCTGAGTGCTGCATGGGCAGGCAAAAGCTTAACAGGTAAAATACGGGACAGAAAAAAGTGAAAGCTTCCGAAAAACAGACAATAGATTATCCATATGAAATTTTCCATCAAAATATGGCATCTGGTTTCCTTTTGTGACAAGGTTACTCAGCTAGATGATCAAGGGAAGCCAGCTGATGTCATCTTTTTGCATTCCAGTAAAGCTTTCGATACTGTCTCTCCAAGGTTCCTTCTGGATGAAATGTGCAGCACACAGTTGGAAAAATGCATCATATGATGGGCAAGCAACTGGCTCACAGGTCAGGCACAAAGGATTACAGTGAATGGGGTGACACCAGACTGGTGACTTGTCACTAGGGGACTGCCACAGGGCTCCATCCTTGGCCCTGTGCTCTTCAACCTCTTCATAAATGACCTGGACACAGGACTGAAAGAGATACTTTGATGAGTTAATTCACAGATGATACAGAACTGCGAGGACCTGTTAACTCCCTTGAAGACAGGGAGGCCCTTCAGAGAGATCTCAACAAATTAGGAGTCTGGCAATCACCAACCACATGACGTTCAACAAGGGAAAGTGCTTGATTCTGCTCCTAGAATGGGGCAACCCTGGATGTACAGACAGACTGGGGAGTGAGATGTTGGAAAGAGTGCCATACAAAGGAAGCCAGGGATCCTGGTTGATGACAAGTTGAACATGAGTGAGCAGTGCCCTGGCAGCCAGGAGGGCCACCCATGTCCTGGGGGGCATCAGGCACAGCATCACCAGCCAGGCAAGGGAGGGGATTGTCCCACTCTGCTCTGCACTGGGGCAGCCTCATCACAAGTTGAGGGCAGTTTTGGGTGCCAAAATATAAGACATTAGGCTATTAGTGTCCAGAGGAGGGCAATGAAGATGGTGAAGTGCCTTGAGAGGAAGCTGTGTGAGGAGTGCTGAGGTCGCTTGGTCTGTTCAGCCTGGAGAAGAGGAGACTGAGGGGAGACCTCACTGCAGTTACAACTTCCTCATGAGGGAATGAGGAGGGGCAGACACTGATCTCTTCCCTGTGGTGACAGTGACAAGACCAAAGGGAATGGCCTGAAACTGAATCATGGGAGGTTTAGGCTGGATATCAGGAAATGGTTCTTCACCCAGAGGGTGGTTGGGCACTGGAACAGGGTCCCCAGGGACGTGGTCACAGCACCAAGGCTGACACTTCAAGAAGTGTTTGGAGAACACTGTCAGGTACATGGTGTTACTCTTGGGGCTGGTCCTGTGCAGGACCAGGAGTTGGACTCAATGATCCTGAAGGGTCCCACCTTGTCATGTTCTGTGATTCTGTGATTAATATTTTTAATGGATTTAGTGCAGTACTTGAGGCAGCTAAGTTCAAACAGGAGTTCAACCATTTTCATTTTTGTTCTTGAATTCCACACCAGATTTTCAGAAGCGAGAATCCAGTATGATAAAAACACAAAACTGATTTCATAGCCTTGCTATGTCCCAAATATATTTTTTCTTTACGTATTGGACTCACTCTTACCATCTTGTTTTTCTCCTAAAGGTCCAGGCATGTTTACTACTTCAGGGTTTTAAGAATGCATTTCTTTCAGAATCTGAATTTCTTACATGAAAGTTGGTCCAAATTTGTTTCAATAAACACAAAATTCAATTTAATTTAAGAAATTATTCACCTTGTGTTTTCCAATGTTATTCAAAGTACTTTGGGCAAGTCCCAGAAGTTCAGGCCCCTAAAATCTACTTAAGCCTATAACTCTCCCTGAAATCAAGCTTGGGACCTGCTCATCAGTGGGATCAAGCTCTTAAACTGTTAATCTCTCTTATTTAGTTTGTAAGGACATTGTGCCAGGTCATGGAAGAGGTAAAAATAATTACAGAAAATGGAAATATGAATCATATAAGACTATCTAAGAATATAAATTGATATTTAAAAAAATAAAGCACACACTTTGAAAATATTTTTAGGGATGTAACCTGTTTGAAACCAGTGGAACTAAATCACATTAATAAACTGAGACAGAAGCTTACACAATTCCCAAATTAGTCTTGCAGGAGTGACTGTACTCTTTGACAAATTAAACTTTATTTAATTCCCCAAGTATCAAAGCCCTATGAAATTATACTGGCAGGTAATCTGAAGAGGGGAAAAAATAATTTGTCACTAGTTATTTTTGTTTATCTTCATCAACATATTAAAGACAGGCATGCTTTCACACAATGTCATAATAACAAGTTGTCTTACTTCTAACACAAACACTAACAAGAAAAACTGATGTTATTATCAGTATATCACAGCCACACAAGAATAGATCACACCAAAGATGACATAGAAGATAATCAACTGCAGTCTGGAGGCAGCCAGTGGGAGGAAAAAATACGACAGATCTTGGAATATCTTCCAGAGTCAAAAGTATGGATAAGCCTTCTCCAATCACCCAAATCTGTTCATTACCTAGATAATCCCAGAGCTTTGCCAGGCCAACCACTTGCTGGATTTTTAGAGTTGCTTTTTCAGAGCTGCTTATGAGGGAGAAAAAATTGATGAAGTATGTAAAAATAAACCAAATTTCATAAAGCAGACTTTCTGTTTGTTATAGCAAAACTGTGGACCACAGAGCCATATTTTTAAAGGTAACTCAGTTCAATACTCTGTTGGAAGTCATCTCCTTGAAAAGTCTTACAAATCAATGGGAACAAGGTCCCTTGACACCTTTATGGAAGCTGTTCCTCTTTTTATTCAAGTGCTTTGTCACACTACTTTTCTTATTCCTGTATTTCTCTTTAATGTTCAGTTTATTTTCATTGTCTCTGTTATGGTTAAGATCCTGTTGTCCTAGCTGTTCCTGTGTGTTCATGAATAAACTGTAAAAACACAGATCTTAAATGATCACTCTTTCAATGAACGTATATTAAGTGTCTCAAAAGCCACACTATGGCATGACAAACACTTATATATGCTTTTCCTAATGGGCTCCAGTCCTAGGTTTGACCCAGGACATACTTCCAAATGTATCTGCTGCTATTCTAAATCAGGAGGCAGTTGCTTACAGGATAGCAGACAGCAACTATCAGAACAATTAACTCTGACCATTAACATAATTCCTTACATCACAATAGCACTAAAAAATTAAGAAACACAGAATAAAGAGCATATCACAGCTGCCATGGTATTCTTTCTTATCCAGATTAACATTTTAGTTTTGTGTAACACTTGTCTACCTATCTTTCATAGTGCAGGTCACTGTATTTTAAAAACTGGTTTTTTTCCAGGAGCTAATTGAGCTTTGTCTATGTGAGTGAGCTGGTACCTGACACTGACAGCCTGCAGAAGGCAATTTCTCCAATTGCAAGTAAAGACTAAGGAATCACACACGACAAACTGCAGCCTGGAATATCTGGCAGCAAGCCTATTAATGCTGAAAAGGCACACAAATAAATTACTTATGTAACATACACTCTCTTCATTTCTGTCATGGAACTCACTGTCCTAAAACAAAAAAAGTTGAAGGTTTACTTTTTTCCCTCTTCACAACTTGTCAGTGGTTTTAAAAGTTAAATGTATCATTTACTCTATAGGAGATACAATTACTAGTATTCCTACTGCTTCTTGAAGTAAGCTTCCTTTTCATTTGTTAATTTCCTCAGGATGGAACCTCAGACCCTCATTAGACACACTTCATCTCAGCAACTGTTGCACATTTCACGTGCAAGTTTGTGAAGGAAGGGGAAAACAATTCTATTTCTTTCTGTAAGGCACTGTCTTTAGTTTGATTTTTGTCTCTGGATGTATACAGCTCTTTAGTGACAGGAATGAGACTGGACTTTCATTCAAAACTACCATAAACTGGCTCAGGCTACAAACAAATCCAGCCAAGCTGTTACTAGCCAAGAAATTATATACTGGGAGGTCTGTGCTAGAAAATGGTTTCATTTTCTTAAAAAATCTTTTCTCAGAAGCAGTTGACCACCTATTGGTATATTCAAACTATGCATATAGAAGACTACAACCCAAGCTGCATCCCAATGGCAGTACAGTGGTTTCTTGAAAGAAAAGCTAAGGCATTTCCAAGGCACTCTGAGTGTCATTCATGCTCTAAGGTTAGCCTCTCCCATGCCTAAAGTGTAAGTCTGTAAAGTTCCATGTGCATTAAGGACCAGTTCTGGCTTCATGAGAATGAGGAGACCTTAAAGTACAGACTGCACTGATTTGGAAGACATCACTATTCTGTGCAGTATTTAAATACAGGATCGGTTCATGTTGAATTAATTCTAGTGCCTTATACCTTTGTTGAGGTAAGGCCAAAGAGCACTTCAAGAGTCCTCAAAGATTTATGCAGAAAAACAGCTAATCTCACAGTACAAGAAGCTCAGTTACACGTGAAATATTTACAGATTATTTTGCAAGCTTTAAGACTTTCACCTTTAAACTTGTCAGTCCAGCATTTTAAAGATGTGTTCCAAGATTCTTCACAAAGCTGAAGTAAAGAAGGCTAGATAATGACTACATAATCCACCTTAAATAGGTACACCTGCAGGGGAAATGGATGGAGATTTTTATCTTGAAGTGTGAATGTAACTTTACTCACCCATTGCTTTTTCTAAACAGAGAAAGAATGAGTAAAACTTAAGAATTCCTCTTCCATGGGGAATATTGAAAGGGGAAATACTAGAAAGCCTTACAGACATATTTAAATGAATTCAGTAGCATCACACTGACTACTACTTTGAGGATCCATGTCCATATTTACCCCTCCCTGACACAATTATTATTATCTTAAATAATCCGTCAGCTTTTCACTGCAAATCTGATAGTTAGCTGGATTCAGTAACCAGACAGAAATTTCTGCTATTTTACAACCAAATTAGTATGCCATAAACTTTTTAATGTCAGATTAAACCAGCAGCATAGTTTTATTGCTTTGGGCTGAAGGGCATTAGAGAGAGCTGGAAAGGCTGCTATATACATAGGTATGTAATCAAATGCTGAGCCAGCTCTGGAATGCAAATTAGAACATATACTCAGACAAATTTGCTCAGAGTAAAATCCCAATGGCATCAATAAATTTATGCCCAGGTAAAACAGGAGGAAGATCTGAGACTAGACGTTCCAATTTACCTATAAAAAAAGAAAATGAACTCTAGTAGTTCTGGAGCAACAACCTATGCACTGGATCATACAGGTCCACAGAGCATGCCTGACCCTGTACAGGTCCAGTACAAGGAAGTGTTCCAGCTCATCTATGCCTAATGAAAATGAAAATGAAAATGCGAGACTTACCACAGCATAATTAGCTGTCAGGTTATTCGCCCACCTGCAAGAAAGTCAGCCTGACAAGAGAACAAGCAGCTGTCTCACTGGCAGCTGGAGTCACATCACAGCAAGAGATGCAGTTTGTCTCCAGGGGCTCTATTTCACAGTCAGATCAGAGATAAGGAAGCCTCAGAGTCATATACAGAGGATATGTCAGTCTCTGTTAATAGCACATTCAGGTATCACACTTGCATTTGTGCATGAGCTTTTCAAGGTTAAGAATAAGGTGGGAGTGTTGTGGTTTAACCCCAGCTGGTGACTAAGCATCACACCACCGCTCGATCACATTCCCCCAGCTGGGATGGGTGAGAGAATTGGAGGGGAAAAGTGAGAAAACTCATGGGTTGAGATAAAACAGTTTAAAAGGGAAAGCAAAAGCTGCACACACAAGCAAAGCAAAATAAGGAGTTAATTCACTGCTTCCTATGGGCAGACAGGTGTTCATCCATCTTCAGGAGAGCAGGGCCCTATCACACATAACAGTTACTTTAGAAGTCAAATGCCATAACTCCCAATGTCCCCCTTCCTTCTTTTTCCCTCAGATATATAGGGTGAGCATGACACCACATGGTGTGGAATATCCCTTGAATCAGTTGGGGTCAGCTGTCCCAGCTGTCTATCCTCAAAAGCAACAGAGGCTGACTACTCTGTTGGTGTGGTGGGCATGATCTTTGGGGACCAGTGAGTCAGTCAAGAAAGAAAGAGAGGAAGAAAGAGAAAATGAAAGGCAAAGAAGGCAACCCTCCAAAGTCAGAGTGAAAAGCACCTGGGCTGGATGAACCACAAGGACCACTAAAGGCTGGGGCCTGTGTGGCTGGAGAGCAGCCTTGCTGCCAGGTGCCTGGGGGTCCCAGTGGACAACAAGCTGAGGGTTCAGGAGTCCACAACAACTTGTTAGTTTTCAGGAAAATACTTTAAAAAGATCAAGAGCAGGGAATTCCCCTGTGTAGAAGGTGAAGCAACCAGGCCTCATGGCCAGCTTAGCCGAACAGGGCAGTTCTTGAAGGACTCCAGAGGAAAAAAATCATATGGTCTTTGGAAGCAAGGTCAGGCTTTGTAGGAATATGACAAAGCTGTGGATCACATACATGGGGAGAAGACACAAAAGGCCAAAGCTCGATTAGAGTTGTAAGTGGCCAGTGTTTTGTCTAACAGGAAGGGTTTTTTCAGTATGGTAATAGCAAGAGGAGTTCTAAAGAAAAGAGCTTTTTGACAATTGTTACCTGACAAAGAGGAATGAAACTTCATAGAATCATATATACGTAGGTGGCTTGGGTGGGAAGGGACCTTAAAGATCATCTAGTTCCAAGCCCTCTGCCACCTTCCACTAGACCAGGTTGCTCAGAGCTCCATCCAGCCTGGCCTTGAACACTTTCAGGGATGGGGCATCCACAACTTCTCTGGGCAACCTTTTCAAGTGTCTCACCACACTCACTGCAAAAAATTTCTTCTTGATATCTGATCTAAACTCACCCTCTTTAAGTTTAAAGCTATTCCCTTTTGTCAAAAGTCCCTCTTTGGCTGTCTTGTAGGCCCCCTTTGGTACTGGAAAGTGGTACGAGGTCCCCTGGACCCTTTTCTTCTCCAGGCCTGTCTTCAAAGGAGAGAAGTTCAAAAAACAAGGAAAACAAAAAACCCGAAGAAACCAGCCAACCAACCAAAAACACACCAAAAAAAAAAAAAAAAAAATTACAAAGAAAGTACGACAAACCAAAAAAACCCAGAAGTCTAGTGATTCAGGGATTTTCTTGGCTCAGTCTTCAATAATGCTGATGGACAGTGGACTAGATGATCTTTAAGGTCTCTTCTAATCCAAACTATTCTATAGCTTTATGAGTCTATAATTCTATATTCAACTTACACAGTGATTTAAATAAACTAATAGCCCTCTTGGAATAGATTACAATTCACTTAAAACTAAAAGTCAGGTAGGACTCAGAGAAAAAAAAGGAAAAAAAAAGAGGAAAACTGTTAATCATTTATAGCATCCATAAAACTAATTCTTGTATTATCACTAGGTGCTCTACAGTTTTCCAATTTAGTTTTTAAGTGAATTCTTCAACATGTAAGATTGAACTCTATCTTAAAAAACAGTATTTTTTTAGGTTTCTGAAATTGACTTGTATTTTTATTTATTATTTGCATTCTAAGTATGCATCAATGGGCTTTTGGTCAGCATAAAACATGGGTTTCCAGGTATTAAGCATACATTAAGTCATGTATTTGTTGCAACAGATTCATTTTATATTTAAGTAGATACAGTCAACTGTGACCATTGTTAAAGGGCCGGTGAGTTACACTGAAAGTCATGGCAGAAAGCCAGAGTATAGAGGATACTAGTTCACAAAAATCATTCAGTTACACCAGCACTTTAGAAATTACAAATTTACAAGATTTCACACATTAGCCTTCAAAATTAAAGTGGTATATATCTTTCTTTCATTTGCCCTTCTCCAACCTCATAAAGGACTAGACTAACATTTTTTGTTAAATCCTTGATTAATTAGGGTATTTTCCAATTTTGTGGTGGGATAGCTTTGTATGTCAAAGAATGTGGTGAATGGAGTTATATTCCGCTGATGGCCAGTCCCTTGCAGTGTTCACCAGGGGTCAGTCTTGGGACCAGACCTGTTTGTATCTTTATCAACAACCTGGACAGTGGGATTGAGCATCTCCTCAGCCAGCAAGTTTGCAGATGACACCAAGCTGGGTGGGATGTGCTGGAGGGTAGATAGGCTCTTCAGAGGGATCTGGACAGGCTGGATTCATGGGCTGAGGCCACTTGTGTGAGATACAAGGCCAAGTACCAGGTCCTGCCCTTAGGTCATAAAAAGCCCGTGCAGAGCTGCAGGCTGGGGGCAGTGGGCCAGCAGAAAATGACTGGGGGCGCCGGTTGACAGCAGCTGAACAAAAGCCAGTGTGTGCCCAGGTGGCCAAGAAGGCCAATGGCATCCTGGCCTGGATCAGCAGTAGTGTGGCCAGCAGGAGCAGGGCAGTGATTGTCCCCCTGTATTTGGAAATGGTGAGGCTGCACCTTAGTGCTATGTCCAGTTCTGGGCTCCTCACTACAAGAAGGAAATTGAGGTGCTGGCTTGTGTCCAGAGAAGGGAAACAGAGCTGGTTAAGGGTCTGGAGCACAGATCTTATGAGAAGCAGCTGAGGGAGCTGGAGTTTAGTCTGGAGAAAAGGAGACTCAGGAGAAACCTTATGACCGAAAGGTGAGGTTGTAGAGAAGTGAGGGTCAGTCTTTTCTCCCAAGTAACAAGTGATAGGACAAGGGGATATGGCCTCAAGTTGCACCAGGGAAGGTTTAGATTGGATATTAGGAAAAATTTCTTCACCAGAAGGATGGTCAAACACTGGAAGAGGCTGCCCAGGGAAGTGACTGAGTCACCATCCCTGACGGTATTTAAAAGATGTGTAAATGTGGTACTTAGGGACGTGTTTTAGTGGTGGACTTCTCAGTGCTAGGTTTGATTCAATGAACTTAAATGTCTTTTGCAACTCAAATAATTATGTGATTCTTCAATGCCAGAATGCACTTCTGGAACTGAATAGGGTAGGGATAAATGAAATCAACCATGCCCCTTTTTCGAATTGTCGTTGTAGATAAAAGGCAATTGACCAGCCTTAAATATAAGTTTTTTAACCTTTTATGTCTTCACATTTGTCTTCAACAGACAACGTTTTAAAGAAGTATTTGGCTTGATCACTAAATTAAGATAATTTTGCCAGTGTATGACAAAATTGAAACATTGATATTCAGGCAATTTGCTGGAGGTTTATTTAATGTAAATATAAGAGAAAATATCCTACCTAATGAGCATCATTTGCCTAGGCAGATGTGTCATTCTGCCCTTTAAAATCCCAGAAAGCAACCATCTGGCCTAAAATCCATGTTGCTTTGACTTTAAATTTGTTTTAGCTTTTTAAACACAACTGTCTTGAAGTTATCTAAAGTGACAGATCAAGTCGCACCTCTGTTCAGAAAAAGCTTAACAGTATATATCTGATTATGAGAAGAACCTCAAAGTAGTGTGCAAATCCTATTAAATATCAAACACTAACACATTTTCTCATATCACAGGGAACTCAAAATCAAATCCCATCAGGTGAAGATGTGATTTTCCCATTAATACCCATTCCCTCATCCTCTTCCCTCAAAACCACATGAATGAGTTAAAAAAAGGTGCAATCTGATCAGAATTTAATGCTGTTGGCTTTTTCTTAATTGGGTTGAAGAGAAAGAAAGGTGAATATTTCAGTTAGGATCTCCTCAAAAAGTAATCTAACTATTCATTAGGAATTTAATTTTTCTTTCTGGCCGGCTATCCAACATCATAATAAAGTTAGGAATTTACCATATTTGATCAGGACAGCTGTGGCAATATGATATCTCAGACTTACCACTAAAATCTCTTAATCATTTCACAGTAAAACCAAAAATGTTATAATTATGCCATTATTCAAAGCAAACGGATATATTCATTCATTCTCTTTAGACTTACGTCTTTCCTCATTTGTATAATTGGACAGTAAACACCAAATGCAGAAAAAAACTCATTTGTCAGGCAGCATAACAGATTGGGCTAACTTGTCACAAATTTACTAAATTTCTGAATATCTTTTCATGTGGAAATTTAGGTCAGTGAACTCCAGGAAAATTCAGCAACAGTATCAATGCTGTTATTCCAATATCAAGGTATTAAACCTATGTGCTAACAGTAAAAATTCTTTCCTGAAATTTAATGCTTCAATTGCCATAAGCTCCTTTCCATATATTTGGTACAGTAACTGACTGTACAAACTCACATTTTAGAGCAATAAACCATTTTGTTTCTGTTGCAGAATCCATTGTGCTTCTGTTTTTAGCAAATTAAATCAAAATGCAATTTTTAAGAAGGTATTTGTTTTGAAAGAACATATTAAGCTTAAAACTGTATTAATATTTATATTGGTATTATATTGATAATTTTTATTACAGTGTAAGTTCATATTCTAAAAAAAACCAAAACTAAACAAAAGCTGCAAGAAAAAAAATAAACATGCAATACTTCTCCTAGCTGTCTAGAGATATTTCTCAAGACAGTAAATAAACCAGTGTTACTAAAAGAGTAATTCAAGTGTTACTTGTATTTATAGCAAACTGTCCACTGTAAAAAAATAGCAAATCCCCAAAAACAATATAAAAAAGAAACAACTATTCATTTATTTTTAATATCTTGTGGGCAGGTTTTCAAGGTATCCAGGCAATTCAAAAGATGCAAAATGATACATTAGTAGAATTTTAATTGTATTGGGAAGAAGATACCCAGGTGTTTTTAGAAAGCAATGCCTAAATATCATGACAAATTGAGTCAGCATGACTATTATGAGAGGTATGATACATCATTCTAAACTGAAAGATAGCTATACATTTAACTGAAATTAGCGAGAATTTCCTTTTGTAAGAAAGTTTTCCAGAATTATTACTCATACTATCCTTAAACTTCTTTCCTTTGTGTTTTAATATCCAAAGTTAATTTCCATCAGAGATTCCCAGTCAGATTCTGCTTCACTGCAGTTTCTGGGGTGCCTGCCCCTCTATAAAACTGGGAGACACTGGACTCCTTCAACAGGCAGCTCCAGAAAAGGGAAGAGGATGAAGCAGATGCTGAGAGGACAAGCAATGATGGTGAACAAATGGCTATGGATGAGAAAGGACTGCTGGTGATTTGGTGTCATTTCTCTAGAAAATATTTAACTCAGCCTCCTGAAACCCTGACGACCATGTATCTATGATGGGAGAATTACCAAAGGAGAACGTTGACATCAGTGGAGGGGAGAGTAAGGTAACCACAGCATCAACGCCAGCTCTGTTCAGCTGTTGAATAGGCAGACCCAGTTTGGGGGGGCTGAGAAAGAGGAGTTCAGGTAAACTATAAGAGTTAGGGGTATGAAACAAATTGGGGGAAATAAACTCCATTACCACAGAAGAATTAAATGGCAATCAATAGGAAAAGAGCTGCAGCATAAAAGAATTACTTCTTGGGTCCAGAGCAAGCAGCACAGCAGACCAGCAGCAGCAGGAGTGTTTGAGATAGAGAAACACAAAACACAAGGGCCGTGGAAGCACTGGAGAATGAACCAGAAAATTCAGAGCCACCTTATCCATGACAGGAGGCATTATCAGGGCTGCAGCCTGGAATAGAGGATGTGAGAGTCAGGAAAGGGAGAAACAGTTCAAGGCTGGTGTCTTTCTGAACTCTGCAGGAGAAGGGGAGAGAGAAAACAGCCTTAATTTCATTAATCATGAAAAACAAGTGGTGGGAAAAGAATGTAAAGCCTCAAGATAGTGGCAAGGGGAGACCACAGCTCCTTGCTGTAGGCACTAAGAAAGATGAGAGTGACTGAACACAGCAGGACTAACACTGAGATCAAATGAGATGAATTGCAAGTTTCAAGCAGGCAAACAAAGCACTGGAGATACTCTTTTCTTGCTCTGGGGTCACAAGAAGAATTGAATGCTTGATAGGGTTAGTTCTAGCACTGAATTAATGTAAGAACAACAGCAGAGGAGTACCATGATAAGCAGTGCTTTATGCAGCTTCACTTGCCTTGTTTTCATTGGCACATTTAATAAACTAGTGCGAATTCCAATTAATGAGTCAGATCAACCACTCATCTCTGAACGAAGCATTTGTATCCTCTCTGTAAAGTCAAAGCCATTTCCAGGGACTGTGTTTCCATGGCACTTTCAGCACCACTGAAAATTACCTTTTGCAGTGAATATAATAGATGGTATTGCATAGCTCAGCAGGTAATTTTTACAATTATTGTTTTTTTAGACCCAGCATCATGGCTGAAGAGAAGGCAAAAGAATAGTAATGGCAAAAAAGAGGTAGTCTCTGGAAATAAAAATATCAATAAACAACAAATAGCTACTAAAGCTGTTTATTCTGAACTGATGAATAAAAAACATCTGTGGGTAGACTTATTCCTGCAAACAGAAATAGATTTTCCCTTCCCTTCCCGCGCCTTCCCTTCCCACACCTTCCCACACTTTCCTGCACCTTCCCTTCCCGCACCTTCCCTTTCCTGTACAGCTGTAACACCTAAACCTCTAGATTCTAATTCAGTGTCATTTCTTTCCATAAATTGTCCCATTGATCTTAGTGACCAGTCAACACAGACTGAGATGAGAAGCTCAGGAACAGGGAATTCCCCTGTGTAGAAGGTGAAGCAAGCAGGCCTGATGGACAAAGAAACAACAAACAAGAGCAAAACAAATAAAACCTCATATAGAATATATGCAGTAAATTTGTGATTATATTTGAGTTATAACATTTTGCATTTTCTAGTGTTAATGTTTGCCTAATCAGTCAAGCTTCAAAAAGTGCATATAGAAGCTTGCCTAAATCTTTAGCATACCAGAATTGTCTCTTTGATCAAGCAGTCATAGAAATTTTATGAAACACAGTTTAAAAATTAAACTAAAATTTTAGTGTGACATTGAGACAAGTTGATCCAGATATAGCATTCAAAACAATCCACTACCCTTCGTTTCCATCAATGTGAAGAAGGCAACCCAGGTGCTTCCTTTTTAACACAACTTTTCAGAGTGGTATGACTAGAAAAATATCACAGTGTACAGCAAGATTCAGCATTCTGCCTTTGAAATCCACCACAGTATTTACCTGAACGATGCAGTTTGTGGTGTTCTGTCAACACCCAGTTCTTCACATGTGCAGTCAGGCAGTCAGAGAGAAGTTGACTCTCTTCACCTTTAAAAAAAATCCATGCTAACTTTGGAGAAAAAGAAAAATCTTACTCTTTTACATTACCATGTTCTCAGAAGTCATCATATATTCAAACAGACTGTGTCAAAAAATCTTACTCTATTAGTAATCCTAATCCTCATACCATTGGGATTACTGTCCTTGTGGGGGAAGCCCGATAGATACTCAATATGCAGAAACTCAATATCAGTTTATCGAGCTTTAATTTATGTTCTTTGTTCTTCCAGAGAGAAAGAACCTATTTCTTTTGGTTTCAAATCCAAATATGTAGATGTAGACTATTCCTGTTGATTAAATAAATCTTGGAATAGTCTTTTCACCAAAACACTAAATGTAGTCATACCACTTAATGCGAAGAGAAAGACACAATTATCTTGTAGAATTTTAGGCCAGACAAAAGGAAAGCTGTCAGGTAGTTTTGGTGTTGGGTATGGCACAGACAGAAGGAAAGCTGTCAGATAGTTTTGGGGTTGGGTATGGCACAGACAGAAGGAAAGCTGTCAGGTAGTTTTGGTGTTGGATATGGCACAATTTCAGTTTTGTAGGGAACTAGATACTTCTACAATGCCAAAAAGAATTGGATAAAATATGCACCTTTTTGTGTATGTTACCCCTTAACACCACGTTCTCAGTGCAAAAACAGTGCAAAATTCCCTTGAAGGATTTCTTTATGGAAATAATGCTTTTTTTGCATTTATTTCCAAAGGCATTTTGGCCCACATTTTAGATTATTTTGTGTAATTTCTTTCTGACTCTGACAAATGTTTCCTTCATTGTTGTAAATGATTCCAGTTAACAAAGGAACCAACATATGGAGCTTTTGCAAATACACGTATCTCTGTAAAGTTGGGTTTAATCACTTATTGATTCATCCAGTTTCCTCTACACTGCCTCCCAAAGCAGTATTAATACTGAAAAGGAAAGAAAAATACCAAAGTTATGGTCTTAATGGCAAAGTCATTTGTGGTGATCAACTACCACTCATACAGTTTTGATGACAAATGACTTATAAAAGGTGATTTTGTCAAGAAGATAAAGTACTCATAGCTACATTTTGACACACAGGAAAAATTGCAATATGATTGTGGTTTCCATAATGCTTACCCAAGTTTCTGAAGCAGACTTACAGATTCCTCTTCTGAATTATTTCCTCCCCATACTAGGTCCATTTTGCAGTTTCAGAAATACATTACCTGATCATCTTTGCTATCAAACAAAAATGTTTCTGTCAAGCCAAACACTGAAGCTACCCACAATGCGTCTCATTCATGTTTAGTACCTAAAAAAGAAAAGCCACTCACCAAAGCAGTGAGTAGCCTTATACATTTAAACGTTGAGGAAAGAGGTAAATTGGGTTGACTTGTACACCAGACACTAAGTTCTCAGCAATTCAGCTATCAGAGTTACACTCATTTACCTGAGAAGTGAGCCTTCCTAAAACATTAAGGAATTAAAGGATTAATCTTCTTTGATTCTATGTATTCTGCAGCCAGGAGAGACATATGAGTGCAGCACTCTACAGGATCAGACTTCTCAATCAATCTATAAACAAAGGCTGTGGGTGTGAAGGAAAGGAAAATAATGCAAGTTGTTTATCTTGAACTGAATGGGCTCCAAGTATAAAAAATTACTATTGCTTGCAGAGCATTTGTAATCTGAAACAACACACAACTTTTTCCTCCATTTAATAAACTCCCTGAAAAAGATCTGGTCACTTGCTACACCCTGTTAGTTAAACACTTATGTCTGGTAAGTACACATGATCCTGTAAGCTACGGTGAATAAAATTAGATGGACAGAGAAAAGGGAGAGGAGTTCCATGGACAGAATTATGTGATGGCTCTGTGCAGCACTCAAGGGCACAGTGAATTTTTTGAGAACTTTCCTTGTAGGTAAAGTCAGTTCAAACACTTCCAATATTTTGCACAAAAGGAAAGGTCAGCCTGCACCCAAACAAGCAAACGTATTAAGAAATTATGTTCATTCATCAAAAACTCCAAGAAAGTAGGCATGGCAACAAAACTTCGTGTTTGTGAATTTGTATAATGTTGTTAAGAAGTTGTCAAGGAAACGCAGCAGGATGAAACTATAACATGGTGTAACTTTGTTTCTCACTTTGTTTCTACCCATTGTGGCTTCTAAAGAGAGCATGATTTTTCTCCAAGTTATGCACTGCAGGGTTAAGGAAACTTGACATTAAGTCCCAGTTTCATGACAGGCTTCCTGAGTGAACCTTAAACCGTTAAACATCTTCACAGTTTGATCCCTAATTAGGAGGATGATTACTATTTCCATAGTTTACACCATTTAAATACCATGAAGGTATTTTCATCTATGTAGAGTTATTACTTTGGTGTTACCACAGCGCAGTGATTGATTGGCATCACCCCTTCAGCTGTAAACAAGACATTTTTTGTGGGTGTGTGAGTGCCTTCACTTCCCAAATCAGACTTCCATTACAAGGAGTGAGAAAGAGAAAGAAAAGGAGAGAGAGAGACAGAGGGAGGGAGTGAAGGAAGGAGAGAGAGAGAAAAGAAGAAAGAAGAAAAAAAAGAGAAACAAGAACAAGAACAGGAACAAGAACAAGAACAGGGTGAATTGTTTGCTGAGTGCATTATGAAATTGAACCATCAGTTGATGAGATTTAGTTCACTAAAAATAAAGAAGTAAATGACAAAAAACTTTGCAGAAGTAGTACCTGGACCTCAGAACATAAGAAAGCTTTTGTTGCCTGCCTCCAAAAGCAACAGCCAGTTCACAGATGTGCAAGTATTTTGATGATACTTTAGAGGACACTGCCTGGTACAGTTGTCACAGCTCAGTTTTTCAGAGATTGGTTTGTAAATCTCAAAGATGTGATGTACCTTTGATGCACCTTAGTTAACCCAAACATTATAATATTTTGTCATGATTTACAAGTCTTGACAGTATCAAACTCCCCTGGTTTCAGCTGGGATAGAATTAATTGCTTCTCAGTTTTACGGTGCTGTGATTTGGATTGGAATGAGAATGGTGTTGGTAACACTCATATTTTTGTGGTTTTGGTAAGTTGTGTTGATCCTAAATCAAGGACATTTTTTTTCTTGTCTCATGTTCTTCTAATGAGGAGGTACACAAAAGAAGCTGGGGCAGGTGACCCGAACTGACCAAAGGGATATTCCGCACCATCAAATGTCATTCCCAGTATGTAAACTGGGGGGAGTTACCCAGAAGCATGGCCTATCTGCATTTGGGAAGGGGAGTCTGGCATCTGTCAGTGGGCAGTGAACAATTGTGAATCACTTGTTTTCCCTTTTTATTATCATTATTATTATTTACCACTATTATTGTATTTTACTTTATTTTCAATTATTAAAATGTTCTTATCTTAACACACAAGTTTTGCTTTTATTATCCTCCCAATTCCACCAGGGTGGGAATTGAGGGAGGGTTGACCAAACGGCTGCATGGTGCTTAATATTTAGCTTTTTTAAAACCACAACACAAACTTTTCTTCTTTTTGGTAGAAATACATCTTGCATTGAAATAAAAGCAAGAAATTTATGGGAAATTTCTGATCAGTATAACAGTAACTCAGGCTAGGACTACTGATTTGCTTTTTTTAAATTGTTTGGGGGTTGGCATTTTTTGGTGCAGAAATAGAATATAATTAAATTATTTCTCTACATAAGTATCTAATTCTTTTCAGTCATTGCACTCTTCCATCCCCCATCCACATAAGCATCTACATGTCATTTCCTTATTCCCCTGAAACCACGACCACCTGCCTCTGCAGGACTGAACTATCAGTACTGTTAAATGACTTAATATAGTTTCTCAAATTACAGTTTAAATATTCTCTAGTGTGGCATTTACTTACATCACGTTACTGAATTAGGTCATCATCAGAATTTTCATCAAGTCCCTTTGCACTAGTATTTCTGACAATTTCCATTTTCAAGACTGATATAAATGGCATAAAATAAAACACAATATATTAAGGTAAAATAAATAAAATAGTAAAAGCAGACAATGAAGGAGGAGGATAAGTTATAGGCAATAGTAAAAGGAGTGATTACAGGAGCAGCGATTCATAATGCCACATTTTAGTGGTTTTACTGTGTAGAAGAAAAACACCATAATTACATTAGCAGCAAACCAAAAATATTTTAGAATCTTTTGGAAGACCAATATTCAAACATCAAAACCACATAATGCTGCTCAGTTTAAAGTACTTCCCAGTACAGGTTAAGAAGAAAGATCAGGAGGCTGCAAAAATTGTCATGTGCCCTTCATCAGAACAGTGATCCCTCTAAATAAGAGCCAAGACTGCCACGGGACAACAGGCAGCCAAAAAACCACAGCAACCCCCCTGAAACCAAGTTGTGCAGGACTGTGTCATTTACACCATTAAGAATCAATTATAATTTATAAAGGAAATCACGCCCATTTTAACCCTTATTTCAGCATCCTCCCCTGGCTCCCCAAGTGCATTGAGGACTATTATGATGCTTGCAATTTAATGCTTGTAACAAACTGCTTACAGGTATAAGATCTTAGAACACCCCGTGCTTATTCCCACCAGGGTTGTTAGGAATAGGCAGAACTTGAACAGAAATAGGTAGTTCTTAATGTTAAAAATGGGGGGAAATAAAAAACGTATAGGATAGTAATGTAGAACAGGTAGGGTTCATCCTGCAGATGTTTTTGTCCCTCTTTAAGCCTCAGGGACGATCTATTGCTGGAGACAGAACAGCAAGCTCATGGGAAAATGAAGAGATCTTATTTTTCAGCAGAGATGTTAATTTTCAGTTCCCCTGTGTATTGCTGACCTTATCATATTACTTGGGCTGTATGCTTGTATCTTATATCACTGGAACATACCAATTGAATTACAGCATTACAATGTACAGTTGGATGAACAGGATTCTAAATGCAAAAGATATACACTTATTACTTAATTGTTAAGCCTTTTAGCAACTGATGCTTAAATAACATTCAAGTAATCAGCTAATTCAATCAAAAATCATTTTGTATTTGAAAAGTTTTAAACCTTTTCCTTGATTCATACCTGGTTTTGTTTCAATTATTATAGTTTAAGTCATTTTCACATTTATTTTATTCCTCATTAAGCTTGCACCTTCTTCTCCTATGACTTAGTGAAACTGTACCAACAGCAAATTTTGTTCCTCCTACTAATCCATTTTCTTGGCCTGTTTTCCAATGAAAGATAAAATCAATAGCTCTAATTCCACACTTTGCCATAACCTCCATAGACTGCCATCAAAGCAGGCCAGGAAAGGGTGTGCAATTATGATTAGGTACCTATATTTTTAGAGACTTCTCCCTTGTGTCAAGGCATCAAAGCTGTCTTTAAATTACCTCAGCAATAGGGAGCAACCAAGCAGCAGTAGCCCGGACTTTGAGATGGGTGAGTTTTTCCTCCAGTTAGGCTACCATTTTCTGTCTGAACTGGGTAGTGTGGTAGTCCTTACACAACGCTCATTTCAGACATAAACATCACAGAGTTACTTCTGGTCCTACTTGATTTTGGGCTCCCATTACATAGGGAACAAGCCTAGTCTGACTTCAAGCTCACTTCTTACAGCCTTTTGCTGGGGATACCTTTGTTGGGGAGTTGGAAGCCAATGTCAATGAAAACACTGGTGTCAAAAGTCATTAAAATTGTGTGACTCCTTTATCCACACTGCTCTCTGCAATGCTAATAGCCTGCATCCTGATGTAACAAAGTGACATCAGTCCTCACTCCCCTTGAAAGGACAGCACACTCCTGAACACAAGACACTGAAAGTTTCGTATATTTTCTTTTTTTTCAGATGGTAAAAGCTCATCCTGAGTGCCAACACATCTACCTGTTAGCATGTATTCTCTTTGAGCAGAACTACTAGGCTCAGACATGCTTCTTTCAGGAGCTCAGGGACATCTCTAGATAAGAGTGCAGTGAGGTGCATCCAGCCAGGCTTTCAGGAAGAATACTCTGGTATGAGTGCCTGAGTCACAACCCCTACCTGGCCTTTCCTACACTCATCTAACACACCCTTAAATCATCATAATGGTAATCCCCTATGTACCCCTTCTTCAACGGGTTCATGATGGGAGCCCACTCACACAGGTTTGAGAGGTAGTTCTAAAGAATGGCAAAAGTTTTCATCACTCAAAGAAGCTATGTATTATTCTATTCCAAACTAGGAAAATTTACTTTTTAAAAAGCGAAACTCAGAACAACTTAATCCAACAGTGCTGAAGCAAAGTATTGTTTTATAAACCACACCACTGACCCCCCACAGATGCTTGCTCTAAGCATTGCTCCCAGGCAGAGCAGTGGTGTTTAACCCTTCGCATAAAGCACTGCACCTTTCCTTATTAGTGTCTTTATCTTACCCTTCAAACCCTGGCTGACAGCTGTTTCCTCTCTGCAGTCTCTCTGTAGAAGCAACAGGCTTCTCTCTCCTTGCTGGAAATCCACCTACTTGCCTCTCAATAAAACCATCTCAGCTGCTCACAGCAGCTCTTCTGAGTTTGCCTAACACGAGCAGTCACCCTTCCTCTGAAGCAGCTTAACTGAGCTGCTGTTTTTTTAAAGGCACACAGCATATTGCAAAGGATAAGCAAATAAAAGAGGAAAATGAGCTACACCAGAGACAGCCAGGCACTACAGAGACAGCTGCCTCATCTAACAGAGGTGGGCTCAGCTCAGCAGACCCCTGCAGAATATCTCATTATTGCATATAAATATCTCAAAAACAGATGTCAAGTGGAACATGCCAAACTCTATTTAGTGGTGCCCAGCATCAGGACAAGATGCAATGGCCATAACCTAAGCCAGAAGAAGTTCCACATCAACATGAGGAAGAACTTCTTTACACTGAGAGTGGCAGAGGACTGGAACAGGCTGCTCAGGGAGGTCATGGAGTTTCCCTTTCTGGAGTCATTCAAAACCCATGTGGACACGTTCATTTGTTACCTGCTCTAGGTGATCCTGCCTTGGCGGGGGTGTTGGACTGGATGATCTCCAGAGGTCTATTCTGTGATTCTGTGAATATCGGGGCAGATGGAAGTGCTCTACAACCTCAACAAGATTGCAGGTGACACCAATTAAGTGGTGCAACAGTCACACCTGAGGGACTGGATGTCATCCAGAGGGATTGCATACCATCCAGAAGGACCTGGACAAGCTGGAGAAGTGGGTCTATGTGAATCTCATGACAACCAACAATGCCAACTACAAGTCACTGCACCTGGGTCAGGGCAACCCCTGACATCAGCACAGGCTGGGGATGAACAGATGGAGAGCAGCCCTGTGAGAAGGCCTTGGGGGTGCTGGTGGGTGAGAGGCTGGACATGACCCAGCCATGAGCACCCACAGCCCAGAGAGCCCAAAGTGTCCTGGGCTGTATCCAGAGCAGTGTGGGCAGCAGGGGAGGGAGGGGATTCTGCCCCTCTGCTCTGCTCTGGTGAGACCCCACCTGGAACACTGCACCCAGCTCTGGGGTCCCCGCACAGGAAGGACATCAATCCATTGCAGTGAGTCAAGAAGAGGGCCACAAAAATTCTGAGAGGGCTGGAGCACCTCTCCTATGAAAACGCTCCGAGAGAGTTAAAATTGTTCAGCCCGGAGAACAGAAGGCTCCAGGGACACCTTATTACAGATTTTCAGTACTTATAGGGGGCTTGTAAGAAAGATGGGAACAAACTCATTATCAGGACCTGTAGCAGTAGGGCAAAGGGTAATGGTTTTAAACTCAAAAAGGGTAAATTCAGACTAGAGATAAGGGAGAAATGCTTTTCAGTAAGAGTGGTGACACAAAGAACAGGTTGTCCATAAAGATGGAGGCGCTCCCATCCCTGCAAAGATTTAGGGTCAGGCTGGATGGTGTTCTGAACAATGTGATCTAGTGGAAGATGTCCCTGGTCATTTCATGGGCATTGGAGTAGGTGACCTTTAATGTCCCTCCCAACCTAAGCCATTTCATGATTCCTGTGAAATTGGGCTCCTAACCATTCATCAGAGAGGACAATTTTTTCAATGGCTGTCAAAAAAGCAGAGACGTCTTCTCTATAGTTGTAACATGAAGACATATTTTCACTGGGGAAGAGAGCAGTAGCACGTGCTAGTCTGTTGTTCGGGGCATTTGAGTTTAATGTGTAAAGTTCAAAAGCTGAATTCACTCTATCAGTCTGCCATATTCCCTTTTGAATACAGAATTAAAATTTGCATAAATAAAATCAAAGAAGGCAAAGTTCCAACTCCCACCAATGGCAATGTTTGCTTGTGAACCCTTTTTGCCTCTAAAGTTTTCCCTTTGCATAATGTAGAAAATAGGTTCTGCTTTACTATTAAACTGTTCAAAAAACTAGAAGTTGCACAAAATCTCTCAAAATTATCATTAAAATACAGAATATTTCAAATGTGTTTGGAGGTTAACAGGGGTTCATTAACAGTTTGGGCAAACAAGAAATATTTTAACAGTAGCAAATAAATTCACTGATTTTAAAATGAGCTCATATTTACTTGATTTTAATGATTAAGCAAAGGAAATGTTATTTCTTGTCTGATCCTGAAAATTTCTGTGGAACAAAGCTGTGAAGGAAACCCATACTCTCCCTTGTTAAAAATTCTTTGATGACTCCAAGCAAGCTGGAATCACTGAAAGGCTCAATATTTCTGTGCTGAGTGTCATTTCAGTGCCATTTTGTGAAACACTGATCTCAGAGAAGGAGAGGATAATAAATGGAAAGGATCCTTTTTAGAAAAGGACAAGACCAAATTTCTTTAATCAGGGAAGTTTAAGTCTTTAATCTTTAATCTGGAGCTTCATCTAGGTATCTTTCCAGGAAAAACACCCAAAGTTTTGTAGCACATTTTATGGGCCACATCCCTAAGCCCGTTAGGTTCAGCAGAGTTCATATGTTTCTGCCATCAGCTTGTTGCTATCCAGGCTTTCAGCCTTACCTCTTTCTGTTGTAGGACTTTGTATCTCATCTGCTGCCAAGTTTTATGGTTCCAAACTTTGCTTCATCATCCCTTTTCACTCAGATGAAGGAATAGGTTCTGTGTTGCCCTTTCACGGGGGCTCAGCCAACTGCATCTCAGGGAACAGCAGCCAAGAGCAGAAATGACCATGCACAGAGGAGAGGCATCACTGCAGAGAAAAGCCAGTGTGTTGTCTGCATGTGCAGCACCCTTCTGCTTTCTCTCCATTGCCTTTGCTGCTTCTGACTGAAACAGAAGAGAACAACTGCACAGCTCCGGCACAGGAGCCACTGACCATTTCGGCCTTGCTTTCCAAGGTAATAAAATGAACACTTGCCCTAATGAAAAACTACTTCTCTAAAGCTTATTAGAGTTGAGAATAACCTTCCAGTAACCTGGACAGATTGTGAGTCAGAGCTTTTACTGCCCATTGCAGGATGTAATGGACCTACAAAGCAATCTGACTACAGACATGAAACTGCTTAGAGAAATTGCACAATCTAGAGCAAGGGAATGGCCACATTTTTCAAATACAAAAGTATGCAGAGTGAAAGGAGGGAACAAAATGACTGTTAGGAAGAGCTTTTTTGTTTCTAAATGGATTTTATTGACTTTTTCAGATGTTAGTCTCTTACCATTGCAACTTTTTTGTCCTCTCTGTCCTTTATCCATTAAATGGTCTCTTTTGATATTATGGCACTGATTTACAGTTGATAATTATCTTGGTTTAATGGGTCTAAAGTCTCTTGGTTTAGTGTTTGTCATTAACAGGGTGGGTCTGTACAATATGCCTTTGGCTGGAAAGAAGTTTATCACCCCATAAAAATGTCCTCAGCTAAATAAAAAATAAATTCAATACCCCCATTCTCTTATGATTCCAGTTTTATAAATTTGGGGTGAATATTTATGTTCCAGAAAGAAGACAGGCTACTGTCTCAAAACCTTTAGGTCTCCCTAAAAATACAATATAATCATTTGTAAAAGGTATTTGGCCACAGTGACCCACTAGTGACCTAGTACAACTTATGATTAAAGCCAAGATTTTTTAGTACGTTTGCCTGACAAGACTGCTGAGTGAGTTTGCCTTTTGAGATGAAAGTCAGGTCCCTTTTGTACATTCTTGTCAAAAGTTATCTAAAAGAACAGAACAAACACAAATTCATCCCCAAAGGGAAGAAGGAGGCATACAGATGCATGGATTTGTGTGTCTCTCTCTGTGTTTGGGTCACCATGTGTATGAGAAGATCATTGCTTACATATTACAAAAAGCTTAGTCCTTTTCTTTTCTTCTTTTACTTCTTTCTGTTTCTAAAACGTCACTACTAAATCCAATCCAAATTTATACTGCAAGATGGCACAACTTGGTCTAAAATGAATGTCAGTAAAATAAATAATCTGAGCCACATAATCAGCTCATTCTAAACTCCATCCTGCCTCTACTTTCAGGTCTTTGGACTAACTTGGCTGTGTTACAGATAAGATCAAATTGGCTACTGCAGGACTGACAGCCAACTTATTCAAGGATCTGAAAAAAAACCCCAAAACTCGCAATCATTCCACAAAATTAAGACTTTATACTCATCTCTATCTAATTTCCATGACCTTTAGCTTTTTTTAAACACAATATGGTGCCATAGCATTGGAAACACATCTCAAGAGTCTCCACGCTCCTGGCAGTCATTGTCCAATGAAGCTGTCAGATCCAGTATAGCAATTGGTATAGCACTACATGTAGGGGCATGGTCTATGTGTTCTGATTGATGCAGCTGCTGTAATACATAAACTGCTTAATGGATCAGCTTTTCCCTCTCATTATTCCAAGGACTGTTGTCCACAAAAGTTCTGGGCATCTGGGGAAATTTCTAGGTCAGACTTTAGAGATGTCTACATCAAGCCAAATCTTGTCCAACTACTAACTTCTCCACTGAAAAGTCATTCCAATACTTCTTCCTAAGTGTGTAAATATTTTGATTTCTTCCTCAAGCTCAATATCAATGAAAAAATTTAAAATGCTTTTCTTCTGAAGTTAGGATTTTCCCTCTATACACAAAATTATACCTAAAAGCAAAGGTATATTAATTACCATATTAATAGTAACACTACCCAGTGTGTACTGCTGTGCCTTATGTTTGCAGAGCCAGGCCAAATATCACTTGTCTTATGCTGGAATAAAAAAAATGTGACCTTGACAGAAATGAAATGACACTGCCATTTTTAATCAAACTTCCATAACCTTTTTCTGTTGCTCCTATGCAATTTTCCTAGCTCAAAAAATCTTCTGGAGAGTTTATTACATGAAATATTTTGTTTCAAATAAAGATTTCCGAGGAAAAGTTAAAATCAGCTACTTACGAAGAAAATAGTTATTTACAAAGTGAATAGCTGATTTTAACAGCAGTATCTATGCCTTACCAAGCAAAAAATTACTATAAATGACTCCCTAGATCAGGGGTGCCCTGGGTAAATCAAATGTGTTTCAGTTGAGAACAGTCTTCTTCTCCACAGATATCTAGGAAAAATATCTGCGAGAGTGTCTCTGGAGTATTTACACAAAAACCAGTATAAACATGGACAATGGGATTTTCTGTCTGAGCTCATCAGGAAAAAAAAAAGCTGTAAGTAGATTAAGTATTTCAAGGAATTATTATATGAGTGATAAGTAAATTAAATAAAAACATGACTACCTGTGAGCAATTCAAGCAGAAACACTCAATGGAATTATTATATACAATCTTTTTGGAGTTTATTAGCTTTATAATTTCTTCAGCCCATTGAAGGAAATGCAGGACACAGTACTGAAACCATAACCTCTAGTTTCTATAGTCCTAGCCTGTGTGACACAAGACAGAGTTTGTTTAATAAAGCTCAGTCATGATACCATCCTTATGTGCTGACTTACTACCTCCTGATGAATATACAGAATTTCCTTACAGACTATGAACAACATCAACAACACAAACTTCTTCATTTGGACAGCTAGAGAAAAATACTTGTCTGTTCTGGCCGTTTCACTTAAAATACACTCAGCTTTCATATTGTTTAAAAGGAAAAGAATTATTTTACAAGAAAAGACAGAAAAAACAATTAAATCTATTTTTCCAGTCCAGAAAATACTAAATACTCTTGAGTCCCAATACAGTATTTTTATTAAAGAAAAGCAAACACTTGTTCTTTTTCAAGTTGTTACTATTTTCAACACATATACAAGTCAACTGAATAACCTGACATATACAGCAAAAAAGCATTTCACCAAGATATATGTTCAGCCAAGCTTGTGCCTGGTTTTGGAATAATTCCATCAAAACTTGGGTCAAAGTTTCAGTTAAACAAATTGCCCCTATGAACACACGTTTCTTATAAAATTGCATTTTATCATGGAGTGGGAGATGACTCGACACATCATAACATCTGTCCGCTGAAAATTTGTCTACAGACCTGACTAAGAAAATTAAATATATATAGATGTAAATATGGGTAAGCCAACCAAGCATAACTTATGCCAGCTCCTAATATAAGGTAGAAATGTATGATTAACAGCTGTTTCAAAAAACAGTGTGCAAGGAAATGAAACCAAGTACAAGTTGCTTACTCAGAGAGAAGGGCACAGCATCATTTCATGACATGCAGCACACCTACCACTGCACAGAAAAACTGCTCAAATATGGTATTGCCCGATGGGACACGACAGACCAACACAAAGGGGCATCTCAGAGAGTCACATTTTTTAGTTCAACAGTATATCTGGAGAAACCAATTCTTCCTTACAATGAAGAAATAAATTCTTACTCAAAGCTCGAGAATTGAGGATAAAGTATTCAGATTTTAGAACAAGGAGTTCCATCTAATGGCCATAAAAAAGCTTCCTTCTATATTGAGCCCTGGAACAACAGAAATTTTGCTGTATTTTCTATTTTTCCCAATGCAGTGATCATTAACACCTTTGATTTACTTAAAAAGACATAATTTAGTGATAGTTCATGTCCATTATTTAATCCTGCATCCCATGAAGCCAGTAAAATTTCCACAGGCAGCATTTTCTCCCTTGTTTCCCAGCAATCCTACCAGTCTTGACCTTTAGAAAAATGGACAGATGCATAAGAGGTAGATAATATATTAATTTTAAAACAATTGTTAGAAATATATTGAAAATTTTAATTTAAACACAGCTCATTATTTTTTATATTGGTGCCCAATACAGCTTTGCCATGGTATAGGTGCATATCTCAGAAAACATAAGAAATAAGAAGCCTAACATTGCAACATAATGAACTCATGTTAAACTCAGCCAAAGGGAAAAAGAAAACTGTGGTGTCATTTTATTTACAGTCATTTAAAAAGCACAGAGACTAATGTTAAAAAGGAAAAAAGGACAATTTTTTTTCTACCAATTCACAGTGGTAATAGGAATGGTAAAATTATGAAGGAGATAAGACTTGAGTAGAAGAAAAACAAATTATCCATTCTGCTAAGCTTCTTGGACTGTCCTGCAGGAGACCCTGATTTTACTTCAGTTTCTTCTACCAGTAGTAAGCAATCCTGATTGTTTTAATATTTACATCAAGAAGGAAGTAATATACTTATGAAACAAGCAAAAATTATAAATAAGTAAATAAGTAAATTTATAAAGATATAATTATCAAAGTAATTTTTCAATTAATATCAAAAACCTTTATTTAAAAATTATTTTATACAACAACTACCTTATGTTTCCTTTGGGTACTGTACACTGGTATCAAAATGCTTTCTAGTTGTATATTCATGGTAGAAAAATCTACCCTTCAAATATTTTCTTAGGCAAACTTCTCACTGAAATCACCAAGCTATGCTTATTTGTGTTTTAGTTCAGTTTTACTAGATTTTGGTTACTCCATCCCATACAACACAAATCATGGGATGCTTAACCTCTTTCTTCTAGACTTAGGGGCATTGAAAGGTCACATTATGGTCAAGAATTAACAAAGATTTGTGCATTGACTTATTTTGGGTTATTTGTCTGCACCTGATATAACCTAGAAATTCTGCCTTTAAATAAATTTAGGAAAACTGCTGTTAGGTGAGACAAAAGAAACCAATGTTTAAAAAGTCATACCTTTTTTACAAAAAATTCCAGTTTGGTATCATAAGCATATATCACTTCAATATTTTTGGATAAATAAATTCCACCAAGCAGTTTGCACTACAAGAGTGTTGCTGAGTGAACATTTTGTCTCTGTTTCTTGGACTGTGCACCCTGCTCATTGCGTATTCTGGGGTGGTTTCGATGCCCTGAAGTGATGTGTTTTTCAGTGACACATCAGCGTGTCAGTGGATACACCACAGAACATCTGTGGAGACTCTGACAGGCTCTTAAATATATAGCAAATGCCATTTACACTGCGCTCATGTTCTCCGAGTATCTAAAGTAATCAAAGGAATATAACAAATATACTTGAGACATTTTTCTAAAGGGCCTGCAAAGGCTTTCAGAGAACATGGACAGTTTCTGAAAGAACCAGGAGAAAATTTTTAATGAAATAAACTTTTACTTCTTGCAAGACATCCACAATTTCTGCATAAAATACTATTACTTAGATTGAAGGAAATGGTGTACTTCAGCTAAAATCTATTCAAAAGAGGTGGGGGGAAGACCTGTAATGGGATTCTGTTCAACTGGAAAGTATATATTTATTCAGGGTGAGCTTAGACCTCAAAACAATACACGGAACATAACTGTAATTAATGAATAATTTCCTATCAAAATTGATAAATTTTTTGAGCTGCGTCTTAGTTTCTAAATACAGATTTGTTGAGGGTTTAGGCAATAACAGAAGATTAATATATTCTACATAAATCACCCAGAATTTAGTTCTTTAGTGTGGTATCAAACTATTTATGTTATATATTACAGCCAAAAGGCATAATCTGTTTTTTACTTGAACTGAGATATTAGTCATCATTCACAGAATATGCTTCTCTTACAGATGTCCAAAATTCTTGTATGACAACTTATGCTTACAATAACATACTGTGAATCATCAGCTGAGTTACAGATCATCAAAAATAGAATTCACAGATACCACAGTTTGAAATATTTATGTGGGTGTGATGGTTTTTACTGGGGTAGAGTTAACTTTCTTCACAGTGGCTGGTATGGGGCTGTGTTTCAGATTTGTGCTGAACACAGGGTTGAGAATATAGAGATGGTTTTGTTATTGCTGAGCAGGGCTTACACAGAGGCCCTTCCTGTTTTTCATACTGCCATGGTGGTAAAAAAGTTGAGGGTGCGTGGGAGGTTGGGCGGAGGCACAGTTGGGACAGGTGACTCCAAGGGATGAAAGGGGTATTGCAGATTCTATGACACCAGGCTCAGTACATACAGTGTGGGGCAGGAGGAAGGGGCACACATTTGTAGTGGTGATGTTTGTCTGCCCAGGTCACCATCCTACATGATGGGGCCCTGCTCTCCTGGAGATGGCTGAACACCTGACTGCCCATGGGATGTGGTGAATGAATTCCTTGTTTTGTTTTGCTTGTTTGTATGGTTTTGCTTTCCCTCCTCGATCCCGTTGTTGGGGTGTGAGTGACTAGCTGTGGGGGCCTTGGCTGCTGGATGTGGTGAAACCACCACAATGGGGGAATTATGTTTATGTTTTAATAAACCTCTACAGTTGAGTACAGAAATACGCCCATTTCTAGTTATTTTTAATAGAATCATTGTTAGAAACAATAAGCTGTACTTACTCTTTCATTCTTAATTCCCATTCTCTTCATCTGCTGTGCCATTAGAAGGATGGACAATACAAGATTTCAGTGGCAAAGAAGATTATTTGTATTGACGTTTTTTGTTCAATAAACCTGAACTCTTTTTTTCCTCTGTGAAAATCTCTACAAATATTGATGATTTTTTAACAGCTGAATTTAATTTCTTAAGTTATGTCATGAAAATTTTCTGCAATTAATTCTTGGAATTTTACTCACTGAAACCAAGGAATTGCAGCACTGCTGTAAAGCATTTCACATCTAGACAGGTCATAGAAAGATTTGTGCCACCTGCCTTGGGGAGTCCCTCTGATGAGGAATCCCCTAGTACACCCTTCAATTGCCTTGCAAATTTAAGCAGGGACTTTCACAGAAAATCATCTTGTCTCACTAATTTTTATCAGTTCTCACTTTTACATTCAGTAAAAGTGTTGATCATTCTTACCACTTAGCCCCTTTTGTAAAAAGCACCGTTTATGTATACACCACATGCCAAACAATGTCGTAAGGGGATTCACTTTACGAATTAATAACTACATGTTTATCCACAGAAGTTTGATTAACAGCAGAAAATATCTGAATGCAGATGTTCAGCACTCCCTGAAAAATGGGCCTCTTCTGGGCTTATTTAAATCCAAACACTTAAAGGACTTTCAATTCACTTGTTACATGTGAAAACTGAGAGGAATTCATCCTGCCCTTTGTCCACCTTGCCAAACCATATAGGGTCTCATATGACCCATACAGAGTCTCATGAAGCCAATGAAGCAAGAATTAAGCATCTTACCATGACCTTACAGCACATATTGGCTTTTGCATATTAGGCAATTTTTCTTGCACAGCAGGTAATCATCAGAAATAAGGCAACTTTTCAGATTGTTCTCCAATTTATATGTAACATTGGACCTTCTCTTTCTGCCATACTACTTAGGGCTCAAAGATGAAGTTTAGCCATTTCATCACTTTCTTCAGAGGAAAGAGCTGAGACACAAGTCTTATCAACAAGGCTAGCAGATTCAAAAGAGGAATGATTTGAATGGGACATGGTTATTATACTTTGCCTTTTGTACTTCATAATTCCTTCAGCTTACAATTTTTCAAATATATTTGTTCCTTGAGTGTGTGGTTTTGAAGCTGCCAACAATGAAAGCTTTCAGTTTTCAAGAAGCACAGAACAAGGTTTCTGTTAACACCTCCTACTAAAGGAAACAAAAGCTTTCATGTGTTTTGTCAGATAGTTCTTTCTTATCAAAACAAGGCAAGGTTGAGAGGAAAGTGCAGGATCTTTACAATCACGTGTTAATGGTTCTGCTGAGATGTGGTTTCGGTACAATAACTGTGAACTACCTTTTGTTCTGTACTTCCATTTTTATTCTAGTTTTTCTCACCTCTTTTCTGTTACTCTTTGATTGTGTATTCTCCCCATAATGTCACCCATCTGTCTCTACATTTATACCTTCCTTTTCCTTTTTTATTCTCCAAACCTGATGTCTATGAGTGGCTTGGTAAAGAAAGTTAACCAAAAGCATGTTCTCTGCACTGTAAAACTGGACAATGTATTTGAAATCAATTTAGATTCTTACTGTCTACTATAAAGCTTCAAAACATGCAGAATAATGTGTAAAACTTATCAATAGAAAACAAGAAAACCTGAGCAAATATTTTCCATGGCTTTAGTACTTGAAAGTCTTGGATATTCAGTTCCTTCCACCATCTGCAATTTTTTCTAGATACTTTTTTCCATCCAGAGCAAAAAAGTTAGCCATGACTTCCAGATTTTCCACGTATTTCCCACCCACACACCAGACACAGTTTTAGTATCTGTATGACTCAGCTTCCTAAGTAACTTGATCTCACTCTACTATTCTCATTTGCTTTACTAATGGCATTTCTAAATTCTGCTTATATTGCAGATTCATGTGCAACTGATACACTGACTAACACCGAAATCTTCCTGACAGCTATTTTAAGAAGATTTATGGCCTTGAAACAGGAACTGAGAAAACTATAAAAGACAGAGCATTCCTCTCCTTTGCCTTTCCTGAAATGGCAACAGTACATTTCAGCTTTAGCATAAACATTCCTTTGCCATTTACCTAAATCCGCCTAAAACATATTTAATTTCTTACCAACCTGTTAGTTTTTGGCACAATTTTTTGACACATTTAATAAAATCATGAAAATATATTTTTAGGCCTAGCTAAGAACCCAGTTGTCCTCTTGACAACAAATATCTCCCAGTACTAATAATTTGGTCACTTACTACTATGCCTTTCTAAACACTTGTTATAGCATATCCACACATGCTGTCTCAAGGCAAATTTGCTCCACCTTTATCAGAATTTGTTAGAATTGCACAAAATTCTGCACTGGACCACTTGTCCAGGTGAGACTGTAATGTGAAAACTGAAGTGACAGAGACATCAAAATATGTATAATTTCAGCTGCAAAACTCTAAAAACTCAGGGTGGCAGAGGACAAGTACCCAAAGTTTTAAATCCATCACAGCCTGTAAAATCCAGAATATCAAATAAAGAAAGAACCCTAATTTTTGAAACAATATTAATATTTGAAGTCCACAAAAAAATTATTCTGCCATCAAGTGGAGTATTCTGATCTTGTCAGCTCCGACTTTCACGTGTATCAAACTCTGTGGCAGTATACAGTAAAAGATACAGTCCTGAAGAGAAAATCAGCTCTCATGTGAGAGTCTAATTGTTTCATTGCAATCATCTCAGTCGTTGACCTGACTTGTCAGTGTGATAAGTGTATGCTCAGAATGAGCAGTCTATGTATTTAGGGAAAAAAACCACCCTGGGATTTTGAGCAATGTCATATTTTAAATTGGAAGGACCTCTTGTGCTTCATAGTATGTCAATCTTAGGGGCTTAACAAAGAATACAAGACCTTATTAGCTCGGTGTGTGGGCAGCTGAGAGTCATTAGGGCTCTGCTCAAAGAATAACAGAACGTTTTAGAAAGTGGCTCTGGAAAAAATCTAATTCAGCTCTGGACTTAAAGCAGGATTGACTTTGAAGTGATATCTGATACTCTGTGTTGTTCTGCTGAGCCCTGTGGTTCCCCAGTCTCCTGTGAATCCCCAGTAGCCCATAAAGTATCTATTAGCATGAGTGGAAAAGAGACAAATCTCAATAGCTGCTAAATAGGTTTGGACGACCAAAAACAAAAACAAAAAATATATATATATATACCACCCATGAATGATATGAGGTTCTTGATAACTTCCTAATGGAACGGCAAGTAGTGATAGAGCATTTTTAGGCAGCAAACTAGATATGGTCATGGTTGGGGTTTTTCTGTTCATTTCTATTCATCTGTATTTGTGGACTTCACAAAATCCAAGATAGACAGCCCATTTAAAACTACAAAACTGTAATTTTTTCTGCTTAATCTGGTTTGTTTAAAAGGCATTTTGAGAGTAAGCCTCTGAATCCTAGGTAATTCTATTCATTTGATATGGCAAACCTCAAAATAAGTGTAACATCTCCTCTTGAAAGGACCAACCCTTCTGGGTATGCCCCACAGGTTATCTATGAATTCATTGTTATAGTTATATATCAAACTGTTCTAATTAATGTCTTTCTCAAAGGATTACAATACAATACTCTAAAAGGAAAATGAAAACAAAAAGTTTCCCTGTAACTACTCATTCGTGTTCTGACTGATCTAGTGAATCTGTGGGGAACATACCAAACCCTAACAGTGTTGAAAAGACCTACTTCAATGGGATTGGAAAGACATCTTGAAGAATGGTTATTCCAAGGAAGGCAGAGAGTATAGCTGGCAATGTTAAAATTAGTCATTTTTGCAATATCTATTAGGGATAAATTGTAGCTATTATTAGGTCATTTATTTGGAGCCATAACACCTTACTAATACAGACTTTCCCTAGCTAAATATGAGCCATGAATTGCATTTATATTTTACCTTTTTGTTTTATCTTGAACTTTATGAAATTTTATCTTAATATCTTGTCTGAAGGTAGAGTTGACTCAGAAAAACCAACAACTATCCATTCTTACAAGAATGGTGACAGCTGCAATGACACAATAGATAATTCATTGTCAACATAAAGGTAGTTCCAGACCCTCCCAGGGATTCAAAAGTAACTTGTTTTTTGCCACTGAAGGTCTTATGGGCTCCTTGAAAGCTGGGGATACAAACGCCTAAAAGAAAGGAAACACATCTGTTGGTTTATGCCAGCTGGGAAAGCTTTCCAGCATTGAAAAAGGCATTGTAAAACAGTGCTAAACTTGGATTATAACAGATGGGCATTCAGATCTAAGGCAATGGACATAAGAAAATAAATATGAAGGCTGAGTTATCTCATACTGTAATTCTCCTTTCATTGTACATAACATATTTTGCTCAAGCAGACCATACATTGTTCCATAGTTCCAAGGTCTCCCAATTATTATTAATTGTAATAGGTCTCTATTATTATGCACATAAACTTCTTGCCATTGTATGAATGGGAGACATATTTCTAGTGGTAAAATTTATTTAAAGAATCTAAAAGAAAGTGGAGAACCTTATTTACTTATAGAGACACAAAAAGTAAAAGGCATTTTCTCTCTTATGCATCCAAAGAATAAATTTGGTATTTCGCTGTTTCATTTCTGTGTTTAAACTGGCTAAGTCTCTTCATCTGTCTAGCAGATTTGACTGAAATACTTGTTTTAAAACTCAATTTGAGTCAAAAACTAGTGGAACGGATAATGAAGCCCTAACAATCTAAACCAAAACATAATATTTTTCAATATGAAACAATGGAAAAAATCCATAATCGTGTCTGGTAAACGGAGCAGCAAATGTGTATAAAACTTAAAGAAAACAGTAAAAAAAAAAAAAAACAAAACACAAACCCCCCAAAAAATCAGCATAAAAGGATGAAGGAAGCTGCAAAACACAGAAGATCTCACTGAAGTTTCATGGGGAAAATTGTTTAATTTTATTGTCTCAAAAGGTTGACTTTGCCTGTAACATTTATAAAATATTGAAAGAGAAGAATGAAAGTAATATGGATATAAATCCTGTGGCTTGTTTTGTTCGCCCTTGAAAAAGCTGCCAAAAATCTTGGATGAAGCCAAATAAGTCTGACTTAAGATTTTGGTCTTAATTTTTTCCTATCATTCAAAACATACATGATCCTAATAGAGTTAGAGCTAAGCAGAATGGCTTTGTTTTCCGTGATCTTCATATCCAATGATCTACAGATTTACATCAGCAAAGTTAAACTAGCATTCCCCTCCTGTTCTGAAAGGCCTGCTTGTGTTTGTGTGTGTGTACAGATACATGCATGCATGTGTCCGTGTGTGTGTCCACTCTCATGCTTGAATAACCACTTGAAATTTCAGGAGAAAGTTGAAGAAGAAAGTTCTAATGGAAAGGGAAGGGAAAAGAAAAAACAATAGGTATCTCCACTTCTTTTTTTCTGTATAAGTCACACTGGAAACTAGCAGACTAGCATTGATAGCAAGTGTTGCAGCCAGAAGAGAAGCAGAAGTGTTCATCTGGACAATTTTCTTTTTCACCATAACAGCCTTGCAAAAGTTTTGGCAATTGATAAATCTCTTTTGGCGTGGTCCTTGGTTGTTGTTTTTACATCACACAAAAAAATGAAATCACACACAGCATTTCTACAAATAGTTGGATCTGAGACAAGACTTACTAAACAACCACATGTAAGAGATGCTGCAGTGGAGTCACATGGAATGCTGAGCACTGTCAACAAGACAAAACACTGAATCTGTTGGCTGATTGCCTACTTTGTCAGGAAAAAGTTTTAAATCCACTGGAGAATTTTCAAAACAAGATTTCCTTAACAGAAAACTGAATTCTATATAGTTGTTATGGTGTCGTTGAAAAGTGTTGATTGCATCAAGATGAAAGGAAAATGTTCAAAATAATTCAAGACAGAGCATATTGCAGCTTATGTCTTTGGAAATTTACATTCTACGTTTTATTACAGTGTTCTAATTTAATGTATCTTATTAAACAGTGTCACCAATGTTCTATACTAAAAGTGACAATGTAAGGAAACCAAAAATATATAAAATTAGATATTTCATTGAAATCACAGTTATTCCACTCTTTTTGTAAACTCTGTTCTGTTCTCTCATTGTTCTTGACTTTTAGATCCAGTAGATAACGGCAAAGGTCTCTTACGTGCTAGAATTTACTGCAGGGGTGAAACTTCATTTCATTACTAGTTCTAGTGAGAAAAGGGTTTTGAAAATTATTCACTCAATACATCTATAATTATTTTCAATAATTAATATTGTCCACAAGGGTCTCTAACTGCTCAGAACTCAACGTCAAGATGAGCTCATTTTCGCTGGTCAGAGATGTTACTTAGTAGAATTTTTGCTCCTTGACTGTAATGAATATATATCTTAAAATTATGTCTATAGATAGAAAATTACATCCCTGTCATTATTTCCTAAAATGTTGTCATTATTTTAATTGTAAATCTTACTGTTTATTTCTTGAATAAATATCCATAACAGTCTTAATATTCCCCAAATTAAAGCATGAAATATTTTTTGTTAAATATTGCATATTTTTTCACAGCTTTTCTCTTATTTGTGTCAATGTAATGTTTATTATAATTATTTTTTCAGCTAACTTATTAAAAACTATAAATTAGAAAAAAAAATTTAAATGTACTCTGCTTCAAGAGAAAGAATCTCTTAAAACTGAGTATAAAATTGTTCAATAGTTTTTTCTCTTCTACTCTACAATGATTTCTAAATAATCTTAGAGGGAGGTGGTGGTGGTATTTCTTTATGTGACCTCTATACTTCCTTACAAATGGAAGCCACTTGTGCCAGCTCTCATAGCCCATTTGAATTTAGTCCATTTAATTAAATTAAATTTTAGCGATTTATCATGGAATCATTCAATGGTTTGGATTGGAACTGACCGTAAAGAACATCTTGTTCCAACTCCCCTGCCATGGGCAGCAACAGCATCCACTGGACCAGGTTGCTCACATCCCCATCTGGCCTGGCCTGGAACACTTCCCAGGATGGGGCATCAACAACCTCTCCAGACAACCTATTCCAGTGCCTCACCACCCTCCCAGCAAATAATTTCTTCCCAATATTCAATTTCAATATACCCTCTTTCAGCTTAAGGCCATTTTTCGTTGGCCTGTCACTGCTTGATGATGCAACAAATCCCTCTCCACCTCTCCTGTAGGCCCCTTTCAGGTACTGGAAAGCTGCTGTGAGGTCTCCCTGGAACCTTTTCTTCTCCAGGCTGAACAACACCAGTTCTCTCAGCCTGTCTTAATAGGAGAGGTGCTACAGGCCTTGGATCATTCATCTCCTCTGAACTTGCTGGGGGCTCCAGATGCAGTACTCCAAGTAGGGTCTCACAAGAGCAGAATAGAGCAGTAGAAGCCTCTCACTAGATCTGCTGGCTACACTTATGTTGATGCAACTCAGGACACAAGTGACTTTCTTGGCTAGAAGTGCACCTTGTCAAGACGTGTTGAGATTCTTGTCCACCAACTCCCACAAGCCTTTCTTCCCAGGGCTGCACATGATTCATTCTCCCCCCAGTCTGTATCTGTGCTTGGAATTGCTCCAACCCAGATGCAGGACTTGGCCTGGTTGAATTTCACAAGGCTCTCACAGGCCCTCCTCTCAAGCCTGTCAAAGTTCCTCTGGATGGCATCCCTTCCCTCAGTGTGTCAACTGCACCACACACCTCCTTCTCGTTCTTCTTAATTCCCTCTTCGTGGAATTTTTGAGTAACTTAAATCAAATGGGATTAGAGCTTGCTAAATTCAATGGGCTAAGATAATGCTTTGAGAAGGAAGTGTTTTATGTTGATTGAATGTTGCACTAAGCTTTTTGCCAAAGTTCTCAGATTTTCTAAAATTGCCTGTAAAGTCTATTTTGTTGTTTTGACCTCTTGAGAATATCTTGTTGGTATTTCTCCTGTGAGTCTAATTCAGAGTACATGAACAACTGTAAGCCCTTTTAAAAGTCTCATCAAACAAGTTTTTTGGGGCCTTACAAGGCATAAGCTCTCAGTCAGCTCCTCATCCATCCCCAAGTGCAGTTTCATGCCCTCCAGATGGTCATTGACATAGAAGGCAACACTGCCTCCTCATCTCCCTTGTTGGTCCTTCCTAAGGAGCCTGTATGCTTCCACTCCAACACTCCAGCCACAAGAGCCATCACACCACATCTCTGTGACGCCAATAAGATTAAGATCATCCCCCTGCAGGCATCCACACATCTCTAACTCCACTTGTTTATTCCCTATATGGTGTGGGTTTGCATAGAGATTTTTAAGCTGGGCCCCTGATGAAACTGACTTACTGCTCAAATGGCTGAAATTCCTTCGTGTCCCCCTTCACTGGCAGGAACTGATGCACAGGCAGTTCCTTTTGAATATCAGAAAGATCTTTTTTCTACTTCTTTTACTTTTTTTTTTTTAAAACCTTTCTGGGAAGAAAAAGAACAGGCTTTAATTCTTCTCTGATCTTTAAATGAAATATTCAGACATCTCTGGAAACAATAAGTCATAAAGAAGGCACAGTAATTCAAATAGTAATCTATGGGCATATATATCACCCTGCAATGGTACATTAATCATTACCCTTAAAGACAGCGCAAGAGTGATGAAGTTTTTCCAATTGTGTCTATTGCAACTCAGTTTTATTCAAGTGCTTTTAATCTGTGCTATTACATCAAAAGGTAATAACTGTATTTTAATCTAGAAATCTTTTATATATCCTTTGCAATATGATTGGAAAAGAATCATAAGCAAAGGAGAGGCGACTTGAATTCAGCATGCATGTGCATACACAAACACTAGCATGCACACAGAAGGGTTATCTACAGAATATAAAAGTAACATTTCTTCTGAAGGAGAAGTTCAATCAGGTCCCTGAAGATAGAACTTCCTATAAAAAAGAAAGAGGGCAGGAGAGAAGGATGTGTATTTAGGCCAGGTGCAATCCTGAAATTTATAGTATCTTGTGTCACTAGCCTGCAGCTGGTTCAATAGATTTCAGTTAGAAAAGGTCAGTGAAAGAGGTGAGAATTTAACTGTAGTTAGAGAGATTTTTTAAAAAAAACGTAGAGCAGATGGGCTGATAAAACACCTTACATGTTCAGAAACAAACAAGATCATTTCAAAGATTAGACTATTGTGTTTATGTAAACAAAAAATGAAGCATATCAGCCATTCCATATTCATGGAAATTTCTATACTGCTTTGAAACCAGGATTCATCTTAAGGAAAAAAGTACCGGTCCTGTCAGATTTTCCCAAAATTCCTTCAAGGAATTTAGTGTCAAAAAGAGAACCTGTATTAAGGTTTCCACAGAAGGACGCCATCTCTAAATGGACATTTGATACTATTTCTAAAGTGTCTTATTAGTTGTGGTCATGAGCCAGCTGAAATCTACAAGATACACCAATACACAGTTTTCTAGTCCAAATAAAAACAAAAATATTGTAGCTAATGGTTATGATGAAGAAATCAGAGATGTTGACTGAAGTCTGGTTTTTTTAGTGCAACCCTTTCAATTCAGATGCAGAGGTGTTTCTCAATTACTTTACACAGCACAGTACAGACACCTTTTGCTGAGTTTGCTCATTAAACCAACAGTTAATCTCACGACAGGCCCTGCAGGGAAACCTCCTCCCAAATTTGGCCCTTATAAAAAAGCAAGCATAAGTTACATTGGGGCCAGATGCAGTCTGGGTGGCGGGAACTGGATCGCTGCCAGAGGAAGTACATTCCAATAAAACAGTCCTAAGTGGGGTGTACAAAGACAGTGAGTAGGCACAGGTCTCATAAACTTCCCATTAAACCCGTACCTGAGTAACAAGTGCACCTGTCAACATGGGCATGTAGAAGATGTTACAGTTATCAGGCACCTCACATCTTTTTGGATCTCAAACTTGGTGTTATAATCCCCAAAGGAAAAATATAGTTCCAAGTACAGTCAGAAAGCAGCATGCTTTGCTAAATGTTTATATTTCACTTTCCACAGGTATTAGACTTCTTGGAAACTGGCGTATCATTTTTTGCCTAACAAACATCAAGTTCATGGAAATTACACCACTACACCAAATGTCCTTCTCTTCTATAACATCTTGAGATCTTATCAAGCCCTACAATTACCTGAAAGAAGGCTGCAGAGAGGCAGGAGTCAGACTCTTCTCCCAGGTAAAAAATGATAGAAGAGGAAATGGACTCAAGTTTCATCAGGAGAGGCTTAGGTTAGAAATTGCAAAAAAATTGTCACTGCAAATGTGGTCAAACACTGGAATAAACTTCCCAGGAAAGAATTTGAGTCACCACCCTGGAGGTATTTAAAAGATGTATAGATTCAGCACTAAGGGATGTGGTTTAGTGGTGGACTGAGCAACGCTGCATTTTCAGGTGGACTCAATGACTTAAATGTCTTCTCCAATTTAATGATTCTATGATTCTATTATTCTATTCTCTTTGATTTTTGGCTCAGGCAAATATTATTTGACAGCCAAATATAGGCTTCTTTACAAACATTTATATCCAGAAATTTAAAAAAAAAGGTCTAAAAAGTGTTCTACATAATACAATCTGACCCTAACCCTTAAGTCCTCAGTTTATTTCTCTTATAAAAGCTTTTAAAATATCACAACTGTGCTACTCTAGAGTTTGATCTTTTTCCTCTTTTTAATTTTACTCCTCTTTTTTGACTACTGAAATTATTGATTCTTTTACTACAAATTAATTTTTTTGTTGTTGTTTTAATTGCAGTGTGGTCAAGATAATTGTCCATTTATAATAAAATTAGAAATACAGCTTACTAGAACACACCATGAAATTATATGCAGTGCTTATTATAGAGACAAGAACCATCGATCGTTAAAAATACCCTTTTGAGACATACAACTCCACAGGGATTAGGAGTTAAAGTTTATTACCTGCACATCAGCTCAAACCAACCACCTGACAAGGGGGTAAAGTAACAAGACCAACAATATTTCATGGGTCAAGAAGTCCTTTCTGAAATCAAGCTTGTTCAATCCCTTTCACTTTCTCTGACAATGAGAGTAAATTACCAGCCTAAGTCAGTCTGAAAATAAATGTATTTTTCAACATCTAAAACTCCTTAAAGAGAATCAAGAT
This sequence comes from Dicrurus megarhynchus, assembly GCA_013399195.1. NCBI lineage: Eukaryota > Metazoa > Chordata > Aves > Passeriformes > Dicruridae > Dicrurus > Dicrurus megarhynchus. The sequence continues at coordinate 180,747 of VXAD01008919.1, read as the reverse complement.
ATCACATAGATTGAAGAAGCAAAAGGAAAGAAGGATTATTAGCAGTGGAAAGTAGACTTCAGGCAGGGGAAGCTAGCATTTCTGTGTTTAGTTTGGTCTAGCCTTTGCTTCATCAGAGAACTCTTGAAGCTCCCATAAGGCATTTCTTTATCTGTGTATCTTTATTTTTTTGTGCATCTTAAAATGAAAATAGTCAGTGCTTTTTCCATCCTGACTAAACCAGAACAGTTTCTTCAGACTGAAAACCCTGACTCTTTAAATAGTGAAAAGAGAATACAGAAAATTAATTCCTTCTATGCAGTCGATGCAAACCGAGTTCCCCCTCTCCCTCTTTCTCCAGCAAGAGATTCCCTGACCTTTTCCTTTGGCTAAGCCTGAGCTCGGGTGAACAGGGGAGAACAGGAAGATGGTGGCTTTAATGCCATTCTGAAGGAATGTTGCTCTACCAAACAAAAAATCTGGAGAGTAATCTTATCCATAAGGCCCTGTACCCCCTACACAGTCACCTTTTCCAATCCCATGAATGGGCGGCTGCCCACACTGATGGCAACCGTGGCCAAGCACCAGGGGGAAAAGGCATTCTCTGAAGCATGGAGGACCCAGGTCTTTTGTAGATCACAGATTTATGGTTCTCAGGAAAGAAGCCCTGTTTTATTTATCAGGAGGTCAATACATTCTGTACAAGTTGCAGCTTCTGAACAGATTTAAGATCGTGGTGGGTTTACCCTGGCTGGACACCAAGTGCCCACCAAAGCTGCTTTATCACCGCCCTCCTCAGCTGGTCAGGGGAGAGAAATTATGAAAAAGTGTGGGTCAAGATAAGGACAGGAAGGTCAGTCACCAGTTACCATCACAGACAAAACAGACTTGACTTGGAAAAAGACTTCTTTTTAAAACTCCTCTTCAGAGCGAGAGTTCTCACAACCTAGAAGCACAACTATAAGCTTCCTTCACACTTTCTTCAACCCAAATCCATCTTTCCTCTGATGAGACAGCCTCTCATACATACAGCTCAGTAGATCACGTGCACCTATTCTGGTGGCACAGAATGACAAAAAGTCTGAAAGTGTTTGCAATCTGGAGTCATTTAAAGGAGTCATTTGCATCAAAAATAATAACTGTGCAAAGCTCATGGGACTCTGGATTTTGTCACAAACACTGAATTCTTCCAAAACCCTGATCCTTCAACAAGTAAAAGAATCTGAGCTACTACAGTCTTTGTCTTCATAAACTATTCACGACTTCCTGTTCAAACTGGCAGAAATTCATTTACAAGGGGGAAACTGTAGGTTTCACTACTTTTATGTTTGGACTTCAACATCTTAGGGTTAATTCAGGTAGATGGAGCTACAGAGGATGCACACAGCCTCTAGTCAGACACAAAGAACTCAACGAGGCATTGTCCCAGTGAAAAGGTCCCAGAGCCATACAGCCACTGGAGGTGGACAAAATACATCAGAGACTGGGTTTTTCTTCCCCTGGCATGGAACTGCTTTTTGTGAACCAGAAATCTGTTATAGAAAAATTATGTTTAAGGAAAAAATATTATGCTTTAGCAAAACAAACAAACAAAGAAAACCACAAAACACACAATGAAAACCAGCCTTTTTAGAGGGAAGCAGAAAGAGAAAAAAAAAACAAGACACAAAAACAAACATGGAAACAAACAAAACCCACCCAGGATATTTTTTTGACTGAAACCAGTAAAAAGTTTGCCAAAATATGCAATGATCTCACTTTCATGACATTTCTCTTTCTTTGTAATTTACTGGATGATTTAGGTGGATGATTTCTGAGTCATTTTCTGTGTTCAAGTCGTGTGAAGTTTTATTCATTATGGTCTTCTCACTTGAATAATCACTCAAATATTCACTCCTGATAGCACAAAGCAATGCAAAAATGCATCAAAAACAAGATACCATAGTAGAATTTTGAAATTGCACTAGAATATATTGCTATAGTTGATATTGTAAGACAGGCAAATCTCAAGCTTTATTTGCAGACCTTAGTGACACAAGTAATCACTCAAAATACCCTTATTTTTTCATCTATAGCGAGGGTGTAATTCCCAGTTGGTAACAAATGTATTCTATCTCTCTAGTAATTTCTCTATTCTTTATATTTTTGTGAGGTATATTCAAAATTTTCTCTCTTAGTTTTCCTCACTTGTTACAGGGGAATTTCAGTAAGTCCTCTTCCACTCACATATGCCTAACTAAACTGGACTATACATATTTGCTAAAACTTTTTATATTGGTTCTGTTTCACTGAAGCCCATGATAGTAACCCAAATTTTGGCAATAGCTATCCCACTTGCAAGAGCAACAAACTTCTTTGTTATCCCATGCACAAATTATTTTGATGTGTTATCCCTGTGAGAATAGCACAAGAGTGCAAAACAGCTCAAGAGCACAAAGCAGAAAAGTGGAAAAGCACCAACCAGACTGGAGTCATGTCATTTATCTCCCCTTTTGACTTCCCCATATGTTTTCATACAAAAGAAAAAGAATTAGATAGAATATTATTATGATGTTCTATCTGGAGTTATTCCATCAGCAATATGCACAAACTGCCCCTGTCCCTGCGCTTCTGCTTCATAATTTATAATCTCACTGTAAAAGCCTGAATGGAAGAACAGTGTTGTAATCAATCATCTCCCCACAATTACATCCTTTCTCCTTTACTTTTATTATTTTTTATGTCCTCTAAATCATTGGCAGACAAGACTGTAAGTAGAGAAATCTGTGAGTTTTAGACGAAATTATTTACTCAGGAATATAAAAAGTATATTAGTAATGCTCTTGTCTCCTGAACATTTAGTCATGTAGCCAGATTGAAAAGCTTTACAAAGTTTGTTTAGTACAATTCTACAATAGTAAAGAGGTCCTCAGGAAATAAACATTTAAACTCTACAACATCCTTTCAAGCACATAAGCTCCTTTTCAGCATAGTCTTCTACTTCATGCCATTGTCCCAAATACAGGCAGATGACAGAGAATCTGAGCCCGTATTCTTTAAATGTGTACTCACTATTTTGCTCTCAGCAGTTCTTACTTAACTTTACTGAATAAAATATTACTGAATAAAAATATTCTCCCATTGTCTCTCTGACACTTTATTCAAATTCATCTTTTTGCCCTATCCAGAAGAAAAGGAGAGTAGTGATGCATTGGGGTTAAATCAAGAGTCAGACAGTCAGTTACAAAAGAGATAAAAATCTTTTTCTCCCTAAAATGAGAAAAAATCATATAGTGCTGAAAGTGTCCCTACTCACAACACTATGTTAACAAGTTAATTTAAAAAAATATAATGAAAATAAGGAATCAATTAATCAAGCTACCCAAAACCTCTTAAAAATCCTAAGGAGATGGTTTTAGAAAGCACAAAAATATCTCAAATAACAAAAAAAATTTTAGTATAAACTACTCCTGACTAAGGGATATCCAAGCATGGCAATTTTACTCTGTTTGAACTTCAGTATGCCCAAAAAAAACATGGCTCCTCCCTGAGTTGGCCACAATTAAAGCTAATGTCAGAACCAAAATTTATCTCAGCATTTCTGTTTTGTTTTTTGAACATAACTACTATTGCTACAAAGTTATATATCAGAAATTCACCATTCAAATAGGATACAATTTTTCGTGGTTTTCCTGAAATACTTCTTAAGGGGGGGTAAAAAAGCCAATAAAAATTGCAACAACTACTATTCAATGTAGCAAACACATAGCTTAGAACAATTCTAGAATAAGGGGTTTTTAAATTGTTGAATTGAAAATCTCCATTCATTTTTTTAAGCCACTTTTCATGTTTATTTCATACTCAAGATATGATGCATAAATGAAGAATATGTTCATTCAGCAGAAGTGGAAGCTTTTGACTGATTGAAACTAGTGAAACCACCACCACAAAACAAATGCCTAGAAGCTTCAGTGGTGTGAAATTTCTACATGCAATCACTCTGGTCTGATCCAGAAGACTGCTTTCCAAATGTTGTGTTTTGCACAGCAGACACATGGCACAGTGCTATGCCGTAGCACATCAGGCCAGCTTGGATTAGTATTTCTGCTGTGACTTTGACCAGCAGCTGAAGACAAGGTATGAAGCTTATAGCAGGACAAACAGAACAGGGATGCCCTGCTAGTATACCCTCCCAGCTGATCTATGATTAAGGAGAGGACTGGAAGAGGATCAGAGCCCATCAAGACAAATTTTCCCTGAACACATTAATTTTCTACAGCTTGATGTGAGAAAAGAGATTTCCATAACAACGGTTAGATACATGGATAAACACCATGTTTTGAATCACTGATCTTCATTTCATACACAAAGCAGTAAAAAAATGTCAAAGAACACTGGTTCTGCTTATTTTAGTAATGATCTCTGAAGGTCATGCAAAATTTCTCTAAGATAACTTGCAGCCACAATCACTGAATACTTGGCAAATTTCACCATTCTCCCTCTAGAAAGTAATATATTTTTGCTTTTTTGTAAACCTTACTAAATAGTAAGCCACAATTAAGCTGATAAATTGCTAGAGCCCGCCCAACTCTGTACAGATTTTAGAGAAGCAACCTCAAGATTAGAAGGAATAAGATTTACTAAGTTCCATTATCCACAGCACAGACTTTCATTTTTAACAGCACTTCTAAATGCAGCATAGGAAAAGGAGATGGTCTTCAGTCCTTACAGTCTGTAGGAATATAGAAATAATAGTTGGGGGGAACACATTTTGAACAGTGGAAAAATTCTCTGCTCACACCGAAGGTGGTGATTGATGCTTGCGTTGCATTGGCAAGCTCCTTTAGCTGCATCTGATTAGGAGCATGCCTCTTCTTACAAAGCAGGTTTTGTTGTACACGCTGGCTGCTTCTAAATTTGAGGGAAACTATTGCATCTATATCAATACTGCTGTTCCAGGCAGTACATACTCCATTTTGTTCCTCACTGTAGTAAATCCAGACTTTTCATATAGTTTAATGTAAACTGAGATCATTTTAAACCATGATAATTACAGATGAGGACCAGAATAGACCATGTAAATTTAGCATAAATGTCACTTTATGTTTCTCTTGTCTCTTTTTAATCAAGGCTAAAGCAGAAAATAGGCATTGTTTGCTTTAAGAAAGGCTTTGGAAATCCATGCTCCTTATCTTGAAAGTAACATTACTAGGATTACAAAGATGGATGCCTGTTAAATTTCACAGAATACAACAGAATCAGGGATAAGAGGAAGTGTTTGGAATGACAAATATATCAAGCATTTCCTAGAGGCATGGTGCTGGCATCAGAGACCGATAAGCTCCTATTCAAAATGTATTCCATCAGAACTTGAAGGAAAGTGTGTTTTCCAATATAATACAGCAGAGGAATACAACTGTGGAAATTTGCCTCTAGAGACAGCTCAAAATATACTGAAGTACTCTACCATTTCAAAAAACAGTCTGAGCAAAAGGCTGTAACATGCCAGCACTTCTTTCTGGAGGGATGGATGATTGTTTGACTTGGAAGAGGTAAGCCCTCACCTGGACATATTACTATTGTTTCATTCCATTTGAATCCATCAGTTCTATTTAAAATAAAGATTTTTCCTTGTCTAAGGTCAGCAACAGATCAAAGAGCCCACAGGCCATGTCCAGTGCTCTCTGGCTGGAGCTACATGTCATTTCACTCAGTCCCTGGCAATGAGCTTGCAACAGGCCAAGATATTGTACAGTCCTCCCCTTTTACCCAAAGAGTGATCTGAGTGACCTGTTAATGCAGAGGGTAGGTACCATGTCATTGTCATTGGCAGGCTTATTATTCTTCAATTCCAGGAAAGGAAGACGGAAAATGAAAAAAATGCTTGTCTCCATATTTTAATTCTTACACTGAAAGTGCCAAATGCAATGGGGATTTCTGCCATTTAGACATAAAGAGTTCACTGGGGAGTAGACTGGGAACCGTTCCCTTCAGCCAAGCAATCACATAGCAGACAGAGTAATATTCTTGGCAACAGTGACACAGTAGGGACAGAGTCATACAGGTGATCCAAACAGTGCAATCCCAGTCTCACAGCAATCGGCAGGGATTTAATGTTAACTTTAATAAAGTCCAGATTCCATCCAGGGGACAATCCGTCCTGCCAAGTCAGTCGTACTCCCTGTGCATACAAACTAGGATTTATTTCTGTTAGTAGTCCAGTCAAGAGCTGTTGTCTTTGAATACATTAAACATCATGGAGAGAAAAAAGGCTCTGTACCACAAAGACAGTGCTGAAAGGATACACCTGTTCTATTTGGAGGAAAATTACACAATCTCACATTTCAGATTTTAGCAAGCACTAATGCAAGAGCAGCAACGCACTAAGAACTAAGAGGAAGAAAGCTCAGAGATTGATAGAATGAAGATTATAATAGCCTCACATTTGAACAGTTTATTTTTCAAAGGCAACACAAGGACAAATTGCTTTGTGCAAAGACAAAATTAGTTTCCAAATTGTGTGCTTTCTACAAAGAGTCAAGTTAATTATTCAAAGCAGAGGCCCATGAATTCTCACAATTTAGTCATTCTGTTCTGACACACTCAGGCCCAGTGAAGTGCTTCTTATCAACAGGACTTTGATAATGAGCTTAGACAGATCAAATAAAGTCTCTGGAGAATTCAGCAGTAAGCAGGTATGATATCCTAACAGGGGTTTTATTAGGCATTTCTCTGCACAGCAATATATTAGCAATCACTGTGATGTTTTCTGCCCTGAGGGATTTTGGCCTTGCTCATTTTTACAACTTGCTGGGAAATAAATTAATTCATGAAAAAGGTCTAATCCAACATATGACTCTGTTTATCCTGGTGTGTACGGTAGCAGGTGTCTCAGAATTAATGAGAAGTGACATAAACACCAGAGAAGAAAATGCAGTCTTCATCCTGATTGAATAGCCATGATCTCTCCTCGTCCTGCAGACTGTGGGAATGCAATCTTAACTGCTATGATCCTCACATCATAGATGACATCATCATGACAGAGTGAAAATATTTTTGTTGTCTCCTTCTCAGCTAGGATAAAACTCTGAAATACAGAAGACACAGATAATAACTTTTTTCAGAATACAGCTTCCAACTTGAAATCCATCTCCAGAAAAAAAGGGCTCAACACAAATAATATGATGTGAAATTTTCTTGCTCATATGTGAACTATCACGTGGTTAATCTTGTACTGGTTACAGGGAGACTTATGCTGCAGAACCTAAAGTCTTATTTATAGATGATTTACAACATGGAAGTGGCCTCATGCACGGTTTTGTTTTAATATTTCATAAAATGGAAATGAGAGAATCTGTAAACACATTCTGGTTTTGGAGAGTCCAGATAAAGGCAGAAGTACCCTGAGTCTTGGGGTGACTCTATGATGCTGTATCCCCTATTGCCTGCGTATTGCCCAGACACGAATCCTGTGCTTTTCTGTGCCTTTAAGTTGGGTCTGAGAGAAAGGGGGGGAAGCCGAGCGAATTCTTCAGCGTGGTTTGTGTTCAAGGACACACACACTCCCCTGTGTTCTTGCCGCTGCAAAGACGAGGGAGCAGCTTCCTGCTTTTCCCCAGCTCTCGGGTCCTTTTTCTCAGGAGAGAGGCGGAGAGTTAAAATCTTTTGCTTTTTAGCTAGGGTGATAGCTGAGGCAAGAAACNTATCCCCTATTGCCTGCGTATTGCCCAGACACGAATCCTGTGCTTTTCTGTGCCTTTAAGTTGGGTCTGAGAGAAAGGGGGGGAAGCCGAGCGAATTCTTCAGCGTGGTTTGTGTTCAAGGACACACACACTCCCCTGTGTTCTTGCCGCTGCAAAGACGAGGGAGCAGCTTCCTGCTTTTCCCCAGCTCTCGGGTCCTTTTTCTCAGGAGAGAGGCGGAGAGTTAAAATCTTTTGCTTTTTAGCTAGGGTGATAGCTGAGGCAAGAAACTTTTCCTGGGACTGTGGCTTTTTCTTCTTCTCCTGGAACCGTTCAGCTTTGCTCCAGGCTGGAACCCCAACACCAGGAGGCCCAGAGGGGCCGATGCCACACCCCAGCTCCTGACAGAGCCGAGGCACGCCTACAAAAACAACTCTGAGTCTACCAGGTCTTCTCCACAGCGAGAGGTTTTATTATCTAACATTATTCTTTTTTTTTCCCCCTCATGCCTGCAGGCACCCTGCTTGTTAAATAAACAGCTTTTTTTTTCACTTTCCTCCAAGCAATTTCTTTCTGAACCTGGTGGGGGAGGGGCTGCTGAAACCTGCCTTCTATTAGAGGACATTAATCTCAGGAAGCTTCCTCCTGATACATCTCAAACCAAGACACCATGAAACTGAAAAATAAATAAATAAATAAATAAGTTTTAAAAGTTAAGAGGAGGAACAGAAGATGAGAGAATAAAACAAAACCAAGAAAGTTCTTATCTGAGCAATTACAGTTCAAAGTAAATTGCCCTGACTTAGTCATAGCACAGTCAGATTGTGATATTATAAACCACTTGATGGTAATCACAGGCCAACAGGATTAGTAGATGTTTGTAATGATTTTATTTTACACTATATAATAGCTATGACAGGTCTGGATCTTTTTTACTCTAAGCATAAAATTAAATCTTACTGCATTCTGCTGCATACTAAAAACACAGAAGAAGAAAACACAGCACTATGGATGTTAAGAACTACTAATATAAATATTCTTTGTATTCCCGTCTGCTTAAAAATAAACAAAACAAAACCCCTGCACTAGGGAGTCTAAGCCTGTATAATTAACATGTTCAAAATCTCTGATGAAACTGAGTGGAGTTTGGCCTGAATTCACAGAATCATAGAACACTAGGTTGGAGGGGACCTCAAGGATCATCTGATCCAACCTTTCCTGGCAAAAGCAAGATCTATACAAGATGGCCCAACATGCTGTGCAGCTGGATCGTAAAAGCGTGCAATATGGAATCCACCAGTTCCCTGGGGATGAGATTATTACAAAGGTTTTTCTCATTGTGAAACATTTTCCACTTGTGGCCAGTTGGAAGCTCCCCAGGAGTAACTTCTACCTATTGTCCCATTCTGTCTTTTCCATGTGACTCCTGACACAAAGGGAGTTTGCATCTTCTTTTTAGCCACTGGAGCCTGGTGATAAGTCTTCCACTCAGCCTTCTTTTCTCAAGGCTGAACAAACCCCAATGGTTCAGCCTTTCCTCACTCAGCAGGCTTCCCAGCCCTTGGACCATCTTTATGGCCCTTCTCTGGACTCTCTCCAGCCTCCTTGTAAAAAAAAAGTCTAGCACAATATTCCAGAAGTGGCCTGAAAAGCACTCAGCACAGTGGGATAGGGGCTCCTTTATCTCTGAAGGTGATGCACTTTTTGATGCAGTCCAGCATTGGGTCTCTTTTCCACAGCACACTCTGTACACCCAGTGTGAGTTTGATGTCCACCAGGACCCCTGGGTCCCTTTCCACAGAGCTGTTCCCCTTCTGGGTAGATCCTGGACTGCGCTGCCCTCCTGGATTATTGTCGGAACCCACGACATGTCTCTGTCTAATTTAGGGGACCTGACACCCCGAAATGGGGGTGCCCCGGAGGGCACTGCCTTTGATCTTTGTCCTTGGAGAACTTTACCAACTCTAAGAGATGGATTGCAAGCCACAAGAGTCTAATATAAGCATTAATAGTCACTTTGCACCGGGTGAAATGTAGTATATAGAAGATCTGATAACATGTACATGGGGGTACGACATGTACAGGGGGGTTAAGATGGAGTCTAAAGGGTGTGGTCACCTTCTCCTTCTTCTTCTTCACTGTCCTCCATATTCTCAGTGACGAGGACATAAATTGATTGGTAGAATAGAGATAAGACAGGAAATTGCATGTCTAGAACAGGTTAGAATTAATTGGTATAAATTTGTAAATAATGACACGTTTTGTCCACTGATTGGATTTGTAACGGGGTATAAAAATCTCGGTACACCCAAAAGGTGGGCAGTTCTACGCTACTTTCTCCTGCTAGATGCACCTGCTGTGCAGGACATCGCAGCTATGGATAACATTAGAATAAACAACCTTTACATGCCAGCTTTGTGACCTCTGACTGAGTTATGGGCAAACGCGCTGAAGTCTCTCTCGCTCGTGTGCCAAGGCCGACTGAGGCCGAGCACCGACAGATTATGATTTCCCTGGTGCAAGACCTTACACTTGTCTTTGCTGAACTTCACAAGGTTCTTGCCAGCCCACTTGTCCAGCCTATCCAGGCCTTCCTGCAGGGTGGCTTTCCCTTCCCACTCAGTTTGGCACCACCACAGGCATCATCACGGTGCACTTGACCCCACTGTCCAGATCACTGATGAAGGCAATTAACAGCTTTGGGCCCAACACTGATCCCTGGAGACCCCCACTTGTGAGAGGTGGCCAGCTTGGAAAAGTTGTTACCACCCCTGTCTGGGGGCAGCCCATGAGCCAGGGCCCCTGCAGACCACTTGTCCAGACCATCACACATTGGTTTCTCTGGGAGGAAGCTGTGGAAAACTGCATGGAAAGCCTTGGAAAAATCCAGATAGAAAATGTCCACCACTCACTCCACCAAGTGAGCAGGACTGAAAGAGCAAAGTCGCAGTTTGGATACTTCAAGCAGCTAAGAAGATCTATGGATACAGAAATATTCACCTTTCTCCTAGAAGAGACTGAGATAATTTACTCTGATGTGATGACCAAACATCTGCTATGTGCCTTATGTGCACTATTACTGTCAACAGATAAACTGAGAAAATAAGACTTAGAATTTTCAAGCCCCTTCATGAGTGCTTACTTGTCAGTACATTTTTAGGAAATATTTAATCTCTTCCTGGGTTTAAATTACAGCTTCAAACAGTTCAAGAAATTGTTCAAGGAAGTTCAAAAGCAGTCGTGACAAATCACCTTGTTAGAAACAGCACCTCAGAATAATAATTCTTGCACTGATTCAGGCAGAAGCACTTCTGTCTCCATCTTTGGGATCCATGCCTTCAATGAGGTTCTGGAATAAGCCATTTGTGTTATTCACAAGTTCAAATTAGCCTCACTAGAAGTCAAATAAATTATGGTGCCGGTATAAAGGTATACTTGCTGCTCTGTCTATGATACTTTTCATAAATATTTTCTCATGCAGAAGAATACACAACATTTATGGAAAATTAGTAAGAAATGTGAATTACATTTGTGTTTTTCTTATCTTCTTCTAACATTCTTTACAGGGTCAAGGAGACATGAAAAAGACTGATTATGTTGCAGGGAAACATGCATAATTAATTCATTCCAACAGCACACAGGTAGTATTTTCACAATTGTTCTGTTGCTGCTGTTAAAATAGTGATCTCAAACACAGTTATTCTTTAAAAGGTAAAATCCGTAAAAGGACACTTAAACTTGTCTAAAGGTTGTAATAGTGGACCAAAGCTGTAAAGAATGTAGCCCATCTGATGTATAAAAGTTTTCACAGTACCACAGGACATCTGGGTGGGAGAACTGAGTAGACATCAAGGAACTTTTCCCACTAAAATAAATGGTTCTATTTAATTGCAAACAACAAAAATTACAACATGTACCAAAATTCACGGTGTCACCAATGTTTTTCAGGGATAAAGACTAAATTACTTTTATTTTAAGTTGCAATTTTTTTGCCAAATATAAAATATTTAACCATGAAGGCAGTCATTATTGTCCTACTGTTGTGGTCCGATTAATTCTTATCATATTAAACAGAAATTCATTATATCCCTCCATATCACAAGTCCACCTGAAGGAGATAAGTGGCTGATAAAATATCTCTGAGAACATTATAAATTACTCACTTTAAAAGAATAATAAAGCAGCTATGCAAAGCTGACTAAATCCTCAATATATTTTGTATAATTTACTTAGAAATATGCAGCGAATTACAGTCAATAACCTTCACTGTCAACCTGCTGTTCCCCAAATTTTTGCACAGAAACTTACCTCTGAAATGCAAATGTTTGATTAGTTTTTAATGGTGACCTTTTTTTACTAGATCCGTCTCCATTATTTTCTCCATTTTTTATAGCTAAAAAGTAATTGTCTTTTCAAGAGCTTTCTTTGTCCTTCCTCCTGTTTTTTATTTCCCTCTTTGAAAACACAAGCTTCAGCAAAACTGTTCAGCACAATTTAAGTGAGTAGGGACCGACTATAGGGGAAGTCCTCAGTCATTTCCTCTTGGGACAGATGTTCCAAAGTTTGATGGTTCAAGTATGGGGAAAGAAGCTGGTACTAATCCGACTCTGTGGGGTATTGTTTAACTGTATGAACAAGAGAAAAGAAATGTATCTTGCTTTGTATTTCAGTAAATAGCTGATGGCAGGGAGTGGGAAGCATTGCATAGTAGGAATTTAGGCGTTTTGTGACTGTGATGCACGTGCTGTTGTGGGAGTAAAAAACCAAACAAGCACAAAAGCTTGCAAACAAACAAACCAAACCAAACCAAACCAGTCCTCTTTTGATAACTTTGAACAACAGTGGTCTCTGCATTTGTTTCTTACATTGTGCTGAAAATATCCCTCAAATTAAATTATAATACTACACTGGTTTTCACTCCTCCTACATGTTTTCCTCCTTTGAGTATCTAATAACTGTGATACCTATTCAAACTTCACAAAAATGCATTCAATTTTTTTTTCTTCTTCCCTAGGCCAGCAACTAATTGAAAATATTTGAAGAAATGTAATTTTTTTCTCCCATTAAATTTGGCCTCAATAGTAAAAATATTGCATCATTGCTGTTGAATTTTTCTCTAACATGCAGTTGTTCATCATCAGACAGATATAATGTCATGGCCTTGTGAAGGACCAAGCATAAGCAGGATTTGTCTCGAACATACTGACTTTTGGGACAGGAAAGGTGTGACTGAAAGAGAGGGTCCCACGGAGGTGGGGCAGCACTGTTCTCAGCCAACTTCCTTTTCTACTTTGAGACTAGTGATGAACTGCATCAACTCCCCCCACCCTGATTCACTTCCTGGAGGGCTCAGAAGGAATGGCTGCACATGCACAAACAATACAGCACAAAAGGTCCAGTTACATAAGAGGTATGCACCAGCTTATCTATGAAAGGAACTGAAATAGTCCCACTTGCTCTTATTTTCCTCCTCTCTTTGTCTTGTTCTTTTTGTAGTCCCCAGATTTGGACCATCCATGCATCAGGACCAACATGGGATCTAAGGACCAGTGATCTTTTTTCTTCTCTTCCTCTCTTTTATGCCTTTTTTTCCCTCCTCTCTTGCTTTATCTTCACAAAGTGAGGCTATCATATTCTACTCCTTACTCTGTACTGAAGATTTTTGTGAGGTTTGAGGGCTTGTTGGTGATGTGAAGAATTCAACATCAAGTTGTGATACTGGGCCTAACCTTTATCTTTGTATATATGCAAAAGCACAAAAGAAATATTCTTGGCAATGTCCCAGGGATAAAGAAAGTTAAAGGACAATAATGATATAAATTTTGCACTACTGAACAGGCACTACAGACATCTTCCCCTGTTTCCCTCCACCAGACTAATATTTCTTGCCCAACATTAGCTATAGAGGAAAGCTTATGTGGTGTTGGCTGCACATAGAGAGGTATTGTAAGAGGAGAGCATGGCTGGACATGAGTCGTATAAAGCACTACAGATAAGCAGGCAAGATATCCCTGGTTAGAGCTGAGGTCCCAGGGATTGGGCTTGAGTTGTAAAACCCCCTTTATGGAGCTAATGTATGAAAATTTATAGCTAAACTCCCTGAAGTTCAACTGCGACAGGCTATGCAAATTGTAGAGGAAAATTAACTTTGCTTTGATTAAACCTGAACCTTAACAGCACAGCTGCAACCAGGTCCCTCAATTGCAAGGAACAAATTCCAATTACCAGATAGAAACAAGCTTCAGTGACCATGGGCAATTTGTATATTCCCTGTTCACACCCATATTTGGTGACTATGTCTGCCTTTTCATGACCTGGCAACATGGTGAAGTTTTGGAAGGGCCATATGCTGAATTTGGCTTTTTATGATAATAACTTCTGCTGATAAGCATCCTGCTTCTCTTCTTTGATTCCTTCCAAAGGAAATGAAGAGGTTCAAAGCCTTACATTGTTGAACTTTAATTAGGAGACTAGTTTGCCTTCATTTTAAATTTTCATTATTTATCCATGAAGTGATGAACTTTGATGGGTCATAACCTGCTCATCATTGGAATAGTATGTGATTTTCATCATCTGTTGACATTGATGCCAGAAGCCAAACAGGGTAGGGTGTGTTTGGACAGCAAAGCATCCTCGTCAGAAATGTAAGCTCATTACAGAGATAAAGGTATTAAGCAAAGATTTTGAACCAATTCAAAAATTGTTTCTTTCTGAACTGTGCCTTGAAGTCTGTTTCTCCAGGCAATATCTACAGGACATAATTTTATATACTAGTTTTAAAAAGGTAACTTGCAGCAGATCACCAAAAATTTTATTTATTATGATATGCTTAGAATCAGTAGGAAGTTGTTAAACAGATGTTACAACTGTAGGGAGTAAAAACTGAAGAAACTCAGTATCAGAATAATAGCAATTCATTTGCAGCTTCAGTTGTTCTCACCCGTTTTTATATTAAAGAAACAAAATAGCATTTGAAGGTCATTTTTAAGTATTTCAATGCAGCCAGGCTGATGAGGAAGGACAAACACTTGAAAAATGAAGTTATACAAGGTGCTTGAAGATAGAAATTGTTTCCTTAAAGTGTTTAATCATGCTTTTCAAAACCACTTCCTCTGGTGACCTAATCACATAAATCATAGCAAAAGGTTAAAGACAAAGTTCAATTGCACCAAATTATATGTGATAATTTCCCTGACACGGATTACTTTCCATTAAAGAGTGAAGTCATTCCACTAAATAATCATGCTCTTTGCATGGCCTCTGGGATGAAAGCTGATACTTTGTCACACACTTGTATGGATGGACTTCTTGGCTGCTTAAAACTCTGCTACGTGGGAAAATAACAACAAATCATATAGCCACTATGTTCTGGAAAGCAATCACTTAACTCATGACTTACTCCATGCAATGAAAATGTTACACGTGACTTACGATTTCTGCAGAAATTCCTTGAAACTCTGCTTGATTTACAACAGGGGAAACCAAAGCACGGAATTACAATGGAGAGCATAGAGCTGAGAGATGCCCCACTCCCAGACTTATGCACTGCACCATCGTCCTCCTTCCATGCCATAGAAGAAGTTGCTTCTACTGCAAACTACTCATATGTACTTATTTTGGGTCACATCCCTGTGTTTAGTGGGTTACAGTTTGGAGACCTAAAGACACCTTGCTTCCAGGGAACTGGTAAAAGGCAGTCGCCGCATTGTGCTGGCTGTAGAGGATACTCCTCAAGTGCCACTCTGACTGCCCTTTATGAAAGCCAAAAAAATTCCCATCTTGTGAATAATCAAAGAAAAGAAAAAAAAGATGATACTAATTTAAAAGCAGGTAATGAAATAAGAAGCAAGGGGAAGCAGTAAGCCAGAGCTGGCAAAGGTGTTACACTCTCCTTACATTTAACAGCAGCGACAACATAAACCTAAAGAAGATTTCATTGCATACATCTTAGAAGATATTGAATACTAGTCAAAGGATTTGGCAGCTGCAAACTAGATGCGGGCCCACAAAAGGTGGCAGAAACTGTGTGGTTATGACAGAAATATGGATCATCCATAAGATCCTCACCAAGAATTACTTTACAATCTTATTATTCAAAATACAGTCTTTAGATTTAAAGGTCAGCATTCAGTCAAAGGAAGATGGACAGGGTTCTTATCTCTGATGAATGCTCTAATTTTATGTTCTCCTCTCATGAGGTAAACAACATTTTATCAGTTCAGATAATGGTGTACATTTTAAACAAAAGGATACCCTTTAAATGTGTATTTTAAGGAAGTCCGTCTATCTTAATACATACTTCAAATAAACAAGGCCACTTTAAGACATTGATGAGGTATTTGAAGCAACATTTTTATAAGTTTTTAGACAGACTTCCTTAAATTTCTACACCATCAATTATTATGTAAAAACATCTGAGATCAGTCTTTCTGAAAAATCAGTACCAGATATCTGCAGCATCCAAGAGCAAAACTGATCCATTCAAACACAATAATTTCAAGCCCAATTGACGATGAATTTTTTTCATCCAAACAACACAGAGGGGCTTCACTACATGTGAAAATAATCCAACACACTGAGAGACAACCAGTTCTCTGCTGGTAGCCGGCTAATTACCAAGTAGTTTCAGTAGAGTACCGTAATTCTGAACAGTTAATTAGGAACTTCATAATGGACCAGGTTTTCCTCACAGGTGGGAAGAAATCTGGCATAATTAAAGGAAATTGCATATTTCAGGAGGGAGGAAAAAAAAGAAAGGAAAAGGTAAAGGAAAAAATTAAAAAACTGCAGGCCCAAAGTAGGTAGAAAGAGATTTGAACAATGTCTCCAAGTTAGTGTCTTAGCATGTAACTGGCAGTTCAGAGTGCTGAAAAGCAGACACTTTGGTGTCCATGTATTTGAAAGATTATAAAGTCTTAGGTTTAGACTAGTGCAAGTGCAGGGAGCAGGGGGCAGCAGAGGAGAGGTAAAAATGCCTGGGACATATTTTGTTGATTAACTTGGATAATTTTTTTAAGTTGAGTCTCTCTCATTCTGTCATCAGACCTAATAGATTGACTAGTCCTTTATGCTTGTAAAAGTCGGGATTTAATTAATCTTTGATACACACTAGCTGTGACAGAGAAGTGGCAATATTAGCATGCCTCTTGGTAAGGTGGCAAATTAGTCTTTCCCTTCTCTTTTCAACATTTTCCAGTATAACTACAACAAGCAGATTTAATGAATTACAAGCCTTGTTTTTCTCTAAAGCAGATGTGCTCTTCAAGAACTTGTTCTTCAAGTTCTCTCTGCTTCTTTTCTCCTTCATTCTGCTTGGCATTTTTAATATCCTTCTCAAATATTTTTTACTGAATTTATGTACATCTTTTAAAGTAAGGAGCAGTCAACACCCTCTGGAAGCAGTTCTGCTGTTGTGTCTGGCTGGGGAAATAACTTTGCACGCACTGTTAGCTGCCTACAGGCAGACTCACCTCCTAACATACCCCTTAGTACTGTCAGAGGTCCACATAGTTTTCCAAGTGGGATTCCAGTTATAGCAAGCCCCTTTGGCATAACTTCTGCAAGAGCTCATTTTGGCCATAGAGGTATTACTTCAAGAGTCAAGAGATGAACTGTAATATAATAGAGCATGTTGGAACTGGTGCTAGCAGAACCACAAAGGTTATTTCCACCGATGGGCTTCCCTCAGCATTTTCCACACTACACACGTAAACCATGTTTCCTTGGTGGTTGTGCTAAAGCACACCTGGCATGACCTTGGCCTCCTTGAAAAAGGGAAACATGTGATTCAAGCAGATGTCTGCAAGGACACCCAAGAAGTCATGAGTAATTATTTACACCATTAGAATTCTTAATATAAAATTTGCATACAGTGATATTTCAGCAGCTGAACATCCTAATTTTTTTGATTCCTGTGTAAAAGGGGGACAACAACTATTTAATCTAGGATGCACCCTTACAACCAGAAAAGTGCCTTTTTCTTGCTTATTTGTGGAAAAACTTATCCAGCTTCCATCGGGAGTAGCAAGTTGAATTCAGGCTCTTTCCCCAACATTCCCATACATATTAACCAAATGAAAATATTGTACCTTCTTTTCAGCTTAGCTGAGCAGGCTTCAGAACACCTAACTAGATTTTCTGTCTCAAAATAGAAAAAAAATGGTAAAGGTTTGTTTAGAGAACACTCTTGGCTGATTGTTGTTAAAATTAAACTTAGGGCCAACATCAATTGAGACATAACAAAAGAATTTTCCAGTCCTGCTAGACAAGAATCTTGGATCTCCCAAATTAGCCAGCAGCAAGTCTCTACAAAAAAGTACCATGGCCACATTGAATCCTAGCCCTACTAAAGAAAAATGAAACTGTCAACATTTCAGTGAGACCTGAATTTCAGCCGAGTTCAGGTAGTTCGAGATTATATTTGATTCTGGAATTTCCCACACTCACAGCCATTCAGCTGCAGCTAAGCAGAGTACACATCACTTTTAAGAGAATGACCTTTTCCTCCCTGGTTAATAAGACAGGTTTTTTCAGAGCCAGCCCTGAACAGAAGGTCACTCTGATCAGGTTGACAACTGGTACTGTAAAACAAGTAATAATACAGAAAACTGTAAATATTGCATTTGATCCAACTATTGCTGCCTTCACATAAGGGTTACAACCCTGATTTTTCCACCCACTTGCTACAAAAATGTTGAAAGTATCAGTGCACGGAGAGCAGTCAGGCTTCCCTGCTACTGTGGGATATCTAATATATTTACCCAACCCTTGCAGACAAACCTGCACTTACATTTTTTGCAGACATTTGCACTCATTATGCTCCAATATTGTTAGGTTCTGAAAATATCATGTTTAAGGTAATGAAGAGAACCCTGCCGAGGACACCATGTCAGGATAATGAACTAGCATGGTTTTCAAACTGGTGTTTTCTCCCATTACTTGTCTTTGAAAGTAACAAGAGAGAGCACAAGACTGCAACTTCCAGGCCCTCTTACAGCAAGCACACCATCACCTTTAGGTTTGAAACTGATTTTAGACAAGCCAGTGGGGCAGGCAACAATCTCCCACACCACGTGCATTCCAGTGATTATCAGTGAGAATCTTTTCATTGCATTAAGATCTCTCTTTTTTAACCAAAAGCTTTTAGGTTTCTGGAATATTAGAGGAGACAATCTGAAAATTTGGCTAAATATCATCTTTTACAGCTCCAAGTTCCTCTAATTCAAAGTGAATCAAGCAGATCGTGACAAGAACAGTATGTATTCTGCCCACTTCTCTTAAAACAATTGTAAGGCCAAGAAGAGACAAAATAAATTAACAAATTTCAGAAAAGATGATTCAGAAGGACATTAATGGTAGGTAGCAAGCTACTCTGTACTATTTTATGCTGCCTCCTCTATGTTTTGTTGTTTCCCGTTTAAATTTTCTGTAGGTGTGGCTCAGGCAGTAGCTTAAAGATAAGGGAAGTTAAAATTTCTTGCCCTGACACAGGAACACTTTTGACTGCAATCCTCTCTACTCCATATACATGTGAGTAAGTTACTTGGAATATTTAGAAATTTAGAAATACTTCACAGCTTCACAAGAACTGCATGGAGGGCTCAAAGTTTCAAAATTCACATGTACTCATGCTACACACGTGGGCACTCAAATATTTAAATCATTCAAAAGGAGAATGTGCATCCTCCATCTGCACACCTCTACTCCCATATTATCAGGCCCTTTGTTCTAATCTTCCAATGCACATTGAATTTCAGCCATTTCATTGGCATCATGCCCATGTGGAGCAGGAGGCGTTGCTTTAAATTGGTCATGTTCCATTCAAAAAGACAGGAAAGCTCTCTGCTCACCTTTCTGTCAAGTTCTTGTTTATCAGTTTTTCCTGGAGAGGTAATTCTCCAAACTTCAACAGCATTGGCAGCAGAATATAATTTTTGATTCTTGGTTCATTTCTATGTTGCCACTGTGGTGTGGAGGATGAACCCTTTCAGGTTTCTGTACGTTAGGCAGAGTGCCCAAAAGTGGTCACTCCACATATAAGGGCTCTTCTGTACATGCAACATTCTGCCCTAGCTTACACATTATGATATATCCCATAAAGGCCCAGGGTTCTCTGGATTCATCTGAGCAGATTGGAGTCTCAAAGGGATTCACACATGTGCACTGATACCAACCAAGTCATATATGTGCACATTTAGTAGGTCCAGTGGTGGGAACCTATTGCTTTCAAATCATATAGCTGGGCTGGTCTTGACACTGTGTGTAAAAAACTGTGATGCACTCAGAATCTACAAACACAAGAGGTACCAAAAGTCGTTTACAAAATCTGGCACAACAGGAAAAAGGACTTCTTGGGAGGACTGCTTGTGGGAATAACTTCTTGAGAGGATAACACTTTCAAGTTCTGCCAAACCCAGTTTTATAATCCAGTGCGAATTTTTCTACTACATTCTTTCTTCTGATGTCTTATGTTTGCTTGGCTTGCTAGCCCTTCACCAAAGATTTTTCACTTTTTATTCTGAGTCATAATAACACCTATCACAATGAGTAGATGTTCAATAAGCTGGCAAGACATTATTTGTTTTAACACTAAGTGACGATTTGTTGTTAGGTTTAATACATTCTGAGCCTCAAAACAAAGTGCATCCCTATGTGTTACTCCAGTTCTTCACTGATTTACAGCAGCATAGAGTCAGCTTGCAAACACTGGGCCCATTTATATAACCTCAGGAAATAAGGTTTAAGACAATGTTTTATACTTCTCCCAGTGCTGTCTGACTTGGCAGTTCAGCATGTTGTGTAAGAATTTTACTCCCATATCTCTGTTGTGGTTACATCTGAAACACTTTTTTCCCCTGACACGCGTCTGTCAGCTCTAACTCTCATGTTACAATACAGCTGAGAGGATATTCTCTGTGATGCAGGGGAGCAAGAAAACATCTATGTATCTTATAAATCATCACAACAGTTCTTCATCCATCACTATTACATTGAGAAAATACTCATTTTTAACGCTGACCTTAACAAAGGTAAAGGCCAGTTAGCACTAGTTTGAGGCACCCAATAGATGCAAGGACTGGTCCCTACAGGTTTCACCCTTCTGCGGGACTTGAGGAGAGTGTATGTCAATAAGTGCAATGGGAGATGAACCAAACTTCAAGCAACCTTACATCATCTAGAACAGGAAATCATTTCTTTCACATCTCCACTTCAAAATGTGACCAACTTTAGAGAAAAAAATGTTCCGCAATCCAGTGAAAAGAACTCTACATAAAATGAATTTAAATCATAACACTGTAACAACTGAAGCACATGGGGATAAAGTAAGTCAAAACATAAACCAAATAACACAGCTTGTTTCCACACTATCCAGAAGATTTCCAGAAAATGCTTTCCTTTTAGAGATAAGCTGTTGCTAGTACCTGAGTGGTATATTTGAGTAGTATAAGTATGAACATAATTTTTTTAATCATTATGTGCTTCTTCAGAAACTAACAATTTCTACTCAGTTGAGGGTAATAATCTTGTTGGTATCTGTTTTTCTTATTGCCAAATGTTACATTCTACTACCTTTTAAAAAGAATAAAAGAAAAGGCATGAGATAACCCTACAGGTTTTAGGTATATAGGTACAACCTAGACTGCAAAGAAGAATGTCATGCCAACTTATTCTTCCTGGTGCTATTAGGTTAGGAGGTGAGAGCTTCTAGGTGAATGACACCCACCCATAATAACCACATCGAGGCAAAACTCATTAATTAAAGATGAGGTCTGCTTTTATTCACTTCTGGTGTGAGTTGAACAATCCATGACATTTCTTTAACAAGAAAAAGGTATTTCTTGCCTCTTCAAGTAAAATAAAAAAGTTCATGGCATTTTCTTATATAAGCATAAATCAGAACAGCTTCGCTAGTATCCAATAGAGGGTAACTTACTATAACTAAGAATACTATGCGCCAAAACATAGAACCACCTTGCATGATCACAGAGTTTATACTCGCTGCATTGAAAACGTCAAGTAGTATTTTTTCTACGGAGAACATAACTAATTTTCAACTCATGATGCTGGAAAAGACCTCCTCTAACTATTCTTATAAAGGAAGAGACCAATTTGCAAATTTGCACACTTATGAAATCAATGTGTGGCTCAAAGAGTTTTACTGATACTTTTTAAGCAAGAGTAGGAACAAAAATAAAACCAGGAAAAAAAATTATTGACTGTAACTTCTAACCCAGTTAAATCAGCTATGTGGCTTAATTGAGAAAAGTCCACTTCCAAAATACAAATTCTGCACCCTGAATCCTAGTGAAGTTTTTACTTTTGGTATGATCTCTGTTGCTTAAACTTAGTTATAATTTTAAACACAAACTTTTTAACAGTCTCTTTTTTCCATGAAAAAAAGAGTTCATTAATAAACCTGCTTACCACCTACTTTATTGTATAACAGCACATTGCTCCCTATCTGCCTTCCCTAGTAATATTCATTTAAGTATAAACAGATATACCAGATATCACAATGAAGTGCCTACGTTAAATGGAGCATAATGTTTTTCTGACTTTGGTAAAATATGTTTCAGAACCAAATGTAAGAGACTTTTATGATTGCCTTCCCATTCCTGCAATGGGATTACCCTAGACCAGGACTGAAGTTCCTAATACTTCAGTCATTGTATCACTCTTCACTTGAAAAAAACCTTCCAACATTTGCAGACTCCTGCAAAAAATCCAGTGGCGGGGCCCATTAACATAATTCCATTACTTGATATAACAATATCATCTATGTTAAATGGAATATTTTGTATATATGCACAGATGTGCAAAAGCAGGTAGATAGGTAGGAGCATAGATACATTGCAAGATGGATAAATATATATATTCTTCTGGAATTTCTATTTTTCAACAAATCAGCAGTGACTTTTCTGCCTTTAACAGTTTAATGCATCTTGTATTTACTTATGTAGAGAAAAGGTAAATGAAAATTAACAGTTTATTATGCCCAGTAGAAAAGCACCTCAGATTATATAGCTCATCTAAGTCACTACTCCAAGCAGAGTGCAACTTTAATGTTCAAATCTGACAGACGCTTTGGTGAGGGGATATGAGCTTTTCAGTTTGCTCCCTCACAACCTGTGTCCTCCGAATACAATTTCAGTAAAACATCATTATCTTAAGAGGGTTTCAGAAGCAAGTGTTTTAAGAAACTGTTTCTTAATTTGTAATATTCAAGACATGATTTTCTATTATCATACAGTCAGACGCAACATATCTTTCCTTTCTCAGCTGTTTTAGTTTGCTAGAAAAGCTGCCACTGCTGAGGGGGAGGGTAAATATAGTTCACTAGACGAAAAAATGAAGTTTTCTAACCTTGAAATGGATCTGATTTTTGCAGTCTTTGGGAGTCCTTCCTTTTCCCTTTTCCCTTTTCCCTTTTCCCTTTTCCCTTTTCCC